>CM035117.1:90603933-91177222 GCA_020205555.1 Panax stipuleanatus
TTTGATTTGAGAATTGTTGATACTCATTGCTTATGATGTTATTCTTCAAACTCTTGATTATCAGCGAGATTATACCTTGATATTTCAACTTGTGTTGTAAAACTCTTCACCCTTATCGTATATTACATGCTGGGCAAATTGTGCTCATTCTTGCTTTCCCTAAAAACATTTCAGTTAAGGCAAAGCAAGGCGGACCTTCGAGCGTCAATAAGGGCAAGGGCAAGGCTACCGACTAGCCAGTCCCTCTATGTTCTTAGAAGTTCTTGTGTTGTATTATGACAACTATGATAATGTATTAAGAGTGATTCAGAACTATATTTAAACTTAAGTAGGGTTATGTAATAAGTCTTTATTTGATATTATTATGTAATCTATTAAGTACTGTAGGTTGCGAGACTTGGGGGAATAAATATAATAAATCATTGTATATTATTCTCGATTATCCGCTGTGACTGTATGATTTTAGTTATTATTGTTAGAATGTGATGAACCAAATTTGAGGCATCAGGGCCCGAATTTGGGGGCGTCACACTATCTACTGATATTGTCATCCATCGAGTGTCCATCAAAGATGGATTCAAGCCAGTCAAGCAAAAGCTCAGGTGATTGAAACCTGAATGGAGTTTGAAAGTAAAAGAAGAAGTTGTTAAACAATTCAAAGTCGTCATCGTCATGGTATCAACATACCCGAAGTGGCTGTCAAACATAGTTCCCGTGCCTAAGCCGGAGGGAAGGTACGAGTATACATGGATTACAGGGATTTGAACAAAGCTTGCTTAAAGGACAATTTCTCAGTACCGTTCATCCACATCTTAATAGACAACACGGCGCAGTACAACATATATTCTTTTATGGATTGCTTTGCTAGTTACCATCAAATCATGGTCGCTGAGAAAGACAGGGAGAAAATAGCTTTCATCAGTTCCTGGAGAAATTTTTGCTACAGATGACTATCCTTCGGCCTCATCAATGCCGGTGCCACGTATTAGCGAGCCATGATGGCCTTATTTCATGACATAATGCATAAGAAGATAGAGGTCTATGTGGAGGATGTCATCATTAAATCCCGAAAGGTGGACGATCACATTGACCATCTCAGGAAGCTGTTCAATAGTTTGTGTAAGTACAACCTCAAGCTGAATCCAGCCAAATGTGTTTTTGGCGTCAAATCGGGCAAGTTGTTGGGATTCCTAGTGAGAAATAGAGGCATTAAGCTGGATCCCGCTAAGATTAAAGCCATCATAGAGATGCCAGTACCTCGAATAGAGAAAGAGATACGAGGGTTCCTTGCGAGAATAAATTTCATAGGCCGATTCATTTCCCAGCTCACAGCAACTTGTGAACCCATCTTCAAGCTACTAAGGAAGAATTCCTCCACGAAATGGAATGAGGATTTTCAAAAAGCCTTCCTTGCCATCAAGAAGGAGATGATCAAAGCACCAGTCTTGGTACCCCCAAGGGACGGAGTTCCCTTGTTTATGCACTTATCTGTCAATGCCAACGCCATGGGCTGTATGTTGGGACAGAAAGATGATAGTAGCAAGGAAAGAGCTATCTACTACATCAGCAAAAGGTTCAGCAGTGGTGAGAAAAAGTACACCCTAATCTAGAAGACATACTGTGCGTTAGCATGGGCTGCCACGAGGTTACAACATTATCTGCATGGGCACATGACCTACCTCATACTCCCCATGGATCCACTGAAATACGTATTCAACAAGCCAATATTGAATTTGTTGACTGTCCAAATGGCAGTTGATCCTCCAACAGTTCAACATTATCTACGTAACTCAGAAGTCCATCAAAGGTCAAGGCATTGCAGTCTAACTAGCCGAAGCACTGCCAGGAGGGTTTGAACCCCTTGAAACTTATTTTTTGGATGATGGAATCATAACAATTCAGCAAGGTCTTCAAGGAAATGAAGTCCAACCATGGAAAATGTATTTCGATGGAGCAGTAAACATGGAAGGTGTCGGGGCAGTCCTCATCTCAGGTACAGGAGAACAATATCTTGTGGATACCAAGCTGCAGTTTGTCAACACCAACAACACAGCTGAGTATGAAGGCTGCATAATGGGGTTAAAACTAGCCCAATCCATGGGTGTCAAGCATCTATTGGTCTTCGGAGACTCTGAATTAGTTATTAGATAAACCACTGGGGCATATCACACCAAAGAACTGCGTTTGCTGCCTTATCATCGGCAGGTCGTCAAAATATCCATGAAGTTTGAAGACATAACCTTCATCCACATCCCTCGAGGAAGGAATGACTTCGATGACGCATTAGCAACGTTGGCTTCCCTAATTAACATATCCAATAGGAGTGGGATTCCCGACAACTAATTCAGAAACCAGAAGACCCAAACATACAAGAATTACATTGGAAAAGTATCAGATGAAATACCTCATATCAAACAGCCTTGGTATCAAGATATTAAGGAATATCTCTGAGATGAATCTACACCCGCTGGGGCAAGCCAAGCTGAACGATAGCGGATTCACAAGATGGCTTTAAAGTTCTATCTGAGTGGAGATGCACTCTACAAAAGGGATGCTGGAATGGGGCTCTTAAGATGCCTTGATAAAGTGCAAGCCCAGAGATTGATGGATGAAATCCATGGTGGAATCTGTGGTCCACACATAAGCGGTCATCTGCTAGCCAAGAAGATATTAAGAACTAGACATTATTGTATCTCTCTCAAAGCTGACTGTGACGACCACATCAAGAGGTGCTATCATTGTCAATTCCATGGAAATGTCATACACGCTCCTTCAAATGAGCTTCACAACATGAGTTCTCCATGGCCTTTCTCCATGTGAGGAATGGATGTGATAGGCCCTGTAGAGCCCAAAGCCAGCAATGGTCATCAATTCATCTTCACCATGATCGATTACTTCACCAAGTGGGTTGAAGCTACCTCTTTTCCTAAAGTCACCAAAGAGGTCATCATTGGTTTCATCAGAAATAATGTCGTCTGTCGATATGGACAACCGGAGGTGATCGTATTAGACAACGCCAAGAACCTAAACAATCAGATGATGAGAAAATTATGTAGCAAGTTCCACATTAAGTATCTCAATTCTGTCATCTATCAGCCCAAGATGAATGGTGCTGTCGAAGTGGCCAACAATAACATCAAGAAGATCATACAAAAAATGTCTGCTAATCACAAAGAATGGCCTGACCTGTTGCCTCTAACCCTGTTAGCATACAAGACGTCAATGCGTACTTCTACTGGGGCTACCCCTTATTTGTTGGTGTATGGCATGGAAGCAGTCCTTCACATAGAAGTAGAAATGGAGTCCTTGAGAGTGTTAATAGACGCTTAAATGGAAGAAGACCAGTGGTTGCAAGAGCGGTACCATCAACTGTTCCTGATAAAAGAAAAGAGAGCTGCAGCCATTTTCCACGGGCAGTTATATCAACAAAGGATTTCTTGGTCATACAACAAGAAAGTCTGAATCCGACAATTCAAGGAGAATGATTTGGTGCTGAAGAAAGTTCTGGCCAATCAGGATGAAGTCAAAGGAAAGTTCGCCCCAAATTGGGAAAGCCCCTTCATTCTTAAGGAAGTTTTGACAAGAGGAGCTATCAGATTGGAAGAGATGGACAGGAGTGAATTTCCCCAACTCATCAACTCAGATATCATAAAAGGTACTATGTCTGAAACATATATGTCGACGTTGGAAAATTTAAGAATCCCGCAGGTCGGTTCGTTACCCGGGTTTCCTCAAATCGATCTTCTTAAGTTCTCTCTATCATTATTCTTTTTATTTAGGAAAAAGGTTTTGAAGGGTTTTTTAGCAAAGAGGTCAACATGTATTTATGTCAATGATTTGAATGTTTTAACAGAGTCGCCAATAGGTATATTTGAAAATGGTTGTACCAACTTAACCGAGTTTGATTTGAAAAGAGGCCCAATTGCTGGACACTGTCGAAACTTGATCTTTGAAATTGGAGTTTTGAGTTCGGGGGCTTAGTTAAGTGTGGGGAAGGTGTTAGGCACCCCACGACTCCCTTGTAAACACGGTACTGCATCTTTTTTAATATTTCCCTTAAAACTGTGAAGGCGTAAGTGAATGCTATTTGAAAATTGGGCCTATTAATTTGATTGATTTGAAAGTAATGATTTGCTTCGTTGAACCTACATACGAAGGGTTTGATTTGATTTTGAAAATCAGTCTTGGATTTGATTTGCAAAAGCATTTTGATTAGATTTGCAAAATCTTTGAAATTGAATATAAGTGATGTTTTGAAAGCTGTTTATCAAACCCCTACGCTGACATAGAAATTGAAGCCTTTTGATACTTCCAAATTTTATCTTTTATAGCCTTAAGGCTGCATGCAAATGGTGATTTACTGGGCTGCGAAGCATCCTCGACCACAGAAATATACTAGTGTCGGTCTCCTTATGGGTATGAAAACCATTGGAGGGACGCTGACACGACAATTGACTTTTTTTTATTATATTGAGACCTTAAATCCGGATAACCATTTTAAGGTCCGTGTATGTACATTTTAAAAAAAAACTGGCAGGGTACATCTGTAAACTGGAGTTTATTGATCGTGGAAATCAGATCCCGATCGATTTGATCATGAATCCCACGATTCCTAGGCTCACATATGAGTAGCCAATAAACTTGCACAGTTCAAATTTGAACCAAAATGGACATATATGCATCATCACGTCGCAATGGAACCAAGGATTTATCAATAAATCCTGGCTGCAAATGGCCAAAGCGTCTCGTTCCCACTAGATAACGATCTAAAAGATGCGAGTTTGCTTTCAAAGATAAAACTATAAAAATAACTAGATTTAAAGAAATCTCGTCGGGACCTGTTTGAACCGTTGAAAGTTAGAATTGGCGAGATTTGGATAAATCTAGTCCGCCAGCAGATATGTCAGTGCAAATTCATATACAAATAAATATTAAATGCAACAGTTGAATAAATTGAGTAAAGTAATATATATAATTATATATATACAAAAGCTGTAAAAGGGCGATGAGTTTTCACTCGAAAGCCCGGACTGGAATTGAAATATATATATATATATATATATATATATATATATATATATACACATATATATTTATAAAAAACTATAAATAGCCACGAAATAATCCAGGCTGTGATAGAAAATATATAAATATATAGAAAAATAGTAAAAAGGGCGATGGGTTTTCACGTCGGTACCCGTACTTGAATTGAAATTGACAGAAACGTAGTCAACCAGTTACTGGGGAGAGCACCCAATATGGCGAAGTGTGCAAAAGCAGTAAAATGGCCATGAAGTAATCCAGGCCGAACTGAAAATATATAAATATATATATTAACAAAAATATAGTCAACCAGGACTAATTAGAGTACCAGTGATGGTGAAATTCGCTTATATATGAGTAAATATATATAAAAAAGATAAACTACCACGGATTTGACTTCCGAGCTTGACAGAATTGAAATGTTAGTATATTTGCAGTCAAATATATATAAAAAGGGCCAAACCAGGACTGGGAAGACAACCCAGTTCGGTGGAGTTGCCAAACATGTGTGTGCTAGTGCATTGAAGCTGCTAGAGTTGACGGATTGTCATTCTGAGTTGTAGAAATGTAAAAAACTGCGTTTATGTACCGAAATGTACCAAATTTTGATGAAAACGGCCAGGGAACTATGTTTCGGGCATATTTAGAAGATGAAACTTCATGTGTAAGTGGAAAACAGTGCAAAGTAGTAGTATTGACTTTCTGATCGTAAAAATACTTACAATGGACTGCAATACTGGCTTTTTGCCAAATCGTAGGCTTTAAAATTTTAAATCTACCGGTGGTTTTTTGATATATGGTAGTATATGGGTTTGTCTACGTGTTGGAGTAAAAATATTTGGGTTTGGAAGAGATGTCAAAGTCGGAAAATCAGACAGGCAGAGCTTCACTGCGTTTCTCAAATCTCAAAATAAGGGGGGTACACGTTTATTTATAGGCCAGGGAGCCTTAGCTCTACCTGCGGCTGCCGCAGGTACAGGTACGGCTCTCCAGGTGGGGCCCGCGGTGTCGGGTTCTGTCGTCTCAAACTACGTGCACTCCGGATAACGTGTAGTCAAAGTCGGAACTTTTAAACTTTTGATCGGAGCGTCCGTTTGAGGCGTGCGATACCTTTTTAGAAAGCCCTCGCTGAGAGTGTCGTAATGACATGGGATATAACATTTTCTTGTTCCGAGAAGACGGGTTTATAACCAGGTCTTCGATTCCCTGCAGTTTAACTGTTAAGCTGTCTTGCACTGTTGGCACTCGGGATCGTTGTTATGGTTCATTCCGACTTCGATGGCATAAATTTGACTTAATTTTTACCAAATCGGTTGAGATTTGAATAAAATGACCGTTTTTCCCCTTTCGGGGTTGTCTGTGGTGTCGGCACGGCCTTTGATGGATCTGGCTTCCAATGGTTGTCTCTAGGGCTGAACTGTACTTCCTGGGCTGAGACCGGGGATGACTTGACATGTCTTGGGTTGATGTCCAGGTTAACCTATACCTTCCGGGTTGAGACCGGGGCTGAATGAAAGTAGTATGCATACAAGCCAATTGTGACGCCCCCAAATCCGTGTAACATCAAACACAGGACATGGTGCTCACAGTACAACATACATCATCATCTAATTAAGTAAACTCCAGAAATAATCATAATATTGTTAATAACTATTACATACTTATTTGGATAAAATCCCAAGTCTTTAAAACCTTAAATAAACTCGAACTTAAACTTAGCATTTATCGCTACATACATTATATGCGGAAATATAAACTTATTACATAAGGTAACTAGCATCATTTCATCTTAGACTTCCCCTTGTCCTTGCCCAAGCCCTCAGCCTTCTCATCCTTAACTGAAAGGTTTAAGCAAGAATAAGCACAAATTGCCCAGCAAGTATATAAAGTAGTTTGAAAACATACATCAGGAGTAGAAACATCTGAATAGCTATAACAGTTGAAAGAATCATCAAGTGTTAAACAGGAATATCAAGAATAAGAGTTTAAGAATTCTCAATATCATACTAAGGGGTGTAAAATATCCTGAACATTACTTTGTTTCATCGAAAAAATCATCAGACGGTTTAACAATCAAATAGATTGTAAACGGTCTCTGTAAGTACTCCAGGTGATCAGCTTATCGTACCCTACATTGTGCACAAGTATTAAATTTAAACTGCATAAGCATAAATGGGACTATATACCCAACATCTGTTCGCCCGTTTATTCGGGTTGTTCATCTTAGTATTCATGCGAGACCGCACCAAAGTAATTTGGATTGGTAAATATTAAATAGCTTCGAAAGATTTGAATTAAATCATTTTTCATCAATAATAACTAGCCGAAAACAAAGGCCAGGAAACATACTTAGAAACAGTTCTGTAATGACATGAAACTTATAAGCATAACTGTTAGAATAATAACTGAGTAATCATCGATAAGCTTGCAAGATAGTTGAAGTTGTATAACCTCACAATAAAGGAACTTGCACGAATAAATAGCTAGCACAAGTCTAATACTTACCCTTACTGCGATAAAAATGAGTAAGGATTGAATAAATGCCTAATAGAAATTAGGGTTAGGAAACTTGCCTGATATGTCTGCTATTGTTAAAGCTAGCAATTAACCTTCACGTAACCTAATCATATGTGTCACGTTTAAGCAGTTAGGTTCTCGAACTCAAATTTCATAGAAAACGATTCCTAATATTTAAACTAAGTTATCAAGTAACACGTATTCACTTAGCATGCAATTCAATTACATAAACAGGTTACTTATAGGTCTAGGGGTTCAGTATAAGAATCTGCAAAAATAAAGTTTCTGGAATTTTTTCTGACCCGGCCCAACCCAACCCGACCCGGATCAGACCCGACCCGGACCGGCACAGCTGCTTAGTCTAAAGCCGTGTTACCGGCGCAGCTGCGCTGCCTGGCAAGCCCGGAATCCATCTTTGTGTGGCGCAGCTGCGCAGGTCTAAGCCTTATGAACGGCGCAGCTGCGCTGCTCATCAGACCCAGATCCTGATTTTCGTTTTTGAGCATCCCACTTTGCAATTTAATTCTGAAGAAACTACACATGATATGACTTTGAGATTTGGACACACTAAACTCCACATAGCATAGGATTTTAAAAAAATATTACATCCATGAAACTAACATGTTAAGACCACCTACTGGCTGCCTTGAAAAGCATGCCAGAATATGTTTTACACTTAGAAAATTTCTGGAAAACCCAGAATTTGCAGATTTTTTCTATTTTCATGCTTGCTCTTGAAAATCATAACTTGCTCATTTTAACTCCGTTTCTTTTGAAAATTGGCCAGGTGAGACATCATACTACATAGTATTTTACAAAATTAACACATACAGCCAACGAGTCACAAAAGCTATGATTCCAAGGCTCCGAAAAACCCAAAAAGTCACAGATTCTAAGTTAACCCACTTTGACAAAAATTTATGATTTTGATTCTAGCATGCAAGGAATTGGTTCCTACTATCCAGATCGTATATACTAACATAGTTACACATGTTACAACATTCGAATTCACTAAGTTTCCATGTTTTGTACAAATTAGCATCTAAGAAGCATATTAACAAATAATTAGCATGCATAACATAATTCTTTGGAATTCAAAGCATACTTGGCAAGATTAGTCCAGAACTTGTGTTCTTAACAACCACATAACAGTAATCACACTAACCTAGCATCACAACACCAAAATAAATCATTTATTATGACTATACATGCTTTTTCTTACTAGTTTTCTTAAGAACATAGAAACTAAGTTCATAGCTTACCTCGAATGCTATCCTTTGAACCAGAAATTCGAAATTGCTGCCCTCCTTACTTGCTTAAGCTTTGCAAATTTCCAGAAATCCTCACAAACTCTGAACTCTCATTCTCTCAAATTCTTTAGCTTTCTTGGTGAAATTTTGTCAAAGTGAAGATTTTAGAGGTGGAGAGTATATATATATATATATATATATGTATAAGTTATTAGCATTGGTTTTCCTTGCCTCTTCCATTCCCATATAATCAGTTACACCCCATGCCACCATTAACCGAATTGAAGAAGGTGGGAGTTAGAGAAATGAAAGAGCTTTGGTTTTAAGGAAGAAAATATAACTCCCTTCTTAATCATTTGTAATATACGTATACTCATCCCCTCCTTATCCCATTTCGTGTGTCACAAGGAGTCCCACCAGCTGCTGATTAACTAAATAAAATATTATTTTAATTATTTAATCAATTAAATAATCATTTTGCCCTCCGTAGCCGAACGTTGCGATACTTATATCGATTCCTACTAAAGTCGACGTCCTGGACGTCATGGGACTATCCATTTCGTCAAATTCGTCTCTGAAATTCGTGGTTGACTTTTTACCCAAAAAGGTCAACCGGTTGACTTTGACCAAAAAGTCAACCGTGACACATTTTCGTGGTTACAGTCTATCCTGACTAATTTCGACATTCTGGACACAAATACGCAGTCCACGTCTCTAAATTCCGCTCTGAACTCAAACTCATACTTTAAAGCCATCCCACTAAATTAATATAATTACTTCCATACTTAACCAATTTAAATAGTTGAATTAAACTGAACCAACCATTTAAATACTCCTCATCACATATCATAAAATAACACATGTATGTATAACACATATATATCTAATAAAAGAAAACACACAAGAATTTCACATAAATTCGATTATTGATAATTGTTAAATGACATACTAATCTCGGATATTACACCAATCATGTATGATGATAAAGCATATACTTTAGAGACAATCTTATTTATTTATTAATAAAAATATTTATTTATTAAAAGCATTTAATTATCTACATGGTGCTGTTTTTATAATATGTAAATAACTCATAGTTTTAAGCAATGCTTTTAGAATCATGATGATAATCATGCTAATGAGATCTAAATTCTTAAAAGCTCTAAAACTAAAATAGGTCCCAATCGTGGGATTACTAAAAACAGAATTAGTAAATCCGGATAGATTGGTACATACGTTGCTTTCTCATTGGATGAGGATGATTGATCTCATGATCATTTGTGTGGAGACACTAAAGCAAGTATGTAGGTGCTTGTTGGAGAATAAGTTCACTGAACGTGACTCGCTATGGAAAACCTAATGGAGTTTTACTCGCCTATCAATAGGAATTCCTAATGTGATAGTAGTATAAGTGATCCTTGGACTTGAGATCATCATATTATCTTGTATATAATGAATTATACTTTGACTTATTCTTTAAAGCCCTTTAGGGTATATAAAAGGGTATGCTTGGGTATAATGAGTTATATATGGAGATAATAAATGATTAATAAAGAATCTACCACCTCTAGTAAAATAGGTGATATGACTTACGTGATTCGTTAAATGACAACCCAGGAATCCTTGGCCAAGGTGGAATGAAATTAGAAAGGAGTTTCTAATTTGCATTAAATGAAGTTGTGCATTTTCTAATCGAAATACATATAATTAAATAAAATAAGACTAGATAGTAAATCCATGTCTTATATGTAATTGGGACATTGTATGGTGGAAGGATTGAATTGTACGGTAACTATTTACTCACAGGTTCTTTTATGATTAATGTTGAAATCTAAATTATCTGGAAAGTCGTTGATCGCTAGGGAGGCTTATCCCTATTTTAGAATAAATATTATTTATTTAAATAGATTATTAGTTTAATTTATTTATCTAAATAAGATTAGAATTGTTCTAATTGATTTATTCGCATCCGGTTTAATATAGAGAACCTAAAGGGTCACACCATAAAAGAAAGAATAATTATTTGAGAAGATAATAGTATAATCGTAATAATGCATTAAGTGTAATTAATTTAATCTATGGTGATAGAATAAATTAAATTGCTTAATATTTATTATTTAATATTTTAGAAATATTAAATATAAATTAATAAGAGGAGTCTTATTAATATTATTACAATTATTATTATTTTAATTTCTAAAGGGGTTTAGTAATTAATTTAATATTAGTACTCTCATTTATTCCTAATAAGATTAGGAGACAAATTAATTAAATGAATTTAATTAAATATTCCCAATGTGGTGGGAAGTTTAAATTAATTAAAGGAGTTTAATTAATTAAATGAAATCCCATGTCTAATAGGATTAGAAGGGTTGACCAATATCTATATAAGAGGAATCTTATAATAGATATCAGTTGATGCAATTTCAATTGTTGGAGAGTACTCCTTTTCTATAGAGTATAGAAAACTAAGCCAACCACCCTCCTTCTTGATAATTCATCTTTCTTGGTGGATCACCTCTAGAGGCCAAACACTTGGGTGGCTAACGTTGATCAAAGGAAGGAATCTAACCCAAAAATTCAAGGAGATCATGAAGAACAAGGAGTTGAACTCGTACTTGTGGAAGCTTCGTTCTACAAGGGTATGATTTCATAACTTCTTATTTATCGTTTTAAATTAATAATTTGCATAAAGGATGATCCGGGTAATGGTTTTGTAGAAATTTTTTTAAACTCTGATATACCATACTTCCTCTAATTTTTGCAATTTGATTGCGTCACGATTTCGTACAAACCCAACAGTGGCATCAGAGCCGAACCTTTATGCAATTATTAATTTATTTTTGATTTCATATACATATGGGTATGTATTTAGAATAATTTATTGGGCATAATTTTATTGTATAAATTTATTTATTTTTTAAATGGCATTTTTTTTGGGACGAATCATAAATTTTATTTTATGGGCGCTAATCTTGAATTCTGCAAAGAAAAGGCGTTGTCTCTTTCATACTCCAAAAAGAAGGTGACCCATCAGGAAAGGACTCTTTTAATAAACTTGCAGAACTCTTTTAATAAAAGAAGGTGACTTCTTTTTAAAAAATAAACGTGAATTTATATTATATATATATATAACCTGATTCGTTATATATATATATAATATACGATAATATCAAATATATATATATATATATATATAATATGTATATATATATTATATATTTATATATATATATATATGATATATTTATATATTTATATATTATATTCTAAATAATTTTATAATTAAAATAAAGAGTTTCTTTTAATCTTGAAATTGGATTTCATGCAATTTAAAATTGCCCATTAAATGATACTCATATATATATATGGAATATTTTAATTCATGAGATGAATATTTATTTATTGATATATATGGTGATAATATTGATAATAAATGGAGATTGATTATGGATTATTTGACCAATGTGATTGCATTTTATTTTAGTTGAATGCTTGAATGAATGAGTTTTGTTAAATGGGGTCTGCGTACCTTGTCTTCTCTGATTTTTTTCTCTATGTAAATTCTATCTCCCTCTTATGTACTTCCCCTTAACTGCTGACCAAGGTTTCTATTTAAATTAAATAGTTTAATGTAATAGAAATAATTAGAATTATCTTGAAGAAATTAGAGACCAGGGAGCAAGGAGTGCGTGAAGACCCATTTGTATGGAGCCTAGGATTTAAATGTAATAGTTATATTTAAATTTAATTCTTGCACTCCTAGGTTTGACCTTTTGGTTCACTTGGTGGCTCTAGTGAACCAAACTAGAATAAAAATCCATAATCAATCCGGGTATAATATAGTATTCTATATTGCATGCTAAATATTATATATATTATATTTTATGCAAACATGCTTCGCATGTTTAATAAAACGACGTGTATTTTATATACATATATATATATATATATATATATATATATATGTGTGTGTGTATGTGTGTGTGTGTGTGTGTGTGCATGCGAGCTAAACAAGATGAGACAAGTAATAACAAACCCCTAAGAAAATTATATTAAGTCGAAAGCGTTCAAGTGATATTTGGAATATCGAATGTCGCCTTCTAGCATGATAAATTAATAGAGTATTAAATATTTACTATGAGCTTGTTGTGCCATCTGTGACGCCCCCAAATCTATACACCCGCGGTATCCGATTACGGTGCTCACGTATTTATTCAATCAATATGATGCTTCCAAATCTATACAGCCGCGGTCTCCGATTCGGTGATCATATCTAATTAAATCAAAGATAACTTCTTGATAAGATATAATTCCTATCCATCCAAGGTTCACAGTATCCCATAACAGATGGTGATCCTTTATCAGGACAATACCTAGCTGTGTTTGGATACCTTCACTTGGATGTGTATAGACTATATCTTATGAGTTTCTAATATTTATATTGCTACACACCTGAAATCCAGAATATCAGCAATAACATGATCAGTCCATATTTCCAATATCATCACTCGGAATGTGTAAAGACTGCATTATATGAATATCTATTATCCCTAAGACCTATAAAGCTAAAATCCAGAATATCGGCAATAGCATGAACAGTCCATATTGCCAATATCCTCACTCGGATTGATAACTCATAGGGATGCTGTACTAATTCAACCATACTAAAAATGTAAAGATACACGGTTGCGAAAACAAAAGATGATAGTGTATATATCATAAGTTTGATTACAAGGTTCTCAACATAGAGTACTGAATTACAAAAAGGTCTTTAAAAGACTTTACAATATCAAAACGATAATCTAAACTAATTAAGACAAGGCATCTTCCCATTATTTGTTTTAGATGTTCCAGGGTTACCGTCTAACACTGCAAAGGAAATAATTTGCAAGAATGAGCTATGACATGCTCAGCAAGTTTATAATTATAAACACAATGTTTGATTTGAAGAAATGATAGTTCAACAAGTAATTTTACCTGAGGGTTGATAACCGAATCGGAGTCATATCAACCATTTTTGTCAGTCGCAAGGACTTAGAAATATATCTATTTCATTCGGATATGATATAGGGGATCAGCCTAGTCAATATCCTAGGAGTATGCATATCATTCTAACCGTGCCCACGTGCACTTCAAGTGTTTTATTAACACTATATAAGTCCCATTTCAGGGTAATTTCCATCTCAATATAAGATGTCTTACCAAAACAGTTTGGTTTGACCAACAGTTTATGCTTGATAAACAATAATACAATAATAACTGAATAAGTAATTTATTTCTTAAGTTATGCTGAAACAATAGCAATAACTTCACAATAACTGGTAACAACTTGGTTCGGTATATTATATCGAAAAGAATTCAATTAGGTTTCAAGTATTTGTGTATAGTAAATCAATAAGGTTTAGAATACTTGCAATAAAGAAATAAGGTTCAGTTACTTGCACAATGAAAATAGAAAGTTTGCACATAGTGCAGGAAACTTGAAATAAAAAAATAAGGTTCAGATACTTTCTCATACTGAATTTAAATAATTATAGGGAAGATACTTGCCTGTGCGAAGAATGATTATATAACGCTACTCGAAGTATTGAAAACACCTAAATATGTTAAAATATATTTATACAACTCGTTAGTATTGATAACAATGCCTAACTACTCAAACTATTTAAGCCCTAAAATCAGAGAGACTACAAGAAATTTTCAGCTTTGACGTCCTTTACGAAAACTGCCATGACTTCTTCGTTTTAAAACATTTTTGGGTGATTCTTGCGCCTACGCGCTCTTAAATTCCGTATCTACAACTTTCTTTTTCATTTCAAAAACAAATTCCCATTTTATAATTTTGGAAAATGGACAGAAATGTCAGAATTGTGATTTTGTTCACAATTCTTCGTTTTATTTGGTAAAACATGATACCACGAGCATTAATTTGCTAGGATAACATATTCTAACTCTTAATAAAACATCATAACATAAAAATAATAAAATCATAAAACTACTTATGTAAAATTTATGACTTTTGCTCAAGAACACACGAAGAATGTGAAGAACACGAAGAACGCAAAGAACGCGAAGAACGAAAAATTGAACATGGTAACTACTTATGTTCTTGAGCTTTTTGGTTTTCATAATTAAAATAATTTGGGCATTATAACGGCTTGTATATGTGATTATAACATTTTATAAATGAAATAACATAAACTTAAATAATACGAGATTTGCTCAAGAACACATGAAGAAATACGGAGTTGGAAAATCCGAACATGGTAACGACTTGTGTTCTTGACATTTCTACTATACAGTTACATAAAATTGAACAGAATAACATCTTGCTCAATAACTTATGAAGAACATGAAGTTGGAAAATCCGAACATGGTATCAACTTATGTTCTTGAGCTTATAGACTATAAAATGAAATCAAACATAACAACGACTAGAGATGTTACCTCTTGTAGTTGCAAGCTTTAACTATTTCTTTGCAACTTGAGATTATAACTTTGTGAATTAGCAAATTTAAGTGAAGGTGGATTGGTCTATTTATAGGATTTCCTAAGTTAGGGTATTTTGGTCTTTAAGCCAAAAAATATCTATCAAGCACGACACAGCAGCTTGCAACCAAGCACGACTTAGCAGCTTGTCACCAAGCTCGACACAGCAGCTTGCCTCCAAAAATATCTACCAAGCATGACACAGCAGCTTATCACCAAGCTCGACACCGCAGCTTGCCTCCAAAAATATCTACCAAGCACGACACAGCAGCTTGCAACCAAGTACGACACAACAGCTTGTCATCGTAAGCACGACAAAGCATTTTGTCATTGTAAGCACGACAAAGCAACTTGTCAAAACGAATATACTAAAAAGTCAAAAAATGGAATAAAAGTTTTAAGTGCGAGGTGTCAAGCACGACGTTTTTCGAAAAAAAAAATTATTGGACAATAGAACTTTTCACGACGTATTACTGGTTGATCTTAAAACGGAAAGTCAATACGACGTACGGATCTTTCAAAAGAACCTAGGGTCAAAACCTAACTCATAGGGTTAAAATCAACTCGTAACGTTCTTCATGTGAATAGTGTTTTTACGCAAACTTTCTCAGAAAATTTTTATTTTCGTCTTCAAAATTCTTAATTATTTATTCTTGCACGCAACAAAAATACTAAAATATTATCACCATCCTAGGTCATAAAAAGACATTTAAACACACAATACAAATAATATTCAAAACTTAAATTTTTAACTAAGTGAAATTTCTCGGTCGTTACATTCTTCCCCTCTTATAAGGATTCTGTCCTCAGAATCACGATACACATTACTAATAAAAAGATGTGAATAACTATTCTAAATCTTTATCTTTATATTATCTTATATAGTATCCTCAAAACTGGTGCCTTTCCAACACAACATCTTTCACAACTTCTTATCTTTTGACATCGTACAAAAATTTTTTTACTTGTTTAATATATAGATGATGTAACTTTAAACAAAAAATAATAAACACATAAACGAACGTTATTGAACATTCCATGCCACATTTAACATGTAATTTAATTTTTTTTATATATATTCACATAAAGTTGAATTGGTAAGTTCTAAAAAGTTCGGGTCATCACATTCAACCCTACTTAAAAGAATTTAGTCCTCGAAATTAACTTTACAAACAACTTTACTCATTCAATATCATATTTATATGTTCTATAAATATTCAGGATATTACATTCTCTCATCCTTATAAGAATTTCGTCCTCGAAATTATTTCTAACTTAGTCTTCAATATGAATTTTCTGAATTCATCCTTTCTCACATCAAATTCCTAATATTTAAACAATGTTCACTTATCTATACACATTTCCTTTATTCAAAGGAAATTATATTTGCAAGGATGTGCTAGAAAAGGCTCGGTAAGTTTAAACATTTAACAAGTTATATTCACACTGTGTTTGAATTGAATGAACATATAGTTCAAAGATTTTTCCACATATATATACTGAGGTTTATCTATTCAACCCCACATTTTCTAGATTATGTCAGTCATAAAGACTTAGAACTCATAGGTTGTTCTGTTCAACCAGACATGGTAATCATTCCCAGAGATCACATAGACTTAGGAATCATTAGTTCAGATATTAAATATATATATATATATATATGATCTAAGCTTTACACAAAAAGATAATAAGCATTTTAGGTTATTTTATGTGTAAATAAATATTTTTTACGGGCTCAAAGACTATATCCTAAGATACCTCTACCTTAGAGCTATAGCCTAATGCTTTGATACCACCTTATGAAGCCCCCAAATCTATACACCCGCGGTATCCGATTACGGTGCTCGCGTATTTATTCAATTAATTTTATGTTTCCAAATCTATACACCCGCAGTATCCAATTCGGTGATCATATCTAATTGAATCAAAGATAACTTCTCGATAAGATATAATTCCTATCCATCCAAGCTTCACAGTATCCCATAACAGATGGTGATCCTTTATCAGGACAATACCTAGCTGTGTTTGGATACCCTCAGTTGGATGTGTATAGACTGTATCTTATGAGTTTCTATTATTTATATTCCTATACACCCGAAATCCAGAATATCAGCAATAACATGATCAGTCCATATTGCCAATATCCTCACTCGAAATGTGTAAAGACTGCATTATATGAATATCTATTATCCCTAAGACCTATAAAGCTGAAATCCAGAATATCGACAATAACATGAGCAGTCCATATTGCCAATATCCTCACTCGGATTGATAACTCTTAGGGATGTTGTACTAATTCAACTATACTAAAAATGTAAAGATACACGATTGCGGAAACAAAAGATGATAGTGTATATATCATAAGTTTGATTACAAGGTTCTCAACATAGAGTACTGAATTACAAAAAGGTCTTTAAAAGACTTTACAATAGCAAAACGATAATCTAAACTAATTAAGACAAGGCATCTTCCCATTATTTGTTTCAGATGTTCACACTGCAAAGGAAATAAATTGCAAGAATGAGCTATGACATGCTCAACAAGTTTATAATTATAAACACAATATTTGATTTGAACAAATTATAGTTCAACAAGTAATTTTAATAGAGGATTGATAACCGAATCGGAGTCATATCAACCATTTCTGTCAGTCGCAAGGACTTAGAAATATATCTATTTCATTCGGTTATAATATAGGGGATCAGCATAGTCAATATCCTAGGAGTATGCATATCATCCTAACTGTGCCCACGTGCACTTCAAGTGTTTTATTAACACTATATAAGTCCCATTTCAGGGTAATTTCCATCTCAGTATAAGATGTCTTACCAAAATAATTTGGTTTGACCAACAGTTTATACTTGATAAACAATAATACAATAATAACTGAATAAGTAATTCATTTCTTAAGTTATGCTGAAACAATAGCAATAACTTCACAATAACTGGTAACAACTTGGTTCGGTATATTATATCGAAAAGAATTCAATTAGGTTTCAAGTATTTGCGTAAAGTAAATCAATAAGGCTTAGAATACTTGCAATAAAGAAATAAGGTTCAGTTACTTGCACAATGAAAATAGAAAGTTTGCACATAGTGCAGGAAACTTGCAATAAAAAAATAAGGTTAAGATACTTTCTCATATTGAATTTAAATAATTATAGGGGAGATACTTTCCTGTGCGAAGAATGATTATATAACGCTACTCGAAGTATTGAAAATACCTAAATATGTTAAAAACATATTTATATAACTCGTTAGTATTGATAACAATACCTAACTACTCAAACTATTTAAACCCTTAAATCAGAGAGAGTCTAAGAAATTTTCAGCTTTGACGTCCTTTACGGAAACTGCCATAACTTCTTCGTTTTAAAATATTTTTGGGTGATTCTTGCGCCTACGCGCTCTTAACTTCCGTATCTATAACTTTCTTATTCATTTCAAAAACAAATTCCCATTTTACAATTTCGTAAAATGGACAGAAATGTCAGAATTGTGATTTTGTTCACAATTCTTCGTTTCATTTGGTAAAACATGATACCACGAGCATTAATTTGCTAGGATAACATGTTCTAACTCTTAATAAAACATCATAACATAAAAATAATAAAATCATAAATCTACTTATGTAAAATTTATGACTTTTTCTCAAGAACACACGAAGAATGTGAAGAACACGAAGAACGCAAAGAACACGAAGAACGAAAAATTGAACATGGTAACTACTTATGTTCTTGAGCTTTTTGGTTTTCATAATTAAAATAATTTGGGCATTATAACGGCTTGTATATGTGATTATAACATTTTATAAATGAAATAACATAAACTTAAATAATACTAGATTTGCTCAAGAACACATGAAGAAACACGGAGTTGGAAAATACGAACATGGTAACGACTTGTGTTCTTGACATATCTACTATACAGTTACATAAAATTGAACATAATAACGTCTTGTCAAAAACTTATGAAGAACACGAAGTTGTAAAATTCGAACATGGTAACAACTTATGTTCTTAAGCTTATAGACTATAAAATGAAATCGAACATAACAACGACTAGAGATGTTACCTCTTGTAGTTGCAAGCTTAACTCTTTCTTTGCAACTTGAGATTATAACTTTGTGAATTAGAAAATTTAAGTGAAGGTGGAATGGTCTATTTATAGGATTTCCTAAGTTAGGGTATTTTGGTCTTTAAGCCAAAAAATATCTACCAAGCACGACACAGCAGCTTGCAACCAGGCACGACTCAGCAGCTTGTCACCAAGCTTGACACAGCAGCTTGCCTCCAAAAATATCTACCAAGCACGACACAGTAGTTTTCAACTAAGCACGACACAGCAACTTGTCACCAACCTCGACACAGCAGCTTGCCTCCAAAAATATCTACCAAGCACTACACAGCAGCTTGCAACCAAGCACGACACAACAGTTTGTCATCGTAAGCACGACAAAGCATTTTGTCATCGTAAGCACGACAAACCAACTTGTCAAAATGAATATACCGAAAAGTCCAAAAACAGATGTCAAGCACGGTGTTTTTTGAAAAAAAAAATTATTGGACAATAGAACTTTTCACGACGTATTACCGGTAGATCTTGAAACGAAAAGTCAAAACGCTGTACGAATCTTTCAAAAGAACCTAGGGTCAAAACCTAACTCATAGGATTAAAATCTAACTCGTAACGTTCTTTATGTGAATAGTGTTTTTACGCAAACTTTTTCAAAAAAAATTTATTTTCGTCTTCAAAATTCTTAATTATTTATTCTTACACGCAACAAAAATACTAAAATATTATCACCAACCTAGGTCATAAAAAGACATTTAAACACACAATACAAATAATATTCAAAACTTAAATTTTAAACTAAGTGAAATTTCTCGGTCGTTACACCATCCACAAGGCAAGTATTGCGTATTTAAAATATTAATTAATCACATTTGATGCTTATCAAGAAAATTGAACGATCTAGTCTTATTGTGCTATCCGCAAGAACGAATATTTTTCTTTTTTGAATTTATTAAAGTGCTAGGCTGGACTTAACTTAAATCATTTTAGTTCGGATGTGCACACACTTGACCATTATGATTTAAGAGGCAAAATAAAAGGAGTTACATGGTGATGTAATTGACAAGAGTTGTCTACCTATTTATTTGTATATCGCTTGTTGTGCTATTCACAAGGTTATATACATTTGAAATGGGATACTTATTCTCACTAGCAAATCTTTAATTAGATGTTGCTGAACTATATAAGTGAGGGTAATATAGTTTGATGAAAATAGTAGGAGATACCAATTTAAAATAAAGACCTAAATTTATTTTGGTATGCAAAAATTAATAAAAATGAATGTTTGCTATAATGTTATCTTTTCACATGCAAAATTTTAAAAATGTCAAAATCATTAATCTCACTACGAAGCATACTTGATGTAAATAAGCTTACCGGCCCGAATTATGAGTACTGGGTAAGAAATCTGAGAATTGTTCTCACTGCTGAAAAGATTTCTTATGTCCTAAATTCAACTGATCCTAAATCTGTTTCAAAAACAGCCTCTGAGGAAGAGATTGCCACTTTCAATAAGTGGCAAGATGATGCATCTGTGGCTCAATGCATCATGCTTTCATCCATGAATAACTAGCTTCAACGTCAGCACGTAAACATGGATGCTCCAGCTATGCTGCATCACCTCAAGGAGTTATATGGTGAACAGAGTAGGACTGCTAGATATGAGATATCTAAGGAGCTCTTCCGATCTCAGATGACCGAGGGCACTGCCGTCGAGACTCATGTCCTAAAGGTGATCAATTTGATTGAATGCCTTGGATAGCTTGGGTTCGTCATGGATGGGGAGTTGAGTCAAGAATTGGTCTTGTAGTCACTCTCTGAGACCTTCTCACAGTTTGTGGTTAATTTTTACATGAATAAGCTAGATGTCAGCTTGCCTGAGCTGCTTAACATGCTGAAAACTGCAGAAGGTCACTTCCCATCCAAGAAGAACAATGTCTTGTTGGTGGATTCTTCCAATAAAAGGAAGAGGCCCAAGGTGTCTTCTAAAAAGAAGAAATCCAAGAAGGCTATGGGAAAGGGGAAAGAAAATGAACAAAAGAAACCTGAACCAGCTAAAGGAATGTGCTTTCATTGCAATGAGCCAGGACATTGGAAGAGGAACTGCAAGAAGTTTCTAGCAGAGAAGAAGCTTGGGGAAGCTTCGACTTCCAATCAAGGTTTGTTTATGATTAAAATTATTTTTTCTGAAAGTCATAATTCTACTTGGGTATTGGATACCGGCTATGGTTCTCACCTATGTAATATTGTGCAGGGACTAGTCAGAAGTAGGAAGCTGAGCAATGATGAGGTCATCTTACGAGTGGGGAATAGAACAAAGATTGCTACATTAGCTGTAGGGACTTATTGTTTAGCGATGCCTTCGGGCAAGTCCATTTATCTAAATAATTGTTATTTTGTTCCGAATATTATAAGAAACATTATTTCTATTTTTATATTGGATATGGAAGGATTTAACGTTATTATAAAGAACAATGGTTGTTCTATTTATAAAGATGATGTTCTATATAGTATTGGAAATTTGCGAAATGGATTTTATATACTTGACTTGCAGGAAAATATATTTCAAATTGAACAAACTAATAAAAGGAAAAGAGATGATATTAATTATACCTCTATGTGGCATTATAGACTCGGTCATATCAATGAAACAAGATTATCCAAGTTGTATAAGGATGGGCTCTTAGAGCTATCTGATTATGAATCATATTCAACTTGTGAATCTTGTCTCATGGGTAAAATGACTAAATCTCCTTTTAGTAAAAAAGGAGAAAGAGTTACAGAGTTGTTAGCGTTGATTCACACAGACGTTTGTGGACCTATGACAACAAGTGAACGGGGTGGGTATTCTTATTTTATTACTTTCACTGATGATCACTCAAGATTTAGATATGTGTATTTAATAAAATACAAATCAGAATCATTTGAAAAGTTTAAAGAGTTCAGAAGTGAAGTAGAGAAACAAACGGGCAAGAGAATTAAGATACTTCGATCAGATCGAGGTGGAGAATACTTAAGCGATGAGTTTTTCAATTGTCTCAAAGAAAATGGTATAATCTCACAATGGACTCCTCCAGGTACACCACAGTTAAATGGAGTATCTAAAAGGAGAAATCGAACACTGTTGGACATGGTTCGATCCATGATGAGTTTTATCGACCTTCTAATTTCCTTCTGGGGATATGCCCTAGAAACGGCTGCATACCTACTTAACAAGGTACCTACTAAATCCGCCCCAAAGACTCCATATGAGATGTGGAAAGGGAGGAAACCAAATCTTAAGCATGTTAAGACTTGGGGTTGTTCAGCTTATGTCAAAAAGTTTGAAAATGATAAGCTACAGACTAAATTCGATAAGTGTAGATTTGTGGGATATCCTAAAGAAACCGTAGGGTATTATTTCTATCATCCAACTGATCAAAAGGTGTTTGTTGCGAAACATGCTACCTTCTTGGAAAAAGAGTTTATCCATGAAGGGGTCAGTGGGAGTAAGATATATCTTGAAGAAGTTCAAGAACCACAAATTACCACGGATCAAAGTCAAGTACCTGACCAAGTGGAAGAACCTACTGTATCACACCCTATTTGTAAATTTGGAAGAGTACCGAAGATACCTAAGAGGTATGGATTCGTCATAGATTATGACGATGAGGTACACATCATGAATGATGATGATCCATTGAATTATGAACAGGCTATGAGTAATAAAGACTCAGAGAAATGGTAAATGACCATAAAATCTAAAACGAATTTTGAAGCTATGCTGAAGTCCATTTGAATTTTACTTGCGATTGCAGCTTATTATTACTTAATCTGACAAAAGGGACATGGAGACGCCCTTCCTCAAATATACATTATTAGAGGAGAATGTATATATGATACAACCAGATGGTTTTTGTTTTAATGGTTGAAGCAAATCATGTATATGAGCTACAACAATCCATTTATGAATTCAAGCAAGCTTCTCATAGATGGAACATTCATTTTGATGAGACAATCAAAGAGTTTGATTTTATCAATAACGATGAACCATGTGTGTTCAAGAAGGTTAGTGGGAGTGCTGTTTCATTCCATGTATTATATGTTGATGATATATTACCGATAAGAAATGAAATTCCTATGCTAAAATCGATCAAAATAAAGTTATCTAAACATTCCTCCATGAATGATTTAGGTAGAACATCCCGCATTGGGGATATAAATCTGTATTAAAAAATTTAAAAGGATGTTCAGCTTAACCCAAGGAAACATATATTCATTAGATGCTAAAGGCGTTTAGCATGGCAAACTCCAAAAGGTGCCTTATGTAGATGAGCCATAGAGTGTATCTCTCAAAAATTATCCTCGGTAAAAGAGAGATCGCATGAGTTACTATCATGTATGCAATGAAATATACGAAACTTGATGTTGATCAGTCATATTCTAGAGAAGATCACTGTGAGACAGTGATAAACATCTTAAAGTACTTAACTGACACTAAGGATGTCATCATATCACATGATGAGTTTGAATTAAACTATAGTGCTAAACAGACTCAAGTTTTCAGACTGACCAAGACGATAGCAAATCCACTTTAGGGTAAGTCGTTACCTTAAAAGATGGTGCAGTGAATTGAAAAGGTTCCAAACAATAAAAAGTTTTTGGTTTAGTGACAAAGACAAAGTATATAACTGTAAGTGAAGCTGCAAGTTGATGTTTCGGATGAAAAGTTCATTACAGAACTAGGAATAGTTCCCAAGTCTCATCTTGAATCTAAACATGTGTTGCGACACTTTGATTAAAGAAATCATTGAAAGAGGAGCTTATAGACTCTCAAGATAACATTGCAGATCCATTTACTAAAGCTTTAACATAACAGCAGTTTGATCGTCACTTAGAGAAGAAGGGTATGAGATACCATGGCGATTAGCTTTAGTACAAGTGGGAGATTGAAAGTAGTATGCATACAAGTCAATCATGTATGATGATAAAGCATATACTTTGGAGATAATCTTATTTATTTATTAATAAAAATATTCATTTATTAAAGGCATTTAATTATCTACATGGTACTATTTTTATAATATGTAAATAACCCATAGTTTTAAG
Organism: Panax stipuleanatus; assembly: GCA_020205555.1. Lineage (NCBI taxonomy): Eukaryota > Viridiplantae > Streptophyta > Magnoliopsida > Apiales > Araliaceae > Panax > Panax stipuleanatus. The sequence goes on from CM035117.1 coordinate 90,628,398, forward strand.
CATTGCTTTTAAAATCATGATGATGATTATGCTAATGAGATCTAAATTCTTAGAAAGCACTAGAACTAAAATAGTTCCCAATCGTGGGATTACTAAAAAGGGGATTAGTAAATTCGGATAGATTGGTACATATGTTGCTTGCTAATTGGATGAGGATGATTGATCTCATGATCATTTGTGTGGAGACACTAAAGCAAGAATGTAGGTGTTTGTTGGAGAATAAGTTCACTGAACGTGACTCGCTATGGAATACCTAATAGAGTTTTACTCGCCTATCAATAGGAATTCCCAATGTGATAGTAGTATAAATGATCCTTGGACTTAAGATCATTATAGTATCTTGTATGTAATAAATTATACTTTGACTTATTCCTTAAAGCCCTTTAGGGTATATAAAAGGGTATGCTTGGGTATAATGAGTTACATATGGAGATAATAAATGATCAATAAAGAATCTACCACCTCTAGTAAAAGAGGTGATATATCCTATGTGATTCGTTTAATGACAACCCAAGAATCCTTGGCCAAGGTGGAATGAAATTAGAAAGGAGTTTCTAATTTGCATTAAATGGAGTTGTGCATTTTCTAATCGAAATACATATAATTAAATAAAATAAGAATTGATAGTAAATCCATGTCTTATATTTAATTGGGACATTGTATGGTGGAAGGATTGAATTATACGGTAACTATTTACTCACAGGTTCTTTTATGATTAATGTTGAAATCTATATTATCTAGAAAGTCGTTGATCGCTAGGGAGGCTTATCCCTATTGTAGAATAAATATTATTTATTTAAATAAATTATTAGTTTAATTTATTTATTTAAATAAGGTTAGAATTGTTCTAATTGATTTATTCACAACCGGTTTAATATGGAGAACCTAAAGGGTCACACCATAAAAGGAAGAATAATTATTTAAGAAGATAATGGCATAATCGTAATAATGCATTAAGTGTAATTAATTTAATCTATGGTGATAGAATAAATTAAATTGCTTAATGTTTATTATTTAATATTTTAGAAATATTAAATATAAATTAATAAGAGGAGTCTTATTAATATTATTACAATTATTATTATTTTAATTTCTAAAGGGGTTTAGTAATTAATTTAATATTAGAACTCTCATTTATTCCTAATAAGATTAGGAGACAAATTAATTAAATGAATTTAATTAATTATTCCCAATGTGATGGAAAGTTTAAATTAATTAAAGGAGTTTAATTAATTAAATGAAATCCCATGTCTAATAGGATTAGAAGGGTTGACCAATATCTATATAAGAGGAATCTTATAATAGATATCAGTTGATGCAATTTCAATTGTTGGAGAGTACTCCTTTTCTATAGAGTATAGAAAACTAAGCCAACCACCCTCTTTCTTGATAATTCATCTTTCTTGGTGGATCACCTCTAGAGGCCAAACACTTGGGTGGCTAACGTTGATCAAAGGAAGGAATCTAACCCAAAAATTCAAGGAGATCATGAAGAACAAGGAGTTGAACTCGTACTTGTGGAAGCTTCGTTCTACAAGGGTATGATTTCATAACTTCTTATTTATCGTTTTAAATTAATAATTTGCATAAAGGATGATCCGGGTAATGGTTTTGTAGAAATTTTTTTAAACTCTGATATATATCATGCTTCCGCTAATTTTTGCAATTTGATTGTGTCACAATTTCGTGCAAACCCAACACTGACTTGACGGCCCGATGTGAATATCGGGGTTAATCTGATGATCTGATTGTCAATCGGAATTGGATGGACGGTCCGATTGACTATCAGAGTTGGATAGATGGTTCGATTGACTATCGAAACTGGATAGACGGTCCGATTAGAGATCTGAGCTGGATAGATGGTCCGATATACTATTGAAGCTAGATTAACAATTCGCTTGACTATCGGAGCTAGATTAACTGTCTGATTGGATATCGGAGCTAGATTGACGGTTCAATTGACTATCGGAGCTGGATAGACGGTCCGATTGACTATCAGAGCTGGATTGACGGTCCGATTGACTATCGGAGCCAGATTGAGTGCCGATATTGGTGATCGAATTTGGCTGAATTACCGATATTGGGGATCAGATTTGGTTGGAGTACCAATTTTGGGGACCGAATTTAGGTTACTGATATTGGGGATCAGATTTAGGTTTAGGGACCGGCATTAACGGCTGGTTTTGAGTTGAAGGACAGATATTGGCGGCTGAATTTGAATTGAAGGACCTGCATTGGTGGCCAGATTTGAATTGATTGATGGTTTTGCCATCCTACAGTGTTAGTATTGGGGCAAAGAAAATTTCGAGTGTCTATAGATGCCCCTCTTTATCATGTCCATGCAATGTAATGGAATGGATAGAATAAAGATTAGTAGACACTAGAAATAAAAGTGCCAGAGCTGCTTCGAAGGCTGGGTGTGTTTGAGTGGAATGGGGCTTCTATTAACTGCCTACGTTATCACTCTGCTGGGGATAACGTTGTCATGTGAAGCCATTCATTATTAGGAAGTTACGACGAACTAATTTTGTCATTTCCTACAGGGGATGACACCATTCATGATAATTTATTTGATTCTGATGGGGATGAGATTGTCAAAAATGAGATATCACAGATAGTCCACGTCTGGATCTGCTGGGGATGACGTTCTCCACGATAGCTTTGTAGATTCTGATTGAGGTTAATTTCATTGATACTACCTCAATGATCCCTTTGAGGATGTGTATAATAGATTCCATCATTTGTGATGGATAATTATAATTGCTTTCGTCACCAGATCCCTTCTGTTGCTTGACTGGGGTTGAGCCGACAGTTGAAACGTCATTGGGGTAGAGCCAATGGTTGGACTGTATTTTGATCTGTACCCGAACTTCGCTGGGGCTGAGCCAACGGCTGAAAACTACATCGGTCAGTATCCAAACTTCGCTGGGCCTGAGCCAACAGCTGAAACTACTTCGGTCAGTACCCGAATTTCACTAGGGCTGAGCCAATGGCTGAAACTATTTCGGTCAGTACCCGAACTTCGCTGGAGCTGAGCCAACGGCTAAAACTACTTTGGTCAATACTTGAACTTTGCTGGGGCTGAGACAATGGCTGAAAATGCTTCTGTCAGTACCCGAACTTTGCTGGGGCTGAGCCAACGGCTGAAAATGCTTCGGTCAGTAGCCGAACTTCGAAAAATGACAGTTTTCGACAGTTTTGCGCAATTCCTGCGCAGTTTTTTTGTAGTTTGATTTGTTGATCCTCGAACATGGCTCCAGGATGAATACCAAAGGTCTTCGTGGAATTTCACTTTCCATCAGGATTACGCTACTTAAACGCAGGATTTCTGGCCAAACCGCTCAATCGCGTAGCGATTTCTCTTCAAATTTGACTTGGCAGCCCGTTTAAACTCCATTTTAACTTGAACTGAATAGGGCCCAGGGGAAGTGGGAGTACGGCAGACGCAGGTGGAAGTACGGCAGACGCAGGTGGAGGTGCGGCTACCTGGCTTATTTAATGTCCTGCAGTATTTTCATTTTGCAAGCTTCCCGTTTTGAGTTTCGAAAGGATTCCGATCTTCTTTTTCAGATCTACAGAGCTTGGATAGTTATTTTCTGAATCCGTCAGTTCCTACGCGTTCAGCGCAGCGTAAATATCGTTTTACATGCTTTTTCACATTTTTTGACCGTTAAAAGCATGCGAACCGCCTAAGGTGCTTTAAAACGCAATGTATGAAAAATATATGCCTATATGACCTATAAAAAAAAATTTGACTACATATATATGCATATCTTACTGTAACGCACATTTAGATGTAATAAAATTTAGGTTCTGAGACAGTCAATTTTTGCACTTTTTGATCAGTTTAATCATCCTTTTTGAGGCCTAGTGAGCCTGGATTTTCAACTAAAACTGTCCATGGTAATTTGGCTACCATGTGAGGTTGAGTTTTGATTTTTTTTTCATAAATATGAACTGTTTCTATTTTTGGATAGGTGTGCTACTGAATGGCCACCTAGGCATGCCTGTGTGTATGTGGACAGTCCATTTTACAAAGGAGACTTTGGCAAAAAATTTCCAAAATCTTAGGCTTTTAAAAACATGCATTTTTGAATCTGTGGGGAAATTGTTTACTGACCCATGGAGGTTTTGAGTTGCTAGGTTTTGAAAACATGTAGTTTTGACTTTACTGGGTATTTTTGACTAACCCATGCATGTCTTAGGACCTAGAGATATATGTTGGACTGATTAAAAATGATAAGCCACAGGTTTTAGGCTTACCGCACCCTTTCTGACTTGATTTGGAGACTCGTTATCGTAGATGTATAGTGATAGACCCGGCAGTTCTAGTACGGTCTCCTAGGGTATTAGACGTAGGAGGGCTTCTGATGTGCCACAACCACGTCCGGCTCGGACGCCTCATAGACTGGTAGAGGGTAGGATTTATCCCGTAAAGGACGAGCAACTATTGGATATTGATGATGAGAAGGCTCCGTTTACTGTTCCTGCTCCCGTTCAGGCTCCACGTACGGAGGTCCCAGGCATTACTGTGCCTACTCAAGAGCTACTGGGCGATTTAAGTCGCCATCCTTCGAGATATCTTCACGCCAATGAGGTAACTTGAAGTCTTTCTTCTCTCTGGATTCTTTTCTTCCTTTTTGCCATTCTTAGGGCACAGGTTATTAACTTGGGTTGGTTTTTGATGCAGGTTCCCGGCTTTACGTAGCCTCGAGGGAACTAGTTTAGCGTGCACTCCCTGTATCACACTTGGCATGAGGATTATAGGGAGATTGTAGATGACTGGGGATTCCAGGCCTTTTTCTCGATCCTTTCCCTCCGTTGCCCCTGGGGGTATATGAGGGCTTTGTCTGAGCGCTAGTTCCACCAAACTCAGTCCCTTCATTTGCTAGATTGCGAGGTGATGATGACTCCTATGGACTAGAGATTTATCACTGGCATTAAGTTTGAGGGCGAGTCAGTGCCTGTCATGACTGGCATTTTTCCTGCTATCGTTCGGTCCCTACTGGGAGTCCCGACGACGGCATTCAAGGGTCGGGTAGTCCGATCTGGTCCCTTGAGTATAGATGCCCAGGATGGGACTTTGCAGTTTCCTCCGCCTGATGACCAGAGGGCTAGAGATCGCATTCTGAGGCAATTATTTTTGTCAATCATCAGGGGTTGTTTTATGGCGGACAAATCGTCTACTGTGTCCTTCACTTTGATCAGCGCCACTCGACATGTAAAGCGCGTCAGTGACTATGATTGGGGCTCCTATACATTTGCCTATTTTCTCTGGGGCATATGTATACTTTCGGAGGGTACGACGGAGGCTTGGTTAGGATTTTACCCATTCCTGCGGGTGAGTACATTTTCTATACCTTTTTGATTTTAGCATTTTTGTCAGTCTTGATCACTAAGGACTTTTGGTATTTTCATAATCAGTTTTGGGCATTTGAGAGGCTTCCTTATCTACGGCCCGCAACTGCTTTAGGTCTGGAGACCTATCCTCGACGACGGAGATAGCATCACTCCACTTTGACGGAGGTCCCTGTTGCTGAGGGATTCACTCATGCCCATTTTCATTGGAGCTTTTGATTGTGGGTTTGATCACCTGGGCGCCGTACACATCTGAGCACTTGACCGTTGGATACGAGGGAGGTATCCCTACAGGCCGGGAGTTTGACTTATCAACCCGCAGGGTACCGTTGTTGAAGGAGGGAGGCTGGGAGCTCTATCCTGGAGAGCGTGCTATTAGGAGTATCACGAGGGAGATCTTCATTCCCATTATTCCTCTAGCTTGGCATCATTGGCCATTGACTGTGTCTTTGACAGACATCCCTTTGGAGGGCATTGATGGATTCACCCTATCAGAGGGTCCGTACAGCTAGGAGGCATTTGGCAAATGGTGGAGCTCTCGTACTATTGGAGCTCAGACCCGTGCTACCCATTTTATGGCAGACATGGTGCCAGGATCCCTGATGATGACGGATTGGATAGCTTACCTCAGGGAGCCTACTCATGCAGACCAGATAGCAAATCTAACCAGGGAGTTCAAGCAGGCTCGTTCCTTTATCAAGCACCTTGGTCAAGATCCGTCAGAGGCATCTTCTTTTGACCCATCCAGCTCAGGAGTAAGTCCCTCTTTAGGTCCATTTAGCAGTAGTTATATAGGGGCAGATCCTCCCTTATACCGCCCAGATATGCTTGATCCTAGCAGCTTTGTTCAGACATAGGAGACGGAGCAGGTTGATCGATTCGACACTGATGTCTACAACTTCCTCTGATAGCTATTGGAGCTATACTTTTTGGTCAGCCACTATTTTGGCTATTCAGCGTTTGTGCCATCATTTTGATAGACCACTGTAGTAGTTGGGTGGTGGTGCCCTATTTTCCCTGTATTCTTCCTTTCACTTTGTATCAGGATACAGGGATGTTGTATGCAGTAGATAGCTTTTTGTAGATATTCCTGCCATATCTTATCTTCTGCATTATGTTTATATTACTGTCATCATGCTTGTATTATGTCATGTGTATGTATTCAGACAGCTGTGCTTTGACTTGACCTTTGGACGGTCTTGTGGTACGGTGTTATAGATGATGTCGTCTGCAGTCAGCCATATTGAGCATTTACCACCATCTACGATGGCAGCATCATTGAGGTCCTGGTATGATAGTTTGCCCTTTCTTGCTAGGGGGACTGTGGACCAGATGTTGGGGCATTCATTGGCCCTTGCGAATTTTTAGGTTTCGGTCGGATTTGTTGAGGGCCTTCTACCCTGCTCGATTACCGATAGGCAGGTGTTCCGCTTCAGATGGCGTGAGCTAACGTTGACTCTGGAGGAGTACCAGAGATTTACTGGCTTGGATTTAGAGTTGACGTGCGCTCGGACGGCGATTAGTGATATGAAGAGGCCGTTTATCTGGCTGTCCGATCTCCGTCAGAGTGTAGTCATGGATGAGATCGTTTCGGGGCACGTGATCTCTATGGACTTCTTGATTGAGCGCTTTGGTGAGATTGACAGCTATGGTTGCCATGTTAAAAATTTCATTTGTTCAGCAGAGGCATGGCATGCGGCCAGGATAGACATCCTGCTGGTGTGTGTTGTGGCATATGTCTACATGCCGTTGCGATTGGATCATCTAGATGTGGGATTTATAGTAGTGGTTAGAGCCCTTAGACAGGGTAGCACCATTATCCTGATGATATTGGCTGAGATATTTAGATCCGCCACGTATTGAAGTACCCATCCAGAGGGGTTTTTTAACGGTAACTCGGTCTTGCTGTATATATGGCTGATGTCTCATATACGACCAATTGGATCCTTCAGGCCTAGGGGTTTTTTCTTTACTCACGAGACATCCAGAGCTTTCTCTTTTCAGCCTGCAGAGTGCATTGATGCAAGGTCTTGGTTGGCATTTCAGTCGAATATTGAGCATCCATTTGTGATCTTACCATGCTCAGGGCTAGCATCCCCATATAGCTTTATCACTCATGCATCTGGCATGGATTATTAGCCCCTAACGATTTTGAGAGGAGTGACTACCTATCATCCTTTGGCATTCATGTGTCAGTTTGATCAGCTGTAAAGTTTGCACCATTTCGGGGGGTCTGCTGATCAAAGGATATCGGCTTCTTCCATGTCATCCGCCGACTTGGTTAGAGTATATGAGTGTTGGACTCATCGGGAGAGGGCTGATTTCTCCAGTAGCCATCCGGGCTATTCTCCGGAGTATTCTGCATGGTTGGAGGCAGAGACATGAGTGGTAGCAGAGGCTTCTTCATCTTCTAGTGTGGACTCTGACGAGGAGGAGCCCATGGAGGATCCAGATTCTCCTACCGAGGATGAGTTATTCACGGGCTTGACCGCTGCTCTGGTTAGCGATTCCCTGACTATTCTTGTGGGGACAGATCCGGTTTTATCATACTCACTATTCAGGATGACCTTTGAGCGTGACTCGTCTAGAGCACAGATGTTGGCTGCCTTATCTGGCAGAGATTTAGCTTTTGCTGAGAGGGATGGTTTTAGGGATGCTTTGGATGCTGGATTGATTGTGCGGGAGGAGCTTCGCTCTGCTCTGGATACTTCAGTTGTAGAGTGAGAAGAGATCCGCTCGACTAGGGATGCAGCATATGTTAAGATCGAGGAGACTTTGATTGCTCGAGACACAACTTTTGCGGAGAGAGATGAGGCTATAGCTTCTCATGATTTCCACATTGCTGATAGTACTGCTCTTTGATCTTACACCCATGGTTTGGTCACCGAGATGAGTGCTTATATTGATGACCATAGTGCCACCTTACATATGACTGTGGATGTTCTGGGCCGTATGGGGGCTGAGTGGACTGCACTTACGGCTGCTCCACCATCTTCGAAGAGAGATGCCATGCTGGCATTGCTTTCTCGCTTGTCCCTGGGTCCATAAACTAGCTTTATTTTTCCTGCACAGACTAGATCAGCCATTTTTGTTATGTACAGGGCATTATGTATATAAAGCAGTTTTATATATCAGAGAAATATATTTTTGATGCACTTCCCTAACTGGAGATGTATTGTCATTGCTGAGTGATTACCACTTCTTTTATGACTCGTAGTTGTTGATGTATCTTGATCTTCTCCTTGATGGACTGACAGTTGATATGTCAGGGAGTATCTCAGATAGGCCTGTCGACCAGGATAGGATTGATAGTATTTAGCTTTTATTTGTCTTTGGTGTCTTGGAACTGGTCTTTTATATATTTTTTTCTTAAAGGTCAAATCGCGCCGTAGATGGCTACCTACGTACTCCCTGGTTGAGGGAGAACAGGTCATTCGTAGTTCCTACTAGTTTGGTTGGAGAGGTTTGAAAAGTGTTTATCTTGGATTTTGAGTCTGGTTTGATGAGTTTGAGTTTTTCTTTGGTTTGACCGCACCAGAAATGGCTGCCTACGTACTCCCTGGTTGAGGGAGATCAGGTCATTCGTAGTTCCGGCTTTCTAGTGAAAAATCGAACCTGATTTGATTTGTAGGAACCGGATGCGGGTATGTGTAATACCCGAGAATTTTTGAATATTATTAAATGAATATATTAATGGAAATGAATATTTATTTGAATATAAATGATTATGTGTTATGAGATGAGTTAATTCAATTATTTCAAATTGAATATATAATAATTGAGAAAAACGTGGAGTTTATGATAAGCTCGAAGAATGCCTTGTGTGGCACGAGAATAGAAAAGATGATTTATTTTGGGATGAATGGATAAGTAATTCAATAATTAATATTATATTAATTGTTATTATGAGTGATAGAATATTGATGAATTAATTAATATTATTGATAATTAATTGATGAGATGGGTAATTAATATTGATTAATTGTCATAGAGAATAATAACGCATAAGCGAGTAAATTATTAATATAATAAGATTATGTTTGCTCGATTAATTGTTATGTGCAAGCATGCGATAATTAAATGTATAATATATAGTAGTTACATATATATTATATGAAATGTAAAGTGCAATGTGACACTTATGTGTGACTATACAATATATAGAAACTATATGTTATGACTAAATAAATTATATGAGTTACATGATTAATGCTTATGTGATAATATGTGTGTGAGTGAACATTTAGTAAGTACCTCATGAATATATTATACACAATTGTTGATTAATGAATACTTCAATAATTTAATATAATTAAATGATAGAGAGGAACAAGGAATGTAATAATACCCGATTAAACTGTGTTCGGTATTATGATATGTACATGGATTATATATGTGCAAAGTAAATTTATCACATTGAAATATTGTTTCCTCATTTAAAATTACATTGTGACTCTAACTTAATACCTAAATGTATATAATAGATGGTAGGCATATATGTTATAACATTGTATTGTACAACACTTGCTAGAATGCTGAGTTATATTCATTGTCCCAATACGAGAGTCACATTTTTTTTCCTCACGTGAATACTCCAAGGCTAGCATACTCCATATATTCTCAAACTTAGCAACTTAGATGAAAATCATTACAAGGGGAGTGGCCTCAATAGTGTAAATCAACAACCAACTACCAACTCTTCCTTAACCATCATACAAATCTTCAATCCATTGGTTTGATTCAATGGAGGAATTCATTGTCTGGATATCAATTTCTCTATAAATACAACCCAATTCCTTCACAATCCTTTTGCTGAGATTTTCTTAGGTGTTGAGTTGTGAGCAAATATATATATCATTGATAACATTCTGAGAATTCAAATTACAGCAAGCTCAATCCACATTTGCAGAGGTATAACACCTCTTGTTCTTCATTCTTGTTCTTTCTAAAAATTTCTTAATTTTGGTTGAAATAGTTGATAATGTGATTGGGTAATGGTTGTTAGTTGTTATATAGTTGATATACTAGCTTATATACTTGTTTAAACTGCAATGTGGCAGTTTGGAGTCGAATTCGTTGTGAAATTTGGTTTTTGGCTCTGCAAACTGCTAAAGCAGAAACCTTTCTGGTGCTGGCCGAGACCCGGCGCAGCTGCGCCAGGCTCTGGTTTTTGTTTTCTAATTCTGTTAAAATTTGCTAAGTGATAACATGTTTATATGGTTTAGAAAGGCATGAAGGACAGGTTTAACACGTATATATATGTTCTTTATATAACATGCATATCCATGGCTATGATAGTATACATTATTGATGAAACGACTTATCATTTTTGAAATAAACTTAGAGTTTTAAAAGGAACCTTGAAATTTTATAATATAATCATGCCTGCTTGGTTGTGGGAGGTTATGTGTGGGAATCATGGTGGACTCCGAAGTTATAAGGTGAATGTTGAAGAACACTGCATGTTAAATATATAATAAAATGTGTTAACCACGTAACTGAATAAACAGGACCAAAACCAATAACACCTTGTTGTGTTAACTTCAAAAATAGAACAAAAGCTGGTATAAGCACAAGTGCTCTGTATCCATGTTGCATTCGGACTATGAACTTTAACCATAGACCTATAAGACACATGAAGCATATTGACCTCGTCATGTGCAGTGACGATTCTACCAAGACGGACCCGACTGTCTGTCGACCTAGTGGCTTAAACTTGCTATCCATGACCTTGTTAAGTCAAGCCTGGCTTTATTTGAAAAGTGTAAATAAAACCAAGTCTTAGAGGCCGTAGAGTGATAGTCCAAGATTGGTCTCTATATCAGACCTTAGACTTCCAAGACCTGTTGCGAAACCTTTTTCTTTAGACCCATTAAACCAGGAACCTAGTGTTCTAGTCCAAACCATGTTGTTAAGTCATCTCAGATAAAATGAGTATGACCTTAGCTCAGTCAGTCAAAGACTTCTTTTGAAAAATGGAATTTAAATGCATGACTTAGTCTCAGTATCATAGAGTGAATTCTACGATCGTAGAGTGGTTTCACTCCAATCGTAGAGCTCGTCCGTCAGTCGTAGGATGAAATCATAGAGCTCACTCACCAATCGTAGAGTGGACTCGACCATCGTAGAGTCGAAGATGACGAATGACTTCGGCAATCGTATAGTCAAAGCTATCAAGTGACTTCGACCATCGTAGAGTCGAAGATGTCGATTGACTTCAGCGATTGTAGAGTCTTACTGATAAATCGTAGAGTGTCTGCAGAATTACCAAGCTGATATGCCATGTCGGTCGTAAAGACCTTAATTGATATACCGTGTAATAAATAAATGGTCAGACAGTATTGGTAGACAATGAGAGTTATGCAGTTGGACAGTTAAATCATTTTATGATACCTGACAGAGGATAATTGATAGAATGGCTTATGATTAATGTAGGTCATCCAAATAACTAAATCGTAGAGTAATTGTAACAGTAGCTCAGGCAAGTATCTAAACCTTATCTCTTTGAATAAAAGTTCCCTAACTTACACTCTTTCATTGTGCAAGTTTCCTTGAACCCGTTCTTTTATTGTTAATTGCAAGTATCCTAACCTTTGCAATGGATCCTTGTGAAAGCAAGTTTTTTTACTGACTCGTTTAAATTGAGTTAGTATTGAATAAACTCTTGTCTTATGAAAGCTATTATTCATGGTAAACTTAATATTGTTCTTGAATATCGTGAAAGTGTCTACTCCATTTGATTCGGCTAGACTATATGCATATTTAGAAAACTATCCAAACCAATTGACTGGTGCGAAATCTTTGAAAACTGAGTTGAACAACCCTTATAGTAAGAGGAGTGTATATTTTGTTGGAATCCCAACACACGCGTGAAAATTATTGTGGTGTTATGCATAATTTAAAGTATTGTAGACTGATCATCTAGTATACTTATTTTTGGGTTATCAGTTTAATATTGTTAATTCTAGTAGATGTTTAATAGTCCTTAGTGACTGCTCAGTATAAATTATTTTATCCAGTTGGATACATTGATGGCTTTTGAATTTATATATTTCTGTTGGTCTATAATGGACTATCATTTCATATTCCAAGAATTTGATTTGAGAATTGTTGATATTCGTTATTCATGATATTATTCTTTAAACTCTGGATTATCATCGAGATTATACTTTGATATTTCAAACTCGTGTTATAAAATTCTTCACCCTTATTGTATATTACTTGCGGGGCAATTTGTGCTCATTCTTGCTTATTTAAAACCTTTCAGTTGAGGCAGAACAAGGTGGACCTTAGGGCGCCGATAAGGGCAAGGGCAAGGCTACCGACTAGCTTGTCTCTTTTATGTCTTAAAATCTATAGTGTTGTATTAGGACTATTTCATAACTATGTTTAAACTTAAGTAGGGTTATGTAATAAGTCTATATTTTATATTATTATGTAATCTATTAAGTATTGTAGGTTGCGAGACTTGGGCGAATAATTATAATAAGTTATTGTATATTATTCTAGATTAGATCTTCCGCTGTGATTGTATGATTTTAGTTATTATTGTATTATTATGAGAACGTGACGAACCGATTTCGAGAGACTTTGTGGCGGTCCTAATTTGGGGGCGTCACAGGTTGGTATCAGAGCTGTAGTTATAAACCTTAGAAGCGAGTGTCCTTAGATTATAACTTAGGAGAACTTAGAAGTTAGAAAGGGATAGAACTCACATAGAGTTTTTCCCTAAAGAGAGACTTAGTGTGTTATGAAATGTAACTTCATTCTATATAATAAACTTATGTTTTATTTAACATTCTAATGGAGTTGATGTTTGTTTCTCTTGTGTTTATGATTGTAGGATGGCAGATACAAGAGTACCTAGTAGAGTGGCCAAGGAGGAGCCTAGAGATATACACGTAGTATACGAGGCACCTTTAGATGTTATGCCTGTCCAGGCAGTTGCACCATCCGAGTCTGATGACGAGGATGAGATTGAAGTGGAGTTTGATCCAGAGGATGACAATCCTATTAAGGACAAGCCTATAGAGGAGGAGCCCATAGAGGACTCCTACGAGCCTAACCTGGAGGAGCATATGCTGGGAGAGTACGAGGAACATATCCTAGAATTGGACTGCAGAGTCTAGGAGCTAGAGGCTGAGGCCCAGGAGAGAGAGTCCGAGTTCCAGAAGCTGAGGAACGAGAACCATCAGAGGAAGCTGGCCATGCAGGAATTAGAGGTGGAGATTGCTTACCACAAGGAGCCAGGGATCCAGATGGGCGCCTTATTCCACAGGTCGGTATCCAGAAATGTAAACTTGGCAGGAAAGTTAGAAGAGATCGAGCAGAGAGATTTAACTAAAAAGACTAAGAAAGAGGCACTCCGTACTCAGCTAGAGTTAAAGGTTATGGATAGGATACACTTCAAGGAGAAGTGGGAAGCGGCTAACGAGAGAGCTGACAACCTAGAGGATGAAGTCAGATGCAAGAAGAGGAAGATGAACAAGATGGGGTATGTGTTCCGTTCAGCTTCCGAGAGGGTGATCGATGGTGTATACCACTACCCAGCAGAGCAGGGACAAACCCTACATACTTTGAGCCGAGAGTTGATAACATACATAGCACAGATCGAGTACAAGAGCAGTGTGGAGCGTGGGATGATGGGATGAGCTTTCCTTGGTCAATCTAGCCATAGTATTAGTAGTTTTCTATTATGATGTATATACTATGTTGTAATCCCAATCTTTTATGTAAGATATGGGATAGTGATGTAAACCCCGAGTAAGCTTATGTTAGAGGGTAATGTGTTAGTGTTCCCCGTCTTTTGTGATATTAGGGGATATATGTGATAATATTTATAGAAATATGCTAGGGATGATCATGTAATGAAACGATTTGGCATATGAATATAAATGATCTTATTTTAGAAACGTGTTATATTTTTCTTCTTTTTAGTATTAAAAGAAATACTTAAGTAATATGGCTGAGTAATAATAAAATAAAAATTTATGATGCAGATAATGGCACCAAGACGTAGATTGACTGCACCTAAGGAGTCGATTAATAATAAGAGGGAACAAGTAGACCGGATCCAGAAGTTGGTAGATTTACTAGGAAAGGCTCTTAGGGGAAGGAACAACGAACCCGTTCGCCCCAACCCTCAAGCTGTTCCAGTGACAAGCTTTAAGGGCTTTAGGAGTGTAAGACCCCCAGAGTTCGAGGATACTACAGATCCAATCATAGCTCAGACATGGGTTAAGGATATAGAGAAGGCTTTCACTATTGCTTGAGTAGGTGAAGACCAGAAGACGGTATTTGCTACGTACATGATGAGAGGCGAAGCCAACTACTGGTAGGAGGCTAATCAACAAAGAGCTGGAGAAGGGATAATAGCGTGGGAGAGATTCAAGACGCTATTTTTCGAGAACTACTTCCTAAAAAGCATGAAGAATAGAATGGAGGTTAAGCAAGGTGATATAACTGTGGCGTAATACGCGGCTAAGTTCAATGAACTAGCACGATTTACAGAACACCAAGTTGGAGATGATGAGAATAAGGCAAGACGTTTTGAGCAAGGACTAAAGCCTTGGCTGTTTAACAAGGTATCAGTTCTTCAAATATATTCCTTTGCAACATTTCTGGAGAAGGCAATCATTGCGGAAGGTGGCAGTGAGGCCTTAAGTCTGTACCATAAGGAGAAGAAAAATAAGAACACTGGTAGTGAGCATCATGGAGGAAGCAGTAGTGGATGAAGCAACTTGGGTAAAAGGAAATGGAAAAATAATAACAACAAGAACAACAACAAAAACAACAACAATTAATCTGGGAATTTTCGTGAAGGTTTTAAGAAGAGGGCAGAAGGATGCCCAAAATGTGGAAAGAATCACCAGGGTGAGTGCTGGAAGCGACGCGACACTTGCTACAACTGCAGACAGGAGGGACACATTTTGGCCAACTGCCCGAAACCGAAAAAGATACAAGGATGTTTTGCATGTGGCTCGATGGAGCACCGGATTAAGGACTGCCCAAAGAAGGGAAGTGGCGGGGGTAGCAGCCAACAAAGGGGAAACAAGCTAATGATCAGCGGACTGGCACAATCCAACCTCCCAACCTCTAGGACCTTTAACATAACCGTCCAGGACGCAGTAGCTGCAAAGGACATGGTGTCAGGTATAATCCCAGTCAATGATATAAATGCATATGTATTATTTGATTTGGGTGCCACCTGTTCTTTTATATCTGAAGAATTTACTAGTAGACTTAATGTGACGCCCCCAAATTCCAGGACCGCCACTTGGTCTCTCGAATTCGGTTCATCACGTGCTCATGGTAATACATCGCAATAATGATAACTAAATATCACACAACCACAGCGGAAAATCTATTCTAGAATAATTTACAATGATTTATTATAATTATTCTCCCAAGTCTCGCAACCTACAGTACTTAATAGATTACATAGCAATATCAATTAACGACTTGTTATATAATCTAACTTAAGCTTAAACATAAACAAATCCAGTCTTACTACATCATCTTCACACAATATTAATATATTTGAAATATAACAGACATAAGCTAGTTGGTAGCCTTGCCCTTGCCCTTATCAATGCCCGAAGGTTCGCCATGCTCTACCTTAACTGAAATGTTTTAGGGAAAGCAAGAATGAGCACAAATTTCCCAGCAAGTAATATACAATAAGGGTGAATAATAAGATTCTCAATTCTCGAAAGGGTATAGCAAGATTTGATAGTTCAAGAATAACAAGAATATCAACAGTTCTCAATAACAGTCGCTAAGGACAGGATAATATCAATATGATTCAATAATAAGTCAATTCAAGATTTCAAATAATTGAATACTGAGTAGTCACTACGGACTATGAACTTCTACTAGAATTGACAGTAATAAACTAAAAATCCAACAAAAACAGGTACAACAGGTGATCAGCCTAAAGTACCCTTGTTATGCATAACAATCAATCATACTCAAGTGTACATGTCGGTTCTCTGACAATTATATATTCCCTTCAAAGAAGGTTGTTCTTCTCAGTCAAATACAAGATCCCGCACCAATCAATTAGTTTGGGTTGCTTTTCAATAACATAAGTCCAGCCGAATCAAATGGCATAGACACTTTCACAATATTCAAGAACAATACTAAGTTCAACATGAATAATAGCTTTAATGAAATAAGAGTTCAAGTATGCTAATTCAATTCAACCGATTAAATAGGAAACTAGTTCGCAATACACAAGATAGGATACTTGCATAGTAAAAGAGTATAAGTTAGGAAACTTTCACAATCATAGCTTTCCTTGCATAAAGTAAATGCGTCGGTTAGGATACTTGCACTTTAAAAGAGTGTAAGTAAGAGAACTTGCCTTTAGCGTAGTTTATCCACGAAAAGCAATCAACACTTTCGAATTCCTATCGTAATACAGTTACGTATATATATGATATCCATTAGTCATATAATTTAACTTCACATTTTCTCTTTGAATATACGATCAACACATAAGGTAAGTTTTACCTAGCTACACAGTTATATAGAATATAATTTCTATCCTTAACGTTCCTTCTTTAGAGTTTAAACGCATTCTCATATTATATAAGATCTCAACAATTAGCAAACATGCTTGCATATTATTAATATCACATAAGACCACAATCAATACTAAATATATTTCATTTTAGCAAGTTACGGCATCTCCTTAAGTTAACCATCAAAATCGGGTTCAAGTAACATCATATAATATCACGTAGCATGTATTCATATTTAAAGGATACTTTACATGCTTGTATAACTTTTCCAAATCCAATCGTACATGGTATAGGTTCTTAAGTTAATACTTAAAGCCATTCAAGGACACGAACTCATATGGTCTAACATGGTCGTTTTTAAACACATAAGATATTCATATAACTTGTATTAGTCATGCTCATGAGTACTCGTATTGCATATATGTAGCTAGCATTGTTATTATCTTGAAAATATGCTTTGTTTATGCTAAACTTTAATCACGGCAACCAATCATGGTATATATATATATGCATGACACATGAATGAGTCTAAGAGTACTATCACATGTGTCCATAAATATCAGAATTTAAATCTCCATGTATCGTGTTAATGCTCATGTGCAAGGCTTGTATTTCTATTAGTGAATCTTACTAATAGAGCCTAACATGTTCATGCTTCCTTACGAACTATATAAACACAAGTTAAGGCTTCATTCATATATTTCAAAGTTATCTAAACATGCTCATAACATCAAAATGACTATATAGCATTTACATGATCATATCCACCTTCAAACTTATATTTTTGTTAGGAATGAGCACTAGTTAGGTTCACATGTTCATATTTTATTACGGAACCAATATAGATAAGCTAACATGCACTTCATATGTCTCTAGGTGGTACTAACGTGCTTGCAAGGTCAGTATGTAAACATGCTTTATAATGTTAATGATTGTTTATGAAATTTTAAGTTCGTTTCCAAGCTTCATGTCGTTTTGTTAACCATGCATGCTAATACACTAAAACATGCGTACATTGCCTCATCAGGTTTATATATATGTATTAATTATGCTTCCATGCTTGTTTAAACAAAAATCAACCAATTAGTACATAACAGTTTTGTTGCAGAATGCAAAAAACTGAACACAGAGGCCGGCGCTGCGGCGCGGCAACAGCAGCCTATTCTAGCGCTGCGGCGCGGGTGGCGCTGCGGCGCGGGCTGCGGCGTGGGTGGGGCTGCGGCGCGGGCTTCGGCGCTGCGGCGCGGGCTTCGGCGCTGCGGCGCGGGCTGCGGCGCTGCGACGTGGGGACAGTTCCTGCAGTTCAGACTGCAGCGAAACCGACCCAAAACCTCCCATTTTATCGATCTCGACATACCCATATGCTATTAGACTAACCTTTTTAACTTACTAACACATATATATGCTTATATAACAGTCAATCGCCCAAACGATTCCCAATTTGATGAACCCCAACTAATTTCACGAATTCGATGCTTTATAGAAATTACAGAGCAACATTGGAAATGAAAGTCAAGAAAGCTATATAGTGGTTCCATCACGTATGTATGTTCATATAACAACAATATAAGGGTTCTACAAACCAATCATGAACCAATTTGGCATAATCAAAAATTGAAGGAAACTTCAGAAACAGAAAACGAAAATGAAGAACAAAGGAAACTGTATTATACCTTCTGTTAGATTCTGAACTTGCTGCTACTCAAGAACACTGATAAATATATATATAACTCTTAACTTACTTAGCCAAAATTCTCAGCAAATGAATTAGGAAGAGGATGGGTTATATTTATAGAAGAATTTCATAACCAGGCAATGCAATTACATCCAAAATCAAACTAACAGATTATAGGAATGTTTGCTAGATAAGAGGGAGTTGGTAATTAGTTGGTGATCTCCACTATTCCACCCACTCCCTTCATGATCATGATGGCTAGAATGCTGAGTTTGAGAGGAGAGAGTAGGCTAGCTTCATGATGCATTTCACGTGTACAAGGTTTGTGTTTAATAATATGGGACAAGGCCATATACTCAGCATTTTATTAGTACACAACACTTAAATTATTACACACACATAACATACTTCCTACTCTTATGTTATATTATATATACTTATTGTCCATACATAGGTTATAACTTAATGTCACAATATAAATTTGCATAAGGAATACTTCAATATAGTGAAGGTGACTTGTACGCATATAATCCATGTACCTTCTGTTAATACCGGATATAATTTAATCAGATGTTAACACATTACACTGTCTCCTTTATTAAAACTAATTGTTTACAATATGTTCATGATATATTATACAATGTATACCCACATATTTATTGTCACACAAGTTATTAATCAAGTAGCTCACATTGTTTAATAAGCCTTACCATATAATAGTGTCATATTACACTTCACATAATACATAGTCAGCTAATATATGCTACACATTTAATTCGCATGCTTGCACATATAATTTCTCATCTTATAAATTGAATATTAATTAATAATATACACATATCCTACATCAATCAATATAATTGTTAACCTCCATAACAATTTAATTAACCCTTATATGATTAATCATCACTTTGATATAAATCTTATTATATTTATAAACACGTTGCTCATTATTATTATGTTTCTTGCAATAATAATAATCACATATTATTAATCAATCCTCATTAGTATTTTATAACAGTTAATTAATATTCTTCGATTAACAATTAATATAGATTAATTGTTCGCTTAAATTAATATAATCATTCTTATATTACGTCACTGTGTCACACAAGGCAATCAACGAGTTTATCACAAACTCCACCAATTTCTCAATTATTATAATTATTCAATTATATATAATTGAATTAATTCATCTCATAACACAAAATCATTTATATTCAAATAAATTCTCATTTCCATTAATATATTTATTTAATAATATATGGAAATTCTCGGGTATTACATCCTCCCCCCCTTATAAAAATTCCATCCCGGAATTGCTATAAGGTTACACAAATAGATGGGGAGAGTCCCTCATCATCCTATCTTCTAACTCCCACGTTGCCTCCTCGACATCGTGGTTACGCCAAAGTACTTTTACAGATGAAATAACTTTATTTCTCAAAGTTTGTTCTTTCCTATCTAATATCTGGACAGGAATTTCTTCATACGCCAAGTTCTTCTCCACTTGAATAGGCTCGTAAGAAATCACGTGCTTGTAGTCGGCCTTATACGGTCGCAACACAGAAATGTGGAACCCATTGTGGATATGCTCCAACTCGGGTGGTAACGCAACTTTGTATGCCACTTCGCCCAATCGCTTCAGTATCTCGAACGGTCCTATGAATCTTGGACTCAATTTTCCTTTCTTGCCGAAACGAATTTTTCCCTTCCATGGAGATACCTTCAAGAATACGAAACTGCCGACTTTGAAGTCTCGGTCCTACCGATGCAAATCTGCATATTTCTTCTGGCGATCTTGAGCTGCTACAAGTCTGGCTCTTATCACTGTCACCACGTCTGCGGTTTGTTGAACTAACTCTGGTCCGAGTATTCGTCGTTCTCCGACTTCGTCCCAACATAACGGCGTTCTGCACTTTCTCCCGTAAAGAGCTTCGTACGGTGGCATGCCGATACTTGCATGGTAGCTATTATTATATGCGAATTCTACTAAGGGTAGGTGGTCATCCCAATTTCCCTTGAAATCCATCACGCAAGTCCTAAGCATGTCTTCTAGCGTTTGTATTGTTCGCTCACTTTGTCCGTCTGTTTGAGGATGATAAGCTGTACTCAACCTCAACTGCGTTCCCATTCTTTTTTGCAAACTCTTCCAAAAATTGGACGTGAAGCGTGGATCTCGATCAGAGACAATTGACACCGGCACTCCATGTCGTGAAACAATTTCTTTTACATATAGGCTTGCTAATTGGTTCAAACTGTAGCGGATCTTGATTGGTAGAAAGTGTGCGGTCTTTGTTAGTCGAGCCACGATAACCCAAATAGCATCATAACCATTCTGTGTAACTGGAAGTCCTACCACGAAGTCCATGGTAATATGCTCCCATTTCCACTCTGGTATTTCTAACGGTTGTAGTAAACCACTCGGCCGCTGATGCTCTGCTTTAACGTGTTGGCAAGTCAAGCATCTACTGACGCACTCCGCGACTTCCCGTTTCAAATTGGGCCACCAAAAATGTTGCCTTAGATCTTGGTACATCTTTGTGCCTCCCGGATGAACAGAATATGTCGTATTGTGTGCCTCGTGCAAAATCTCTTCCCTCAACTCGGTTACCGCTGGTACCCACACTCTCCCTTCAAATCTCAAAATACCGTCTTTATCCATTCGAAATTTTTCTTCCTCATTTTCTGTGATCCTCTTTCGGATTTTCTCACACTCTTCATCCTTTTCCTGAGCTTCCTTTACTCTATCCAACAACGTCGGACAAGCTTCCATTACAATTAACTTCTCACCAGACGTTTCTGGTCCTTTCACTTCTATCTCCAATTTCTCCATCTCTCTTATCAACTCTTCCTGAGTCGTCAAATTAAACAACTTCTCCCTTCCTTTCCTGCTCAGAGCGTCGGCAACCACATTTGCCTTTCTCGGGTGATAAAGAATATCGCAGCCATAGTCTTTGATTAATTCTAACCACCTTCTCTGCCACATGTTTAACTCATTCTGTGTGAAGATATATTTCAGACTTTTGTGGTCCGTGTATATCTCACATTTTTCTCCGTATAGATAATGTCTCTATATCTTTAACGTAAAAACTACTGCCGCTAACTCTAAGTCGTGAGTGGGGTATCGTTTTTTGTAATCCTTCAATTGTCGTGATGCATATGCAATAACCTTGCCATGTTGCATGAGCACACAGCCAAGCCCCTTGTGCGATGCATCACTATACACCACAAAATTTCCCGCATCATCTGGTAATGATAACACAGGTGCTTCGCTCAATCTCCTTTTCAGTTCTTGAAAACTTTCTTCGCATTTGTCGGTCCATACAAATTTCACCGTCTTTCTAGTCAAATTGGTCAACGGGGTTGCTATCTTAGAAAAATCTTGGATGAATCTTCGATAGTACCCAGCTAACCCTAGAAAGCTTCTCACCTCCGTCGGTGTTCTCGGTTGTTCCCAATTACTTACTGCTTCGACCTTTGCAGGGTCTACTAAGATTCCATTCTTATCCACCACGTGGCCTAAGAATTGAACCTTCTCTATCCAAAATTCGCACTTAGAAAATTTTGCATACATCTTCTCCTTCCTTAGTGCCTCCAAAACAATCTTCAGATGTTCAGCGTGTTCTTCCTCTGTCTTTGAGTAGATCAAAATGTCGTCGATAAAAACCACTACAAATTTATCCAAGTATGGCTTGAAAACTCGGTTCATCAAGTCCATAAATGCTGCCGGAGCATTAGTCAATCCGAATGACATTACCAAAAACTCGTAGTGTCCATAACGGGTTCGAAACGCAGTCTTTGGTATGTCCTCATCCCTCACTTTCAGTTGATGATATCCTGTTCGTAGGTCGATCTTTGAGAAACACTTTGCTCCCTTCAGTTGATCAAATAAGTCGTCTATCCTCGGTAGCGGATACCGGTTCTTGATCGTTACTCTGTTCAATTCTCGATAATCGATACAGAGCCTCATCGATCCGTCCTTCTTCTTAACGAATAGTACTGGTGCTCCCCAAGGAGAAACACTCGGTCGAATGTAACCCTTATCCAACAATTCTTGTAATTGTATCATCAATTCCTTCATTTCTACTAGCGCCATACGATATGGAGCTTTCGAAATCGGTGCCGTTCCCGGTGCTAAGTCTATTACGAATTCGATTTCTCTGTCTGGAGGAAGACCAGGCAGATCGTCCGGAAACACATCTTGGAATTCATTAACTACGTTTATATCCTTAATTTCTACTCCCTTTTTTCGAGTATCAACGATGTAAGCTAAATATCCTACACATCCTTTCCTTAACAATTTCTTGGCCTGCATCATCGTAACGCAACACGATTGCTTAAGTGATGAGCTACCATAAAACACTACCTTAGACTTACTCGGAGTCTGAAGGTTCACACATTTGTTCTGACAGTCAATTATCGCAGCATGGTTATACAACCAATCCATTCCCAATATTACGTCAAATTCTCCCAGTCTAATAGGAATCAAGTCTACGCTCAGTTCATGTTCTCTAATGTTTGCGTGACAATCTCGATAAATGTATTTTACAGGGATCACTTCCTTATTAGCAACTTCTATGATCAAAGGATTTTCTAAAAGTTCTCGGGGTGTACTAAGTCTACTAGCAAATTCTTCAGATACAAAAGAACAGGTGGCATCCGAATCAAATAATACATAAGCATTTATATCATTGATTGGGATTATACCTGACACCACATCCTTCGCAATCACTGCGTCTTGGACGGTCATGTTAAAGGTTCTGGCGGTTGGGCGGTTGGATTGTGCCGGTCCACCGATCATCAGCTTGTTGCCTCCTTGCTGATTACTACCCCCGCCACTTCCCTTCTTTGGGCAGTCCTTAATTCGGTGCTCCGTCGAGCCACACGCAAAGCATCCTTGTATCTTTTTCAGTTTCAAATAGTTGGGCGAGATGTGCCCTTCCTGTCCGCAGTTGTAGCAAGTGCCACGTCCCTTCCAGCACTCGCCCTGGTGATTCTTCCCACACTTCGGGCATCCTTCAGCCCTCTTCTTGAAACCTCCACGAAAATTCCCTGATTGATTATTATTGTTGTTTTTGTTGTTGTTGTTGTTCTCCCACTTTCTCTTTCCCAAGTTGCTTCCTCCGCTACTGCTTCCTCCCGTACGATTCTCTCCTCCAGTATTCTTTCCTTTCTTTTCTTTGTTATACAGACTTAAGGCCTCACTGCCGCCTTCCGCAATGATTGCCTTCTCCAGTAATGTTGCAAAGGAATCAATTTGAAGAACTGATACCTTATTGAACAGCCATGGCTTCAACCCTTGTTCAAAGCGTCTAGCCTTCCTCTCTTCATCACCAACTTGGTGCTCCGCAAATCGCGCTAGTTCGTTAAACCTAGCCGCGTATTGCGCCACCGTCATCTCACCTTGTTTTAACTCTAGGAATTTCACCTCCATCCTATTCTTCATACTCTTCGAAAAGTAATTCTCGAAGAACAATGTCTTAAACTTATCCCAAGCTATTATCCCTTCTCCAGCTCTTTGTTGATTAGCCTCCCACCAGTAGTTCGCTTCTCCCCTCATCATGTACGTGGCAAACACCGTCTTCTGATCTTCGCCTATGCTAGCTATAGTGAAAGCTTTTTTGATCTCTTTAATCCACGTTTGTGCGACGATTGGGTCGGTAGTTCCCTCGAACTCCGGGGGTCCTACACTCTTAAAGTCTTTAAAGGTTGTTACTGGCACAGTTTGAGGGTTTGGGCGAACGGGTTCATTGTTCCTTCCCCTTAAGGCTTCTCCTAACAAGTCTACCAGTTTCTGGATCGGGTCTACTTGTTCTCTCTCATTGTTAACGGATTCTTCGGGTGCAGTCAATCTACGTCTGGGCGGCATTATCTGCATCACAATTTTTCTCATTTTATTATTATTCAAGTATATCACTTAAGTATTTCTTTTAATACTAAAAGAATAAATTTATAACACGTTTCTAAAATCAACTTCATTTATATTCATATGCCATTTCATTTCGTTACATGATTTTCCTAGCATACTGCTATAAATGTTATCACATATATCCCCTAATATCACAAAAGACGGGGAATATACCAACCTACTACCATACTACCCCTCTAACAAAAGCTAACTCGGGGTTTACATCATCATCCCACATCTTACACAAAAGATCGGGATTACAACATAGTATATACAATACATAAAGACACAACTAGTACTACCACTAGACTGACTAAGGAAATCTCATCCCATCATCCCGCGCTCCACTGCGCTCTTGTACTCCAACTGTGCTATATACGCAACCAGCTCTCGGCTCAAGGTATGTAGAGTCTGTCCCTGTTCTGCCGGGTAGTGGTACACACCATCAATCACCCTTTCAAAAACTGAACGGAACACATACCCCATCTTGTTCATCTTTCTCTTCTTGCACCTGACCTCGTCCTCAAGGTCGTCAGCTCTCTGATTGGACGCTTCCCACTTCTCCTCGAAGTGTAACCTATCCATCACCTCCAACTCTAGCTGAGTACGGAGTGCCTCTTTCTCAGTTTTCTCACTCAGCTCCCTCTGCTCAACCTCTTCTAGCTTCTCTGCCAAATCTACATTCCTAGCCACTGACCTGTGAAATAGAGTCCCCATCTGGATCCCTGCCTCCCTACGGTAGGCAATCTCCACCTCTAACTCTTGCATAGCCAGCTTCCTCTGGTGGTCCTCGTCCCTCAGTTTCTAGAACTCAGACTCTCTCTCGTGGGCCTCTGCCTCCAGCTCCTGGACTCTGCAGTCTAACTCTAGAATACGCTCCTCATACTCGCCTAACATCTGTTCCTCTATAGTAGCCTCATCAGAGTCCTCTACTGGCTCATCCTCCATCGGCTCCTCCTCTGGATCAGACTCTATCTCAATCTCGTCCTCGTCGTCGGACTCGAACGGTGCAACAGCCTGCACTGGTGTAGCCTCTAGAGGTGCCTCATACACTACATGTATATCCCTGGGCTCCTCCTTGGCCACTCTACTAGGTACTCCTGTGTCTGTCATCCTACACTCACAAACACAAGACAAGAAATAGCATCTCCATTAGAATGTTAAACAAAATATAAGTTCACTGTATAAAATGAAGTTACATTTCATAACAGACTAAGCCTCTCAAGGAAAACTCTACATGAGTTTTATCTCCTTCCTAACTTCTAAGTTCGCCTAAGTTATA
This sequence comes from Panax stipuleanatus, assembly GCA_020205555.1. NCBI lineage: Eukaryota > Viridiplantae > Streptophyta > Magnoliopsida > Apiales > Araliaceae > Panax > Panax stipuleanatus. The sequence goes on from CM035117.1 coordinate 90,654,149, forward strand.
GTCTAAGGACATTCGTTCCTAAGGTTTATAACTACGGCTCTGATACCAACCTGTGACGCCCCCAAATTCCAGGACCGCCACTTGGTCTCTCGAATTCGGTTCATCACGTGCTCATGGTAATACATCGCAATAATGATAACTAAATATCACACAACCACAGCGGAAAATCTATTCTAGAATAATTTACAATGATTTATTATAATTATTCCCCCAAGTCTCGCAACCTACAGTACTTAATAGATTACATAGCAATATCAATTAACGACTTGTTATATAATCTAACTTAAGCTTAAACATAAACAAATCCAGTCTTACTACATCATCTTCACACAATATTAATATATTTGAAACATAACAGACATAAGCTAGTTGGTAGCCTTGCCCTTGCCCTTATCAATGCCCGAAGGTTCGCCATGCTCTACCTTAACTGAAATGTTTTAGGGAAAGCAAGAATGAGCACAAATTGCCCAGCAAGTAATATACAATAAGGGTGAATAATAAGATTCTCAATTCTCGAAAGGGTATAGCAAGATTTGATAGTTCAAGAATAACAAGAATATCAACAGTTCTCAATAACAGTCGCTAAGGACAGGATAATATCAATATGATTCAATAATAAGTCAATTCAAGATTTTAAATAATTGAATACTGAGTAGTCACTACGGACTATGAACTTCTACTAGAATTGACAGTAATAAACTGAAAATCCAACAAAAACAGGTACAACAGGTGATCAGCCTAAAGTACCCTTGTTATGCATAACAATCAATCATACTCAAGTGTACATGTCGGTTCTCCGACAATTATATATTCCCTTCAAAGAAGGTTGTTCTTCTCAGTCAAATACAAGATCCCGCACCAATCAATTAGTTTGGGTTGCTTTTCAATAACATAAGTCCAGCCGAATCAAATGGCATAGACACTTTCACAATATTCAAGAACAATACTAAGTTCAACATGAATAATAGCTTTAATGAAATAAGAGTTCAAGTATGCTAATTCAATTCAACCGATTAAATAGGAAACTAGTTCGCAATACACAAGATAGGATACTTGCATAGTAAAAGAGTATAAGTTAGGAAACTTTCACAATCATAGCTTTCCTTGCATAAAGTAAATGCGTCGGTTAGGATACTTGCACTTTAAAAGAGTGTAAGTAAGAGAACTTGCCTTTAGCGTAGTTTATCCACGAAAAGCAATCAACACTTTCGAATTCCTATCGTAATACAGTTACGTATATATATGATATTCATTAGTCATATAATTTAACTTCACATTTTCTCTTTGAATATACGATCAACACATAAGGTAAGTTTTACCTAGCTACACAGTTATATAGAATATAATTTCTATCCTTAACGTTCCTTCTTTAGAGTTTAAACGCATTCTCATATTATATAAGATCTCAACAATTAGCAAACATGCTTGCATATTATTAATATCACATAAGACCACAATCAATACTAAATATATTTCATTTTAGCAAGTTACGGCATCTCCTTAAGTTAACCATCAAAATCGGGTTCAAGTAACATCATATAATATCACGTAGCATGTATTCATATTTAAAGGATACTTTACATGCTTGTATAACTTTTCCAAATCCAATCGTACATGGTATAGGTTCTTAAGTTAATACTTAAAGCCATTCAAGGACACGAACTCATATGGTCTAACATGGTCGTTTTTAAACACATAAGATATTCATATAACTTGTATTAGTCATGCTCATGAGTACTCGTATTGCATATATGTAGCTAGCATTGTTATTATCTTGAAAACATGCTTTGTTTATGCTAAACTTTAATCACGGCAACCAATCATGGTATATATATATATGCATGACACATGAATGAGTCTAAGAGTACTATCACATGTGTCCATAAATATCAGAATTTAAATCTCCACGTATCGTGTTAATGCTCATGTGCAAGGCTTGTATTTCTATTAGTGAATCTTACTAATAGAGCCTAACATGTTCATGCTTCCTTACAAACTATATAAACACAAGTTAAGGCTTCATTCATATATTTCAAAGTTATCTAAACATGCTCATAACATCAAAATGACTATATAGCATTTACATGATCATATCCACCTTCAAACTTATATTTTTGTTAGGAATGAGCACTAGTTAGGTTCACATGTTCATATTTTATTACGGAACCAATATAGATAAGCTAACATGCACTTCATGTGTCTCTAGGTGGTACTAACGTGCTTGCAAGGTCAGTATGTAAACATGCTTTATAATGTTAATGATTGTTTATGAAATTTTAAGTTCGTTTCCAAGCTTCATGTCGTTTTGTTAACCATGCATGCTAATACACTAAAACATGCGTACATTGCCTCATCAGGTTTATATATATGTATTAATCATGCTTCCATGCTTGTTTAAACAAAAATCAACCAATTAGTACATAACAGTTTTGTTGCAGAATGCAGAAAACTGAACACAGAGGCCGGCGCTGCGGCGCGGCAACAGCAGCCTATTCTAGCGCTGCGGCGCGGGCTGCGGCGTGGGTGGGGCTGCGGCGCGGGCTTCGGCGCTGCGGCGCAGGCTGCGGCGCTGCGGCGTGGGGACAGTTCCTGCAGTTCAGACTGCAGCGAAACCGACCCAAAACCTCCCATTTTATCGATCTCGACATACCCATATGCTATTAAACTAACCTTTTTAACTTACTAACACATATATATGCTTATATAATAGTCAATCGCCCAAACGATTCCCAATTTGATGAACCCCAACTAATTTCACGAATTCGATGCTTTACAGAAATTACAGAGCAACATTGGAAATGAAAGTCAAGAAAGCTATATAGTGGTTCCATCACGTATGTATGTTCATATAACAACAATATAAGGGTTCTACAAACCAATCATGAACCAATTTGGCATAATCAAAAATTGAAGGAAACTTCGGAAACAGAAAACGAAAATGAAGAACAAAGGAAACTGTATTATACCTTCTGTTAGATTCTGAACTTGCTGCTACTCAAGAACACTGATAAATATATATATAACTCTTAACTTACTTAGCCAAAATTCTCAGCAAATGAATTAGGAAGAGGATGGGTTATATTTATAGAAGAATTTCATAACCAGGCAATGCAATTACATCCAAAATCAAACTAACAGATTATAGGAATGTTTGCTAGATAAGAGGGAGTTGGTAATTAGTTGGTGATCTCCACTATTCCACCCACTCCCTTCATGATCATGATGGCTAGAATGCTGAGTTTGAGAGGAGAGAGTAGGCTAGCTTCATGATGCATTTCACGTGTACAAGGTTTGTGTTTAATAATATGGGACAAGGCCATATACTCAGCATTTTATTAGTACACAACACTTAAATTATTACACACACATAACATACTTCCTACTCTTATGTTATATTATATATACTTATTGTCCATACATAGGTTATAACTTAATGTCACAATATAAATTTGCATAAGGAATACTTCAATATAGTGAAGGTGACTTGTACGCATATAATCTATGTACCTTCTGTTAATACCGGATATAATTTAATCAGATGTTAACACATTACACTGTCTCCTTTATTAAAACTAATTGTTTACAATATGTTCATGATATATTATACAATGTATACCCACATATTTATTGTCACACAAGTTATTAATCAAGTAGCTCACATGGTTTAATAAGCCTTACCATATAATTGTTGGGTTTGTACGAAATCGTGACGCAATCAAATTGTAAAAATTAGCGGAAGCATGGTATATCAGAGTTTAAAAAATTTCTACAAAACCATTACCCGGATCATCCTTTATGCAAATTATTAATTTAAAACGATAAATAAGAAGTTATGGAATCATACCCTTGTAGAACGAAGCTTCCACAGGTACTAGTTCAACTCCTTGTTCTTCGTGATCTCCTTGAATTTTCGGGTTAGATTCTTTCCTTTGATCAACGTTAGCCACCCAAGTGTTTGGCCTCTAGAGGTGATCCACCAAGGAAGAGGAATTATCAAGAAGGAGGGTGTTTGGCTTAACCTTAGTTTTCTATCCTCTATAGAAAAGGAGTACTCTCCAACAATTGGAATTGCATCATCTAATATCTATTATAAGACTTCTCTTATATAGACATTGGTCAACCCTTCTAATCCTATTAGACATGGGATTTCTTTTAATTAATTAAACTCCTTTAATTAATTTAGGCTTCCCACCACATGGGAATAATTAATTAAATTCATTTAATTAATTTGTCTCCTAATCTTATTAGGAATAAATGAGAGTACTAAATATTAAATTAATTACTAAACTCCTTTAGAAATTAAAATAATAATAATTGTAATAATATTAATAAGACTCCTCTTATTAATTTATATTTAATATTTCCAAAATATTAAATAATAAACATTAAGCTATTTAATTTATTCTATCACCATAGATTAAATTAATTATACTTAATGCATTATTACGATTATGCCATTACCTTCTTAAATAATTATTCTTCCTTTTATGGTGTGACCCTTTAGGTTCTCCATATTAAACCGGTTGTGAATAAATCAATTAAAACAATTTTAATCTTATTTAAATAAATAAATTAAACTAATAATTTATTTAAATAAATAATATTTATTCTACAATAGGGATAAGCCTCCCTAGCGATCAACGACTTTTCAGATAATATAGATTTCAACATTAATCATAAAAGAACCTGTGAGTTAATAGTTACCATACAATTCAATCCTTCCACCATACAATGTTCCAATTAAATATAAGACATGGATTTACTGTCAAGTCTTATTTTATTTAATTATATGTATTTCGATTAGAAAATGCACAACTCCAAATAATGCAAATTAAAAACTCCTTTCTAATTTCATTTCACCTTGGCCAAGGATTCCTGGGTTGTCATTTAACGAATCACATGGGACATATCTCCTCTTTTACTAGAGGTGGTAGATTCTTTATTGATCATTCATTATCTCCATATGTAACTCATTATACCCAAGCATACCCTATATATGCCTTAAAAGGTCTTAAGGAATAAGTCAAAGTATAATTTGTTACATACAAGATACTATGATGATCTCAAGTCCAAGGATCACTTGTACTACTATCACATTAGGAATTCCTATTGACATGCGAGTAAAACTCCATTAGGTATTCCATAGCGAATCACGTTCAGTGAACTTATTCTTCAATAAGCACCTACATACTTGCTTTAGTGTCTCCACACAAATGATCATGAGATCAATCATCCTCATCCAATGAGCAAGCAACATATGTACCAATCTATCCGGATTTACTAATCCCCTTTTTAGTAATCCCACGATTGGGAACTATTTAAGTTTTAAAACTTTCTAAGAATTTAGATCTCATTAGCATGATCATCATCATGATTCTAAAAGCATTGCTTAAAACTATGGGTTATTTACATATTATAAAAACAGCAACATGTAGATAATTAAATGCCTGTAATAAATGAATATTTCATTAATAAATAAATAAGATTGTTTACAAAGTACGTGCTTTATCATCATACATGATTGGCTTGTATGCACACTACTATCAATCTCCCACTTGCACTAAAGCCAATCGCCATGGTATCTCATACCCATCTTCTCTAAGTGACGATCAAACTGCTGTTGTGTTAAAGCTTTAGTAAATGGATCTGCAATGTTGTCTTGAGAGTCTACACGCTCCAAGGTGACGTCTCCTCTTTCAATGATCTCCCTGATCAAATGAAATCGCCGCAACACGTGTTTAGATTTCTGATGAGACCTCGGTTCCTTAGCCTGTGCAACTGCTCCTGTGTTGTCACAGTAAATGGGAACTGCTTCTCCAATGCTAGGAACCACACCAAGTTCAGTTATGAACTTCTTCATCCAAACAGCTTCCTTTGCAGCTTCACTTGCAGCTATATACTCTGCCTCTGTCACTGAATCAGCAACTGTTTGCTGCTTGGAACTCTTCCAACTCACTGCGCCTCCGTTCAAGGTAAAAACATACCCCGAAACAGATTTACTATCATCTTGGTCCGTTTGAAAACTTGAGTCTGTGAAGCCCTCGAGTTTTAATTCAGACCCACCGTAGACAAGAAAAATATCCTTAGTCCTTCTCAAGTATTTTAGGATATTCTTCACTGCCTTCCAGTGCTCTTCTCCTGGATTCGACTGGTATCTGCCCATTACACTAAGTGAATGAGCAACATCCGGTCTAGTACATATCATACCGTACATGATAGATCCTATTGCAGAAGCATAAGGGATCTTACTCATACGGTCTCTCTCCTCAGGTGTCTTTGGGGCCTGTTTCTTGGAGAGATGTATTCCATGGCTCATCGGCATGAGACCTCTTTTGGAATCTTCCATGCTAAATCTCTTTAGCATTGCATCAATGTACGTTCCTTGGGATAAACCAAGCATCCTTTTAGATCTATCTCTATAGATCTTTATCCCCAAAATATAGGATGCTTCTCCCAAGTCCTTCATGGAGAAGTGTTTAGATAACCAGATTTTAATCGATTGTAGCATAGGAATGTCATTCCCTATCAGTAATATATCATCAACATATAATACAAGGAATGAAATTGCGCTCCCACTAACCTTCTTGTACACACATGGTTCATCGTCATTTTTGATAAAATCAAACTCTTTGATTGTCTCATCAAAACGAATGTTCCATCTACGAGAAGCTTGCTTCAATCCATAAATGGATCGTTGCAGCTTACAGACTTGATTTATTCCAACCTTTGAAACAAATCCCTCTGGCTGTGTCATATACACATCCTCCTCAAGTTTCCCATTGAGGAAGGCCGTTTTCACGCCCATCTGCCAGATCTCATAGTCGTTATAAGCTGCAATCGCAAGCAAAATCCGAATGGACTTGAGCATAGCTACTGGTGAAAAGGTTTCATCATAATCAACTCCTTGTCTTTGTTTAAAACCTTTTGCAACCAGTTGGGCCTTATAGGTCTCCACCTTGCCGTCCGCTCCAGTCTTTCTTTTAAAGACCCATTTACACCCAATAGGCTTAATGCCTTCAGGTGGTGAAACCAAAGTCCATACTTTGTTTTCATACATGGAGTCCATTTCGGATTTCATGGATTCAAGCCATTTCCCTGAGTCTTTATTACTCATGGCCTGTTCGTAATTCAATGGATCATCATCATTCATGATGTGTACCTCATCGTCATCCTCTATAACGAATCCATACTTCTCAGGTATCTTCGGTACTCTCCAAGATTTACGAACAGGGTGTGGTATAGTAGGTTCTTCTACTTGGTCAGGTACCTGACTTTGATCCGTGGTAATTTGTGGTTCTTGAACTTCTTCAAGATATATCTTACTCCCACTGACCCCTTCATGGATAAACTCCTTTTCCAAGAAGGCAGCATGTTTCGCAACAAACACCTTTTGATCAGTTAGATGATAGAAATAATACCCTACAGTTTCTTTAGGGTATCCCACAAATCTACACTTTTCGGATTTAGTCTGTAGCTTATCATGTTCAAACTTTTTGACATAAGCTGGACAACCCCAAGTCTTAACATGCTTAAGATTTGGTTTCCTCCCCTTCCACATCTCATATGGAGTCTTTGGGGCGGATTTGGTAGGTACCTTTTTAAGTAGGTATGTAGCCGTTTCTAGGGCATATCCCCAGAAGGAAATTGGAAGGTCGGTAAAACTCATCATGGATCGAACCATGTCTAACAGTGTTCGATTTCTCCTTTCAGATACTCCATTTAACTGTGGTGTACCTGGAGGAGTCCATTGTGAGATTATACCATTTTCTTTGAGACAATTGAGAAACTCATCGCTTAAGTATTCTCCGCCTCGATCTGATCGAAGTATCTTTATACTCTTGCCCGTTTGTTTCTCTACTTCACTTCTGAACTCTTTGAACTTTTCAAATGATTCTGACTTGTATTTCATTAAATACACATATCCAAATCTTGAGTGATCATCAGTGAAAGTAATAAAATAAGAATACCCACCCCGTGCACTTGTTGTCATAGGCCCACAAACGTCTGTGTGAATCAATGTCAACAACTCTGTAATTCTTTCTCCTCTTCCACTAAAAGGAGATTTAGTCATTTTACCCATGAGACAAGATTCACAAGTTGGATATGATTCATAATCGGATAGCTCGAGGAGCCCATCTTTATGCAACTTGGATAATCTTGTTTCATTGATATGACCGAGTCTACAATGCCACATGTAGGTATAATTAATATCATCTCTTTTCCTTTTCTTAGTTTGTTCAATTTGAAATATATTTTCTTGTAAGTCAAGTGTATAAAGTCCATTTCGCAAATTTCCAATACCATATAAAACATCGTCTTTATAAATAGAACAACTATTGTTCTTTATAACAACGTTAAATCCTTCCATATCCAATACAGAAATTGAAATAATGTTTTTAATAATATTCGGAACATAATAACAATTATTAAGATAAATGGACTTGCCCGAAGGCATTGCTAAATAATAAGTTCCTACAGCTAATGCAGCAACCTTTGCTCCATTCCCACTCGTAGGATCACCTCATCATTGTTCAGCTTTCTACTTTTGACCAGTCCCTGCACAGTATTACATATGTGAGAACCACAGCCGGTATCCAATACCCAAGTAGAATTATGACTTTCAAAAAAATTAATTTCAATCATAAACAAACCTTGATTGGAAGTCGAAGCTTCTCCAAGCTTCTTCTCTGCTAGATACTTCTTGCAGTTCCTTTTCCAATGTCCCGGCTTGTTGCAATGAAAGCACATTCCTTTAGCTGGTTCAGGTTTCTTTTGTTCCTTTTCTTTCCCCTTTCCCTTAGCCTTCTTGGATTTCTTCTTTTCAGAAGATACCTTAGGTCTCTTCCTTTTATTGGAAGAATCCACCATCAAGATATGGTTCTTCTTGGATGGGAAGTGACCTTCTGCAGTTTTCAGCATGTTAAGCAGCTCAGGCAAGCTGACATCTAGCTTATTCATGTGAAAATTAACCACAAACTGCGAGAAGGTCTCAGGGAGTGACTGCAAGACCAAGTCTTGACTCAACTCCCCATCCATGACGAACCCAAGCTGTCCAAGGCGTTCAATCAAATTGATCACTTTCAGGACATGAGTCTCGACGGCAGTACCCTCGGTCATCCAAGATCGGAAGAGCTCCTTAGATATCTCATATCTAGCAGTCCTACTCTGTTCACCATACAACTCCTTGAGGTGAAGCAGCATAGCAGGAGCATCCATTTTTTCGTGCTGACGCTGAAGCTCGTTATTCATGGATGCGAGCATGATGCATTGAGCCACAGATGCATCATCTTGCCACTTATTGAAAGTGACAATCTCTTCCTCAGAGGCTGTTTCTGAAACAGATTCAGGGACAGTTGAATTTAGGACATAAGAAATCTTTTCAGCAGTGAGAACAATTCTCAGATTTCTTAGCCAGTCCTCATAATTCGGCCCGGTAAGCTTGTTTGCATCAAGTATGCTTCGTAGTGAGATTAGTGATTTAGACATTTTTAAAATTCTGCATGTGAAAAATAACATTTTAGCAAACATTCATTTTATTAATTTTGCATACCAAAATAAATTTAGGTCTTTATTTTAAATTGGTATCTCCCACTATTTTCATCAAACTATATTACCCTCACTTATATAGTTCGGCAACATCTAATTAAAGATTTGCTAGTGAGAATAAGGATCCCATTTCAAATGTATATAACCTTGTGGATAGCACAACAAGCGATATACAAATAAATAGGTAGACAACTCTTGTCAATTACAACACTATATAACTCCTTTTATTTTGCCTCTTAAATCATAATGGTCAAGTGTGTGCACATCCGAACTAAAATGATTTAAGTTAAGTCCAGCCTAGCACTTCCATAAATTCAAAAAAGAAAAATGTTCGTCCTTGTGGATAGCACAACAAGACTAGATCGTTCAATTTTCTTGATAAGCATCAAATGTGATTAATTAACATCTTAAATACGCAATACTCGCCTTGTGGATAGCACAACAAGCTCATATTAAATATTTAATACTCTATTAATTTATCATGCTAGAAGGCGACGTTCGATATTCCAAATATCATTTGAACGCTTCGGACTTAATATTATTTCTTTGAGGGGTTTGTTATTATTTGTCTCATCTTGTTTAGCGCGCATGCACATATATATATAAAATACGCGTCATTTTATTAAACATGCGAAGCATGTTTGCATAAAATATAATATATATAATATTTAGCATGCAATATAGAATATTATATTCTACCCGGATTGATTATGGACTTTTATTCTAGTTTGGTTCACTAGAGCCACCAAGTGAACCAAAAGGTCAAACCTAGGAGTGCAAGAATTTAAATTTAAATATAACTATTACATTTAAACTCGGGCTCCATACAAACGGGTCTTCACGCGCTCCTTGCTCCTTGGTCTCCAATTTTTAAAGATAATTCTAACTATTTTTATTACATTAAACTATTTAATTTAAATAGAAACCTTGATCAACAGTCAAGGGGAAGTACATAGGAGGGAGATAGAATTTTACATCAAGAAAAAAAAATTAGAGAAGACGAGGTACGCAGACCCCATTTAATAAAACTCATTCATTCAAGCATTCAACTAAAATAAAATCCAATCACATTGGTCAAATAGTCCATAATCAATCCCCATTTATTTTCATACATATCACCATATATATCAATAAATAAATATTCATCTCATGAATTAAAACATTCCATATATATCTGAGTATCATTTAATGGGCAATTTTAAATTGCATGAAATTCAATTTCAAGATTAAAATAAACTCTTTATTTTAATTATAAAATTATTTAGAATATAATATATAAATATATCATATTTATTTTTTAAAAAGAAGTCACCTTCTTTTATTAAAAGAGTCCTGCAGGTTTATTAAAAAAGTCCTTTCCTGATGGGTCACCTTCTTTTTGGAGTAAGAAAGAGACAACACCTTTTCTTTGCAGAATTCAAGATTAGCACCGGAAAAAAAATTGTGATTCGTCCCAAAAAAAGTTTTTTTTTTTTTTTTCTTAAAAAATATAATTTTATACAATAAAATTATGCCCAATAAATTATTTTAAATACATACACATATGTATATGAAATCAAAAATAAATTAATAATTGCATAAAGATTTGGCTTTGATACCACTGTTGGGTTTGTACGAAATCGTGACGCAATCAAATTGTAAAAATTAGCGGAAGCATGGTATATCAGAGTTTAAAAAATTTCTACAAAACCATTACCCGGATCATCCTTTATGCAAATTATTAATTTAAAACGATAAATAAGAAGTTATGGAATCATACCCTTGTAGAACGAAGCTTCCACAGGTACTAGTTCAACTCCTTGTTCTTCGTGATCTCCTTGAATTTCCGGGTTAGATTCTTTCCTTTGATCAACGTTAGCCACCCAAGTGTTTGGCCTCTAGAGGTGATCCACCAAGGAAGAGGAATTATCAAGAAGGAGGGTGTTTGGCTTAACCTTAGTTTTCTATCCTCTATAGAAAAGGAGTACTCTCCAACAATTGGAATTGCATCATCTAATATCTATTATAAGACTTCTCTTATATAGACATTGGTCAACCCTTCTAATCCTATTAGACATGGGATTTCTTTTAATTAATTAAACTCCTTTAATTAATTTAGGCTTCCCACCACATGGGAATAATTAATTAAATTCATTTAATTAATTTGTCTCCTAATCTTATTAGGAATAAATGAGAGTACTAAATATTAAATTAATTACTAAACTCCTTTAGAAATTAAAATAATAATAATTGTAATAATATTAATAAGACTCCTCTTATTAATTTATATTTAATATTTCCAAAATATTAAATAATAAACATTAAGCTATTTAATTTATTCTATCACCATAGATTAAATTAATTATACTTAATGCATTATTACGATTATGTCATTACCTTCTTAAATAATTATTCTTTCTTTTATGGTGTGACCCTTTAGGTTCTCCATATTAAACCGGTTGTGAATAAATCAATTAAAACAATTTTAATCTTATTTAAATAAATAAATTAAACTAATAATTTATTTAAATAAATAATATTTATTCTACAATAGGGATAAGCCTCCCTAGCGATCAACGACTTTCCAGATAATATAGATTTCAACATTAATCATAAAAGAACCTGTGAGTTAATAGTTACCATACAATTCAATCCTTCCACCATACAATGTTCCAATTAAATATAAGACATGGATTTACTGTCAAGTCTTATTTTATTTAATTATATGTATTTCGATTAGAAAATGCACAACTCCAAATAATACAAATTAAAAACTCCTTTCTAATTTCATTTCACCTTGGCCAAGGATTCCTGGGTTGTCATTTAACGAATCACATGGGACATATCTCCTCTTTTACTAGAGGTGGTAGATTCTTTATTGATCATTCATTATCTCCATATGTAACTCATTATACCCAAGCATACCCTACATATGCCTTAAAAGGTCTTAAGGAATAAGTCAAAGTATAATTTGTTACATACAAGATACTATGATGATCTCAAGTCCAAGGATCACTTGTACTACTATCACATTAGGAATTCCTATTGACATGCGAGTAAAACTCCATTAGGTATTCCATAGCGAATCACGTTCAGTGAACTTATTCTTCAATAAGCACCTACATACTTGCTTTAGTGTCTCCACACAAATGATCATGAGATCAATCATCCTCATCCAATGAGCAAGCAACATATGTACCAATCTATCCGGATTTACTAATCCCCTTTTTAGTAATCCCACGATTGGGAACTATTTAAGTTTTAAAACTTTCTAAGAATTTAGATCTCATTAGCATGATCATCATCATGATTCTAAAAGCATTGCTTAAAACTATGGGTTATTTACATATTATAAAAACAGCAACATGTAGATAATTAAATGCCTGTAATAAATGAATATTTCATTAATAAATAAATAAGATTGTTTACAAAGTACGTGCTTTATCATCATACATGATTGGCTTGTATGCACACTACTATCAATAATAGTGTCATATTACACTTCACATAATACATAGTCAGCTAATATATGCTACACATTTAATTCGCATGCTTGCACATATAATTTCTCATCTTATAAATTGAATATTAATTAATAATATACACATATCCTACATCAATCAATATAATTGTTAACCTCCATAACAATTTAATTAACCCTTATATGATTAATCATCACTTTGATATAAATCTTATTATATTTATAAACACGTTGCTCATTATTATTATGTTTCTTGCAATAATAATAATCACATATTATTAATCAATCCTCATTAGTATTTTATAACAGTTAATTAATATTCTTCGATTAACAATTAATATAGATTAATTGTTCGCTTAAATTAATATAATCATTCTTATATTACGTCACTGTGCCACACAAGGCAATCAACGAGTTTATCACAAACTCCACCAATTTCTCAATTATTATAATTATTCAATTATATATAATTGAATTAATTCATCTCATAACACAAAATCATTTATATTCAAATAAATTCTCATTTCCATTAATATATTTATTTAATAATATATGGAAATTCTCGGGTATTACACTTAATACACCCAAAGAACGATTAAAAGATCCCTTGAACATAGAAGTTACGAATAAGGAAGTAATCCTTGTAGAATTCATTTATCAAAATTATCGCGCAAACATTAGAGATCACGAACTGAGTGTAGACTTGATTCCAATTAGATTAAGAGAATTTGAAGTAATACTGGAAATAGATTGGTTGTATAACCATGCAGCGATAATTGGCTGTCAGAATAAAAGTGTGAACCTTTAGATTCCGAGTAAGTCTAAGGTAGTGTTTTATGGTAGCTCATCGCTTAAGCAATCGTGTTGTCTTACGATGATGAAGGTCAAGAAATTGTTAAGGAAATGATGTGTAGATTATTTAGCTTATATTGTAGATACTCGAAAAAAGGGAGTAGAAATTAAGGATATATCCGTAGTGAATGAATTCCAAGATGTATTTTCGAATGATCTTCCTGGTCTTCTGCCAGAAAAAGAAATCGAATTCGTAATAGACTTAGCATCAGGAATGGCACCGATTTTGAAAGATCCATATTGTATGGCGCCAGTAGAAATGAAGGAGTTGATGATACAACTACAAGAGTTATTAGATAAAGGTTACATGCGACCGAGTATGTCTCCTTAGGGAGCACCAGTGTTATTCGTTAAGAAAAAGGACGGATCGATGAGGCTCTCTATTGATTATCGAGAATTAAATAGAGTAACGATCAAGAACAGATATCCGTTACCAAGGGTAGACGACCTTTTTGATCAACTGAAGGGAGCAAAGTGTTTCTCAAAGATCGACCTACGGACAGGTTATCACCAACTGAATGTACGGGAAGAAGACATACCAAAGACTGCGTTTCGAACCCGTTATGGACATTACGAGTTTTTAGTAATGTCATTCGGATTGACTAATGCTCTGGCAGCATTTATGGACTTGATGAACCAAGTTTTCAAGACATATTTGGATAAGTTTATGGTAGTTTTCATCGACGACATCTTGATCTACTCGAAGACAGAGGAAGAGCATGCCGAACATCTAAAGATAGTTTTGGAAGCACTAAGAAGAGAGAAGATGTATGCAAAGTTTTCAAAATGTGAGTTTTGGATGGAGAAGGTTCAATTCTTAGGACACGTGGTGGATAAGAATGGAATCTCAGTAGACCCTGCAAAAGGTCGAAGCAGTGAGTAATTGGGAGCAGCCGAGAACACCAACAGAGGTGAGAAGTTTCTTAGGGTTAGCTGGGTACTATCCAAGATTCATCCAAGATTTTTTGAAGATAGCAACCTTGTTGACCAATATGATAAGGAAGACGGTGAAGTTCGTGTGGACGAACAAATGCGAGGAAAGTTTTCAAGAATTAAAGAAGAGATTAAGCGAAGCACCTGTGTTATCACTACTAGATGATGCGGGAAATTTTGTGGTGTATAGTGACGCATCGCACAAGGGACTTGGTTGTGTGCTAATGCAGCATGGCAAAGTCATTGCGTATGCATCACGGCAATTAAAGGACTACGAAAAACGATACCCTACTCACGACTTAGAGTTAGCGGCTGTAGTTTTTGCGTTGAAGATTTGGAGGCATTATTTGTACAGAGAGAAATGTGAGATATACACGGACCACAAAAGTCTGAAATATATCTTCACATAGAAGGAGTTGAATATGCGTCAGAGAAGGTGGTTAGAATTAATCAAGGATTATGACTGCGATATTCATTATCACCCGGGTAAGGCAAACGTGGTTGCCGACGCTCTGAGCAGAAAAAGAAGGGAGAAATTGTTTCACTTGTCGACTCAAGAGGAGTTGATAAGAGAAATGGAGAAATTGGAAATAGCGGTAAAGGGACTGGAAAGGTCTGAAGAAAAGTTATTTGTAATGGAAGCTCATCCGACATTGTTGGATAGAGTGAAGGAATCATAAGAGAAATATGAAGAGTGCGAGAAAATTAGAAAGAGGATAGCAGAAAATGGAGAAGAGAGATTCAGAATAGATAAAGAAGATATCTTGAGATTCGAAGGGAGAGTGTGGGTGCTAGCGATAACCGAATTGAGAGAAGAGATTTTGCACGAGGCATACAATACGGCGTATTTCGCTCATCCGAGAGGCACAAAGATGTACTGAGATTTGAGGCAACATTTTTGGTGGCCCAATCTAAAACAGGAAGTCACAGAGTGCGTTAGTAGATGTCTGACTTGCCAACGCGTTAAAGCAGAGCACCAGCGGTTGAGTGGTTTACTACAATCGTTGGAAATACCAAAATGGAAATAGGAGCACGTTACTATGGACTTCGTGGTGAGACTTCCATTCACGCAGAAAGGATATGATGCCATTTGGGTTATTGTGGATCAACTAACAAAGACCGCACACTTTCTACCAATCAAGATCTGATACAGTTTGAACCAGTTAGCGAGGCTTGACGTAAAGGAGATTGTTTCATGACATGGAGTGCCGGTATCAATTGTCTCTGATCGAGATCCGCGTTTCACATTAAATTTCTAAAAAAGCTTGCAAGAGAGGATGGGAACGCAGTTGAGGTTGAGTATCGCTTATCATCCTCAGACAGACGGACAGAGTGAGCGAACTATACAAACGTTGGAGGACATCCTTAGGACTTGCTTGATGAACTTCAAGGGAAATTGGGATGACCATCTATCCTTAGTAGAATTCGCATATAATAATAGTTATCATGCGAGTATCGGCATGCCACCGTATGAAGCTCTTTACGGAAGAAAATGCAAAACACCGTTATGTTGGGACGAAGTCAGAGAACTTCGAATTCTAGGACCAGAGTTAGTACAACAAACCGCGGACGTGGTGACAGTGACAAGAGCCAGATTGGTAGCAGCTCAAAATCGTCAGAAAAAGTACGCAGACTTGCATCGACAAGACCGGGACTTTAAAGTCGGCAGTTTCGTATTCTTGAAGGTATCTCCTTGGAAGGGAAAAATACGATTCGGCAAGAAAGGAAAGTTAAGTCCAAGATTTATAGGACCGTTCGAGATTTTGAAGCGAGTGGGCGAAGTGGCATACAAAGTTGCATTACCACCTGAGTTTGAGCACATCCACAACGTATTTCACATCTCCGTGTTGCGTCCGTACAAGGCCGACTACAAGCACGTGATTTCTTATGAGCCCATTCAAGTGGAGAAAAACCTAGCGTATGAAAAAATTCCTGTCCAAATACTAGATAGGAAAGAACAAACATTAAGGAATAAATATATTTCCTCTATGAAAGTACTTTGGCGTAACCACGATGCCGAGGAGGCTACGTGGGAGTTAGAAGATAGGATGATTAGGGATTTTCCCGTTTATTTATGTAACCTTGTAGCAATTTCGAGGACGAAATTTTTATAAGGGGGGAGGTTGTAATACCCGAGAATTTCATAATATTATTAAATGAATATATTAATTGAAATGAATATTTATTTGAATATAAATGATTATATTGATAGTAGTGCGCATACAAGCCAATCATGTATGATGACAAAGCACATACTTTGTAAACAATCTTATTTATTTATTAATAAAATATTCATTTAAGGCATATAACTATCTACATGGTGCTGTTTTTATAATATATAAATAACCCATAGTTTTAAGCAATGCTTTTAGAATCATGATGAGATCATGATAATGAGATCTAAATTCTTAGAAAGCTTAAAAATTAAAATAGTTCCCAATTGTGGGATTACTAAAATGGGGATTAGTAAATCCGGATAGATTGGTACATATGTTGCTTGCTCATTGGATGAGGATGACTGATCTCATGGTCATTTGTGTGGAGACACTAAAGCAAGTATGTAGGTGCTTATTGGAGAATAAGTTCACTGAACGTGACTCGCTATGGAATACCTAATGGAGTTTTACTCGCCTGTCAATAGGAATTCCTAATGTGATAGTAGTACATGTGATCCTTGGACTTGAGATCATCATAGTATCTTGTATGCAACAAATTATACTTTGACTAATTCCTTAAGGCCTTTTAAGGCATATATAGGGTATGCTTGGGTGTAATGAGTTACATATGGAGATAATGAATGATCAATAAAGAATCTACCACCTCTAGTAAAAGAGGAGATATGTCCTATGTGATTCGTTAAATGACAACCCAGGAATCCTTGGCCAAGGTAGAATGAAATTAGAAAGAGGTTTCTAATTTGCATTATTTGGAGTTGTGCATTTTCTAATCGAAATACATATGATTAAATAAATTAAGACTTGACAGTAAATCCATGTCTTATATTTAATTGGGACATTGTATGGTGGAAGGATTGAATTGTACGGTAACTATTAACTCACAGGTTCTTTTATGATTAATGTTGAAATCTATATTATTTGGAAAGTCGTTGA
The DNA here is from genome assembly GCA_020205555.1 of Panax stipuleanatus. Classification (NCBI taxonomy): domain Eukaryota; kingdom Viridiplantae; phylum Streptophyta; class Magnoliopsida; order Apiales; family Araliaceae; genus Panax; species Panax stipuleanatus. The sequence goes on from CM035117.1 coordinate 90,672,050, forward strand.
TCGCTAGGGAGGCTTATCCCTATTGTAGAATAAATGTTATTTATTTAAATAGATTATTAGTTTAATTTATTTATTTAAATAAGATTAGAATTGTTCTAATTGATTTATTCACAACCGGTTTAATATGGAGAACCTAAAGGGTCACACCATAAAAGGAAGAAGAATTATTTAAGAAGAAAATAGCATGATAGTAATAATGCATTAAGTATAATTAATTTAATCTATGATGATAGAATAAATTAAATAGCTTAATGTTTATTATTTAATATTTTAGGAATATTAAATATAAATTAATAAGAGGAGTCTTATTAATATTATTATTATTATTATTATTTTAATTCTAAAGGAGTTTAAGAATTAATATAATATCAGTACTCTCTCTCAATCTTAATAAAGATTAGGATATAAATTAATTAAAAGTATTTAATTAATTAATTAAATAAAACCCTATTCTAATTGGATTAGGAGGGTTAACCTAATATCTATATAAGAGAGTCTTATATCATAAATAAGGTACGTGAATTTTTCAAGAGTTGGGAGTACACATATTCTATAGAGATAGAAACAAGGGTTAAGCCAATAACCCATCTTACTGAGTTCTTCATCTTCCTTGGTGGATCACCGTTAGAGGCCAAACATTTGGGTGGCTGACATTGATCAAGGGAAGGAGCCACTACAGAGGAATCAAAGGAGTAGAACTTGTACCTGAGGAAGCTTGTATCTTCAAAGGTATAATTCTGTTTTTCTCCTTCTTCATTCACTGATAATTGATGCACAAGAATGATCATGGTAATGGGTTTGTATAAATTTTGAAAAACTAGTTTTTTACGCTTCCGCCCTATTTATGTGATTTGATTGCATGATTGCGTTACGTACAAACCCAACATCTTTTCGATCAGGGTGTATTTCTGTTCCCCACTGCTGAATCTTTTACTGATGTGGTAGATGGCTCTTTCCTTACTACTATCATCCTTCTGTCCTAACATGCAGCCCATTGCATTGGCATTGAAGAACAGGTACATAAACAAAGGGACTCCCTCCCTTGGGGGTATTAGAACAGAAGCTTCAGTCAGCTATTTCTTGATGGCAAGGAAGGCTTGTTGACAATCCTCATTCCACGTTGTGGTGGAATTCTTCTTTAACAGCTTGAAGATGGTCTCACAGGTTGCTGTGAGTTGGGAAATGAATCTGCTTATGAAGTTGATCCTTCCCAAGAATCCACGTATCTCTTTCTCTGTACGAGGTACGGTTATTTCAGTAATGGCTTTGATTTTTGCGAGGTCGAGTTCAATGCCCCGATTGCTCACCAGGAATCCTAGCAGTTTGCCTGCTTTGACGCCGAAAGCACATTTGGCAGGATTTTGCTTAACGTTGTCTTTGTGTAACCTGTTGAATAGCTTCTTGAGATGGTTTATGTGTTCATCCTCCCTCCGGGATTTTATGATGACGTCGTCAACATAGACTTCTATTTCTTTGTGCATTATATCATAAAAGAAGGCCATCATGGCTCGCTGATACGTTGCTCCGGCATTAATGAGGCCGAAGGATAGTTGTCGATAGCAGAAAGTTCCCCAGGGAGTGATAAAGGCTATTTTCTCCCGGTCTTCCTCAGCAACCATAATTTGATGGTAACCAGTAAAGCAATCTACGAAGGAATATATATCATACTGCGCAGTATTGTCAATTAGAATGTGAATGAAAGGTTCTGGGAAGTTATCCTTAAGGCAGGCTTTGTTCAAATCTTGGTAATCCACACATACTCGTACCTTCCCTCCCAGTTTAGGTACGGGGACTATGTTTAATAGCCATTCAGGGTAGGTTGATACCATAATAATCCCGACTTTAAATTGCTTAACGACTTCTTCTTTGACTTTGAGACTCCACTCAGGTTTCAATCGCCTGAGTTTTTATTTGACTGGTTTGAACCCTTCTTTGATGGGCATTCGATGGATGACAATGTCTGTGGATAGACCGATCATGTCTTCATGTGACCATGCAAACACTTCCTGGTACTGTGTTAAGAGTTCGATCAGGTCGGCTTTTTGATTTAGTGTGAGGTCTGAACCTATTTGTATTTCTTTGATGTTTTCGGAGGTTCCTATGTTGATGGCGAGGGTTTGGTCGAGATTTAGTTTGGGTTTGTCTTCGACCCATTCCTTGATCTCCTCTGGCATCTCATAGTCATCTTCCTCCTCTTGATCAATATCCATCAAGTCAAAGTTTAAATCTACATCCAAGTCGGAGTCATCCTGACAGGTTGGCATCTCATCAGCAGAGACACACACATCCAATGCTTGGTGCTTATATACACATGGCATTTGCAAAGCATGACAAAAGTTACTGCTCCAGCTGTGCAATCAAAAGTAAGTAGTAAATGAAAGCATGATTAAGGGCAGATGTACTCTCTGTCCCTTTACCCTTTTTGACATAGGCAAGGGACACTGTTCCAATTGTCTAGTGTCAGATTCTCATGAATTGGGATAATCGAGGAATTGTGCTCGTCCACCTCGTCCTGGATGATGACTGAAACATCCTTGAGAATAAGGCCAAGGCTTTTCTGTGGATTGTTACTCTTCTTGATGTGAGGAATTTGGGCATGGTCATCGTCACTGTCCGGGAGTTCGTCATTCATACTCTCGTAGTTGAGAATGACTCTTATATTAGCGAATGGGTCTCGTCCTTCGTATAAGATCTTTTCTTTTCCCTTTTTGCTGTTTGCCTCAAGCTTGAGGGCTTTTCTTTCATGGACAGGTATGATTGGAGGAAATAGTATGGCTGATACTGTAGTCAGGACTTTCCTCGTAGGTTTCACCCATCCGACATTTGTGAGGTTTGGGAGCAGAATTGTGGAGGCATGAGCCTTGGGATATTTGTGTGGATTTCGGTGGCTTGACCTGGATGAATATTCCAATCCTGCTCTTCGCATCTGACTTAGGATTTGGACTGGCATCTTGATACCTTGCTTATCTTTTCCCAACCCTTCTTCAGGTTGGAAACCCGAAGATACCATTTCTTGGCCTACGATCATTACCTTAGTGGAGACTTTAGGCTTGAGGGCTGGTGCGCCGATTGGTAGATATTGAATATCGCTCACCTCGAGAGCTCAAAAACTTACAGGTTTAATCCCCGCGTCTAGGCTAATCACTAGCATGTCCCCATGTATGTTGGTAGGGTATTCTGGTTCTGCATTGACCATGATGAGGCCGCCGTTAATGATGTATTTGAGTTACTGATGGAGGGTGGATGGGACTTCCCCTGCCATGTGGATCCATGGTCTGCCCAGCAGTAAATTGTATCCAGTGGCAATGTTGACCACCTAAAAGAATACATAGAAGGTGTGTAGACTAATTTCTAGAGGAAGCTAGATTTCCCCCATAGCTTGGTGGCGAGATCCATCGAAAGCCCGGATGACCACATGACTGGCTTTGATCCAGTTTGGATTGATCTTCATTCTTTCCAACGTGTCGTATGGACAAATGTTGAGGGAAGATCCTCCATCAATAAGCACTCCAATCACATATCCGGAGGACATTATGGCTATATTTAGGGACTTGTGGTGGCCCCTTCCCTCTGCCGGGATATTATCATCTGTGAAGGAAATCGCATTGTTGTTGAAGATGTGTTATATCACATGATGGAATTTCTCTGTGTCTATCATGTGTGGCAGATGGGCTTCTTCTAGTACCTTCACTAGAATGTTACAATGATCTTCTGATGATAAGACCAGGTCGAGGATAAACACCTGCTTGGGTGCGTCTTTTAAGCTTTGCACTATCTTGATTTCATTGTGTCCCATTTTGTTGAAGAACTCTCTGATCTTTCTTCAAGCACCTTTTTTTTTGCTTTGGTAACTGGTTTAATCACTCGCTGAGGCATGTATAATGGATTATCCTTTGACAGGATGAAAATGTTATTTGAAGTAGAGCTTTCAATGTCCCCGTAGTTCCATGGGACCTTCTTCAGACTGATGATTGGATACTGAGGTCTGAAGGGCAAGATTAGAGGCTGAGGTGCAGTCACCTTCACAGGATTTTGGACTTCTTGGACCCCTGTCCCTGTCAGTACCAGGGGTGTGAGGATTGATTCTTTATCGTAGGATACGACAGCCACTGTGTCCTGGTACCATGCATTGGGGATCCAGAGGCTATTTTTGTCTCAAATGTCGAGGATTTGATTTCCTCTGATTAGGTCACCTTTCTCAATCAGGTCTTGAATTAGATTACGAAGTGCCCAGCATTCTTCTGTATCATGGCCGGGAGAGTTGGAATGGTACTGTCATATTTGGTCAGGTTTGAATTTTTTGGATTGAGGGTTTAATGGGGGTAATAGATCTGCAACCATCCCCTCACTGATCATCATTTAGAGGATTTCTTCCATTGACTGATTCAGATTGGTGAAGCTCCTTTGAAATAAGAATTTTCTACCTTCTTGGGTATACTCATTTTTGACCATTGGTTGTTCGTGCAATTGGCAATGATCCCTATTGGGGATGGAATTAACTTTCGTCGTAGGAGAATGACTGCCAATGGATTGATAAATTTGATTCAGCATCTTCCTGGTGAGTTGATGCTGGTAGACGACCAGTTCAGCCAACTGGTCGATTTGTTCCTTGAGAGACTTGATATCTTGCTCCATCAGGAATCGCTTCTCAAAAGTTTCCCAACTCTCTGGGCTGCTGAGATTAGATTGACTTGGTTCCCCAATGTAGCGGAGGTACTTAGATCCTTCTCCATTTGAGGTACTGATCATGTTGACATTTTCCACTTTGTGTTGTGGGAGAGGATTGTCTTGGACATCGGTTGGTCAGGCTTTGTTACCATAATTTCCCCGCTGTCAATCAAGTCTTGAATTTTGTGCTTAAGAGACCAACAGTCTTGGGTGTCATGGCCTGGAGATCCAGAATGATAAGCACATTTCTTGTTAGGGTCGAAGTTCCTTCCGTTAGTGTTGGTTGGTGGAAGAAGTTGAGCAATCTTCTTCTGAGCTGTCAGAAGTTTGAACACATTCTCGAGGGAATCCCCTAGTGGGGTGAAATTTCTTCGACACCTGACTTCCATGTTTTTCTGGAATTGAGGGTTTGCAGGCTGTGCTGAAGCTTGGAAAGGGGTATAGTTCCTCCTTTGAATGGGCATGTGGTTTGATTCGCCCCTTGAATTTTGTCCTTGTAAGACCAAGGAGACTTCTTCGTCTTTCTTTTTATGTACCCTCCAGGGATTACTCCCGTAATTTTCAGATTGGATATGTTCGGCGACAACTTCGAGGGTGGTTAGATCTTTTATCTTCCCGGATTCGAGCCCCATTTCCGCCATCTCCCCATGCTTGACCGTTTCAGAGAATGGTTTTCCTATTCCTGCTAGGACCCTCTCATAATAAGGCGCTTCTTTGATATCGATGAAGGTCATAACTATTTCAGATTCAGTCATGGCTGGGGTAACTTGTGCTGCGACCCGTCTCCATCGCTGGGTATATTCTCTGAATGATTCAGTGTTCTTTTTCTTGATTTTGGTTATTTGATATCTATCGGGAGCTAGCTATTTTTGAAAACTGTACTTACTGAGGATGGCATGGGCCAATTCTTCCCAACTATGAATTTTGGAGTTGTCCAAGCGGGCATACCAAGCTTTAGCTTCTCCGGTTAGACTCTTCTGGAATAGTTGCATTCGAAGCTTCTCATCTTCAGCATAGAATCCGAGTTCTCCGATGAAAACTTTCAGGTGTGTGTAAGGGTCCCCTATTCCATCATATTTCTCGAAATCAAGGACTTCAAATTTTTTGAGATAATAAGCCCCGGGTAATATGCAAAGGTCATCGTAATTGACACTACCGAATGCTCCAATTCCTTTGATAGATCGAAGGGTTTCTTCCATCTGCTGCATTTTCTTGAGAATGTCACCATCTTCCTACTCTTTGACGAGGGGGGTGATCTCAGGAGTCTTGTTGGTGGTATCCTGGTTTTGTGGTCCAGGAATCTAAGTTTTGGCTATTTCTGCATCTTGACCACCAGCACCACTACCAGATGCTCCTAGTTCTAGATGATCTTGAGATTGTTTCTCTTTAAAGGCCTTACTTTGTTCTCGCAAAAAATTGGCTAGCTCGGCTATCTGATTTTTCAGTCCTTCGAATTCTTCCCTGGAAACAAGGGTGGATTCTGGTGGAGCACTTGAAGCCATGTCCGCGGATAGACTGAGTGCTTTCTTGAATTTAGATCTAGTGACAGGACCAATTTTTACATCTACAACAAAACGTAGGCGTGTCAATTTCCTGAGGTAGGTAAGGATTGGATGCATGATGTGTTTTTTAGTGTTTATCCTGTAAAATCGAGGTTAGTTGTTTTAATGGTAGGATGACATGTATTTGATAGGGAAAGTAAATCTTTCATTATTGATATTTACATTGTGCTCCTCAGTAATTGGAGACTTGACATAGAATTGAAAGAGGAAGGTATGAAGAAGCTTCCCTCCGAATTTGGTTAATCAGAGGTTTACCTATCTTAGGTTGCTCTCGCAGCTTTTGTTTTGGCATGAAGGCTCCCAGATCATCGCAATCTACTAGAAGGGAAGTTAATCTGATCGTTCAATTGGAGTGAATCTGAGTGGTGTATTTTCATGAGGCACCCCCAGTGACTTAATTGTCCCCAAAGTCATTACTTAACACCGACCGGGTTATCCTCCTTGTGAGAGGGACCCACAACATCCATTCTCATACATGTGCCTTACCGTTTATGCATGCAATGACAATTCGTGCGAAGCATTAATATTGGTGCGAAGCACTAAAGCAGGAAAGCATTCATTCACATTCATTCAATGTAAAGACGCAGCATTCACTTATCCATTGACTGTGGAGACGCAAGATTTCACGTATTCCATAGTTTTGAAAGGGAAATTTTTGAAAAAATCAGAAAGCAGCCTAAGCCTTCTAATGTCCCCAGTAGAGTCGCCACCTGTCGACGTTGGAAAATTTAAGAATCCCACGGGTCGGTTCGTTACCCGGGTTTACTCAAATCGATCTTCTTAAGTTCTCCCTACCCTTATTCTTTTTATTTAGGAAAAAGGTTTTGAAGGGTTTTAAGGAAAGAGGCCAACATGTATTTATGTACACAATTTGAATGTTTTAACAGAGTCGCCAATTGGTAGATTTGAAAATGGTTGTACTAACTCAACCGAGTTTGATTTGAAAAGAGGCCCAATTGCTGGACACTGTCAAAACTTGATCTTTGAAATTAGAGTTCTGAGTTCGGGGGCTTGGTTAAGTTTGGGGAAGATGTTACCCCCACGACTCTCGTGTAAACACGGTACCACTATTTTCAATATTTCCCTTCAAACTGTGAAGGCGTGAATGAATGCTGTTTGAAAATTGGGCCTATTGATTTAATTGATTTGAAAGTAATGCTTTACTTCGTTGAACCTATATACGAAGGGTTTGATTTGATTTTAAAAATCAGTCTTTGATTCGATTTGCAAAAGTATTTTGATTAGATTTGCAAAATCTTTGAAATTGAATTGACAGTGATGTTTTGAAAGCTGTTTATCAAACCCCTACGCTGACAAAGGAATTGAAGCCTTTTGATACTTCCAAATTTAATCTTTTATAGCCTTAAGGCTGCATGCAAATGGTGATTTGTCGGGCTACGAAGCATCCTCAACCACAAAAATATAATAGTGTTGGTCTCCTCATGGGTATGAAAACCATCGGATGGACGGTGACAAGACAATTGACAATTTTTCATTATATTGAGACCTTAAATCCGGATAACCGTTTTAAGGTCCATGTATGTACATTTTACAGAAAAACTGGCAGGGTACATCTATAAACTGATGTTTATCCATCGTGGGGATCAGATCCCGATGGATTTGATCGTGAATCCCACTATTTTTAGGCTCACATATGAGTAGCCAATAAACCTGCACAGTTCAAATTTGCACAGAAATGGACATATATGCATCATCACGTCGCAATGGAACCATGGATCCATCAATAAATCCTGGCTGCAAATGGCCAAAGTGTGTCATTCCCACTAGATAGCGATTTAAGGGACGCAAGTTTGCTTTCAAAGCTGAAACTATAAAAATAACTAGATTTAAAGAAATCTCAGCCATTATAGCTTCCAGGTTCTGTCGGGATCTATTTGAACCATTGAAAGTTAGAATTGGCGAGATTTGGATAAATCTAGTCCGCCAGCAGATATGTCAGTGCAGATTCATATACAAATGAATATTAAATACAACAGTTGAATAAATGGAGTAAAGAAATATATATTATTATATATATACAAAAGCTGTAAAAGGGAGATGGGTTTTCACTCGTAAGCCCGGACTGGAATTGAAATATATATATTTATAAAAAAATTATAAATAGCCACGAAATAATCCAGGCTGTGACAGAAAAAATATAAATATATAGAAAAAAAAAGTAAAAAGGGCGATGGGTTTTCACGACGGTACCTGTACTAGAATTAAAATTGACAGAAAAGTAGTCAACCAGTAACCAGGCTTAATATGCCTCAAAAAGGATCAGTAAGCTAATCAAAAAAAGCAAAAGTTGACTGTCTCAAAATCTCAATTTTCTTACATGAAAACGTGCATTGCAATGAAATATGCATACTTATGGAGTTAAAAAAAAATTAGCAAGTCATATAAGCATATATTTTTGATACATTGCGTTTAAAAGCACCCTACGTGGTTTACATACTTCTAACGGTCAAAACATGAAAAAAAGGAAGTACACATTACTTGAGATGTGCAGAACGCGTGGTCACTGACGAAATCTAAAAAAAGCTGCCCGAACTCGGTAGATCTGAAAGAGAAAATCAGATTTCTTTCGAAATAAAAAACTAAAAATAACTTATGAGCGCTGCAGCTGCCTAATATAAAAAAGCAGAAGGGAGCGGCCCCACCTGCGGCAGCCACACCTCTACCTGAAGCTCCCCAGGGTGGGTCTCGCCCCCTCCGGCTCGGTCCAGTTTGAGTTGAAACGGAGTTTATATGAGCTGAAAAGTCAAATATGAGAAAAAATCGCTACGCGATTGAGCGGTTTGTCCAGAAATCCTTCGTTTAAGCAACGGACTACCGACAGAAAGAGGAACTTCGTGAAAGCCATTGGTATTCATCCCGAAGAAATATCCAGGGAACAATGATGAAAACTGGTGAAAAACTACGTAAAACTACTAAAAACTGCCACTTTCGAAGTGCCAGGTCCTGACCGATGACAGTTTAGCCGTTGGCACAACCCCAGCCAAGCGTCGGGTACTGACCGATGACAGCTCAGCCGTTGGCATAACCCCAGCGAAGCATCGGGTCCTGACCGATGATAGTTCAGCCATTGGCACAACCCCAGCCAAGCGTCGGGTACTGACCGATGACAGCTCAGCCATTGGCACAACCAAAGCAAAGCGTCGGGTCCTGACCGATGACAGTTCAGCCGTTGGCACAACCCCAGCAAAGCGTCTAGTACTGACCGATGACAGTTCAGCCGTTGGCACAACCTCAGCGAAGTGTCGGGTCCTGACCGATGATAGTTTAGCCGTTTGCACAACCCCAACGAAGCGTCAGGTACTGACCGATGACAGTTCAGCTAGTGGCACAACCCCAGCAAAGCGTCGGGTACTGACCGATGACAGCTCAGCCATTGGCACAACCCCAGCGAAGCGTCAGGTACTGATCGATGACAGTTCAGCCATTGGCACAACCCCAACGAAGCGTCAGGTACTGATCGATAATAGTTCAGTCATTGGCACAACCCCAGCGAAGCATCGGGTACTGAATGATGACAGTTCAGCCATTGGCACAACCCCAGCGAAGCGTCGGGTACTGACTGATGATAGTTCAGCCATTGGCACAACCCCAGCGAAGCATCAGGTACTGACCGGTGACAGTTTCACCGTTGGCACAACTCCAGTGAAGCATCGATAATGATCTGGTGGCAAAAATAGTATATCAATCTATCCCCACAAAGGACAGATGATGAAATCTGTTATACACAACCTCAGAGGGAGCACCAAGAAGGATTGGTGATTCAACCACCTGTTGCAAACTACCGGTGTAAATTATCATCAGGATAGGCATCGGAAGCACCCACTAAGGTCACTTTGTAATCGAGATATGTCCCCAGCGGAGAAGCCTTCAGAAATGTATAACGGTATCAGTCGAAGGAAAATATACCCTACGGAGAGTATTGACAGACGGGGGAAACCATTAGTCTCAAACCAAGGTAGCATCAATAGTATCATCCCTATCAGAGTCAACTTGTCCATCATAAATAACGTCATCCCTAGCAGAAAGAGACGAGAACAATCTATGATAGCCTAACTCTGATAACCTGTCAGTGATATCCTACCAGTAACCGCCTGATAGTGCTGCCCCAAGGGTTATAATGAATAACGTTATCCCCAGTAGACAATGACGTGAACATTCAATGATAACCCTAACCCCTCAAAGGCATCTAATAGTCATCACATATCATGCCATGCATTGCCTTGCCCTTACATTTGCATTTCTAGTGTCTAGCAATCTTTATCCGGTTCATTCCACTACATTGCATGAACATGATAAAGTGGGGCATCTATAGACACTCAAAATTTTGCATTCCTGTTACTAACCCTACAGGAGGGCAAAACCATCTTTTCAACTCAGGTGAACCCCGGTCTCAATATCGGGATGCCAGTTCTACCCCGGTTTCAATACCGGGAAGCCAGGTCAAACCCTGTCTCAACCCAGGAGGTATAGATCAGCCCCAATCTCAACCCGGGAAGTACAGGTCAAACCTGGTCTCAACCTGGGAGGTACAGATTAGCCCCGATCTCAATCCAAGAAGTACATGTCAATCCCAGTCTCAACCCGAGAGATACATGTCAGCCCTGGTCTCAACTCGGGAGGTACAGGTCAACCCTGATCTCAAACTGGGAGGTATAGGTTAACCCCGGTCTCAACCCGGGAAGTACAGGTCAACCTCGATCTCAATCCGGGAGGTAAAGGTCAACCTTGTTCTCAACCCAGGGGGTACAAGTTAACCCCGGTCTCAACCCAAGAGGTACAGGTCAGCCCCAGTCTCAACCCAAGAGGTACAGGTCAACCCCGATCTCAACCCGGGAGGTACAGGTCAACCCCGGTCTCAACTCGAGAGGTACAGGTCAACCCCGATCTCAACCCGGGAGGTACAGGTCAACCCCGATCTCAACTCAAGAGGTACAGGTCAACCCCGGTCTCAACCCAGAAGGTACAAGTCAGCCTCGGTCTCAACCCGGGAGGTACAGGTCAGCCCCGGTCTCAACCTGGGATGTCAGGTCAAGCTCCGGTCAGAACCCGAGAGGCCAACTCAACTTCGGAGACAACCCCAAAGCCTCATATCATCTTTAGAGGCAAACCTGGAAGAACCAAGTCAGCCTCAAAGATAACCCTGAGGACAAACAGAATCGGCTAGGATCTAAACATCAGAGACAACCCCGGGAAGTCAGCCGAAGGCCATACCAGCACTGAAGGCAACCCCAGGAGGGGCAAAATAGTTATTTTACCAACTTAAAGCTGATTCGGTCAAACTCAAGCCTAATTGATTCCACCAAGGTCAGAAAGAATCGTAACAATGATCCCAAGTGGAAACAACGCAAGACAGCTCAACGGATAAACTGCGAGGAATCAAAGACCTGGTTATGAACCCATCTTTTTGGACTGGAAAAAGGATTTCTCCCAAGTCATTACGACGCGCTCAGCGAGGGCTTTCCGAAAAGGTACAGCACGCCTCTAACGGACGCTCCGATCAAAAGTTAAAAAGTTTTGAATAGAACCTCACATTGCTCGGAGTGCACGTACTTCGAGATGATAGGACCCACCACTGGACCCCTGCCACGTGGAGCCGCACCTCTACTTGCGGCTACCGCAGGTGGAGATGCTTCTCTTGGGTCTATATATATGAGGAGACTCCCAACTCATTTAAAAAATCAAAAACGCTTTGAAACTCTGCCCGTTTGGTTTCTCAGCCCCACTCTTGTACTCTAAAGCCAAATTTTATTACTCCAACACGTAGATATACTCATATACTACCACATATCAAAAAGTAACCTGTAGAAACGGACGTTTAAAGCCTACGATTTGGTAAAAAGCCCGTGTAGCAGTCCATTTTGAGTATTTTTACGATCAGAAAATTTATATTACTTCATTGCACTTTTATACACTTGCACGTTAAGTTTCACTTTTTGATTATGCCCGGAACTCAGTTCTGTGGCCGTTTTTGCTTACTCTTTGTACATTTTAGTACATAAATTTATTTTCTAGCATTTCTACAACTCGGATCGTTGATCCGTCGCTTCTAACAGCTTTTATATACATATATCTTTGTTTCTAGCAACTTCGTCGGACTAGGTTATCTTCTCAGTCCTGGTTTGGCTTTTTAATGTATATATTTAACTGTATATATACTAACTTTTCAATTATGTCAAGCCCGGATGTCAAATCCGAGGTAGTTTACTGCTTTTATATATATAACTATATATATATATAAATTTTTCTGACTTATTTGGGCCTGGATTTATACTTCGTGGCCTTTTTATTGCTTTAATATATATATATATATATATATATATATATATTAGCTATTTATATTATTATTTACATTCCAACTTGGCCTGGATCATTCTGTGGCCTTCTTACTGTTTTTATAAATATATATATACTTACATTTTCTATCCGGGCACAAGATAGAATGTCCATCGCCCTTTACAGCTTTTATATATATAATTCAATTCTATCCAGCCTAGATTACTTCATGGCTTTTATACAGCTTCTATAAATATATATATATATATATATATATATATATATTTTCATTCCAGTCCTGGCATCGGAGTGAAAACCCACTGTCCTTTACCGCTTTTATATATATATTTCAATTCTATCCAGCTTGGATTACTCCGTGGCTTTTTGCATCTTTTATAAATATATATATATATTTACATTCCAGTCCGGGCATCGGAATGAAAACTCATCGCCCTTTACAGCTTTCGTATATATAATTATATATATATATATATATATATATTTCTTTACTAATTTTGATTAAATTGTTGCTTTAAATATTCATTTGATATGAATCGGCACTGACATTTCTGCGGGCGAACTATATTTCTTTAAATCTCGCCAACTCTAGCTTTCAAGTGGTTCAAAATAGGTCCGGATAGAACCGAAAAGGTAGAATGGTAGAGATTTACTTAAATCTAGCATTTTTCTAGTTTTAGTTATGAAAGCTACCTCGCAACCCTTAGATCGCTATCTAGTGGGAATGAGATGTTTCAGTTATATGCGAGCCAGGATTTACTGATGAATCCTTGGTTCTGGCGACATCCGGATGTAAATATATATTTTTGTACATATTTGAGTTGTGCAGGTTTTATTGGCTTCTCTTTGTGAGCCTAGGAATCGTGTGATTCATGATCAAACTGATCAGAATCTGATTCCCACGATGGACAAACTCCACTTTATAGATGTACCCTGCCAGTTTTTCTATAAAATGTACATCCGAAAGACCTTAAAAATGTTATCCGGGTTTAAGGTCTCAATATAATGAGAATAATGGTTTGTCGTGTCAGAGTCACTCTGATGGCTGTCATGCCCATGAGAAGACCAACACTTGTATATATTCTGTGGTCTAGGATGCTTCGCAGCCCGACAATCACCATTCAAATTGAACCAAAAGGCTAAAAAGATAAAAAGCGAAAATATCAACATGCTTCAATTCCTATGTTATTGTAAGGGTTTGAAACCCGCTTTCAAAACATCATTTTAATAATCTTGTCTAAAAAAGAGACTTTTGCAAATCAAATCAAACCCTTCGTATATAGGTTCAACGAAGCATGTCCATGCTTTCAATCAATCAAACATAGGCCCAATTTCTTCTACCATTCACACACACACATTGCAGATTTAAAAGAAAAATATTGAAAAGATGCGGTACCGTGTTTACATGGGAGTTGTGGGGTGCCTAACACCTTCCCCACACTTAACCAAGCCCCTGAACTCAAAACATCGATTTCAGAGATCAAGTTTTGATAGTGTCCAGCAAATTGGGCCTCCTTTCAAACAAACTCGGTTGAGTTGGTACAACCATTTCAAAACTACCAACTCGCGACTCTATAAAAAGTTCAAATCATCGACATAATACATGTTGGCCTTTTCCTAAAAAACCCCTTAAAAGCCTTTTTCACAATAAAAAGAAATAGGGTAGATAGAAAATTAGGAAGAGAGAAAGATTCGGGTCCAACTCGACTTGCAATTTTTCCACCAACGTCTCCAATAACTTATATCGAAATTCTGGGGATAGAATTCTTATAAGAAGGGGAGAATGCAATACCCGAGAAAAAGACGAAATAGGTACTATTCACAAATGAAACCCTAAGGGTTAGGGTTTGACCTTAAGGGTTAAGGTTTGAGACCCCTAAGCCTTTTTGGGAGTTTGGAATGTCGGAATAACATTCAGTCAAAAGATTTGGCGGTAATATACCGTGAAAAGTTAAGTTAGCCGAGAAAAGTTTTCTCGGGAGGAAATCACTATTCATCCATTTCTGCTCAAAAATTATTATTAAATTTTCGAGAAATGCGTCATGATAGGGTTTAAAGACGAGATGGAATATGTAATAATATTTCATTTATGGCTTACGAAGTTTTTACGCAAGGACTTAAAACCTAAGGGTTAGGAAAAGTGAAACCTAATGATAATTAGGATTAAGTATAATAATAAATGATTATTATACGAAATGCATATGCGTATAACATGAGATATTGTACGAGTATAATACGAAGAGGATACGAGAATTAATACGATGCATAAAACGAATTTTATACGAAGTAAACACATTGAATTTGAATTAATTTTAATAAGTTAACCCGTGGATCTAACCGTTGGGTTAACGGGTGGGTTAAACCAATGGGCCATGGGCACATGGGGTGACATGTGGAGCATGTGGGGTGCATGTGCTAGCACATGCTAGCACGTGTCTTCACATGGCAAGACATGGGCAAGATGAGGGTCAAAGGAGGTTTGGTCATAATGACCAAACTACCCTAAACTAGCAAATTCTATAAATAGAAGGGCTTGACTAGCCATTTGTTGGTTGATCAACTTTACACTTATATTAAGAGAGAGAGAGAAGAAGAAGAAGAAGAAGAAGAAGAAGAAGAAGAAGAAGAGAGCTTGTGCTTTGATAAGAAAACCAATCAACCAAGGAGCTAAGAAGTCATTGGGTCTCCATACTCAACCAAACAAGAACACTAACAAGGTATAAGATAAGAAAATATGAGAATTCCTTTGTCTTTTAAATAATAGAATTGATAGAGAGGTGAATTGGAGAAGCATGAATTATAAGAAGTCATAAGGTTGGCTAAATTGTGGAATAAAAACATTAAAAAGCCATGCATGATGAAATTTTAAGAATTGAGTAAGAACTAATGAAGAACTTATTACAATAATGAGAATTTGAATGATGAACATGTTAAACCATTAAAAATAAATGTTTAGAATGGTTAGAATCATTAGACATTAATTGTCGAAATCGTAATTTTCCCAGAATAGAAGTCAAAAGTCACCGTTTGATTCGAAAAAGATGGTTTTCGATTACATCACGTGTAATTAGGTAAATAAGACTTGCGAGAGCAAGAACGAACTAATATGGACTTAAAACGAAGAATTGAGCGTCGAACATTCACGAACGTTTAACGAACACGTAAAAATAGACTAATCAGCTAAATTCTCACCGACGAATTCAGAAATGAATTCTGACTTGATGAAATGATAGAACATAACATTTATGAACTATTGGACTTGGAACGAGCCAATTCCGAGTTGAAACGATCATATTACGAACTCGTTGAATTTAAAATTTTTTAGAATCTGGGGGTCAGCGCCGCTGCGCCGCCCAAACCCTTTGTTCCAGCGCTGCTGTGCCAAGGAAGGGTTTTAACACTGCGAGGCAGCGCTGCAGCGCCGGCTTTAAGCCTGGTGCTGGCGCTGCCGCGCCCTTAGTGAAAAAATTTTCGACGTGTGGATTTCTTAACTTAGCTTTCTACATGGTAATTATGGGGCAACTAAATGAAGAATATTCATGAAGAGAAATCAATTAAACAACATGTTTAAGAACGATTTTATGAATTAAACGTTGACGAAACATATTTAAATTTAAAACTCGAAATCCGATAATGTGAACTATGAATCATAATCGAGTTGTGAGTGTGCCTTAAGGTTATATAACATAATGCATAAATGACATCGAATGAAGTTAAAACTCGTGTAAATTCTATACGGAGTTTGATAATGGGAATCTGACAAAAATGTGATTAACGTAACGAATCGGTTAGGGTTTCGTCCGTCATTGTGCTTCATGATGATCGACGGGAGTCGGTTTATGACATATAGATGTTAATAAGCCGTAATAAACGTTAAATAACTTGAACGAATGTTATTAGTTTAATAATTCAATTAAGTTATGCAAGAAGGAGTAGTTAGGTTATACATTGTGTATCCGTTGTGGATTCTCATCAATATACTATGTGTTTATGCTTTGTAGAAGTTGTAAAGACCAAGTAACGTACGTTTAAGGGTTAAAGACGCAAAGGCATGTTTCCTAACCTTGTTTAAGTTCTACTTGACGCAAGTTTTCTAAACTTTTATCTATACCTTATGTTAGACAAGCTGTCATTATGCATGATCTCTTATACATAAACTGTTATTGAATAGTCGATGTCATTTGATTCGGCTAGACTGAGACTTACTATATTTTGGTTAGTTTTTCCACAAATCTTTCCAAAATATATACCATGTTATTATCCTATGCTAATTGATTGGTAAGGATTCTCAGGTAAACCTGAGCGTGAATAAACAAATGTTTTTACGTCGTTAATTCGATAGGCACGTGAGGTTGCGACCAATTAAATGTAAACACGTTTAATGTATGAGTGTTGATCAACATAGAGTACTACAGGCTGATCACCTGGATGCGCTCGTAAGCTATATCGAACTTACGGCCTTTATGCCTGGTTGTTCCTTTCATGAATGAGAACTAAATGATGGGTCATGGTCGTTGACCAACATAGATTCCGAAGAGGCTATAAGTCCTTGGGAATGGTTTTAAAGGAATCAAAATGTTATTTTAATTATTCTTAAGAACTTCATAACTATTGTACAGTTATTGAATACAAAAGTGATATGATTCTTGATTTTGTGGTTTCAAGATATGTTGTTGAACTTGTTAAGATGTTTATGCTCATTCTTGCTTAAAACTAAATGATTTTAGCTAAAAGAGCGAACAGACCAAAGGATCAGGGAAAGACAAAGGCAAGTCCAAGATGGACAAGTAGTGATCCGTTGTAATAACATAGTATTAGTATTGTAATTACTGATATTATGACACTGAACAATATAATGGTTAAAAGAACCTATGAAGGGATTAATAGAATGTATATTTAGTAAACTCATACGTGTTATTGAAGTTTTTCAATTGAATGTATAAGTAGATAGTAGCATCGTATTGAAGATACCCAGATTTGGCAGCGTCACCGCAAATGTAGTAGCCGACGTATTGAGTAGAAAAGGAAGGGAGAAGTTATTTGTGCTGACATCTCAGTAGGAATTAATAAGAGAAATGGAGAGACTGGAAATAGAAGTAAAGGAACACGGAAAGCCTAAGGGAAAATTATTTGTAATGGACGCTCATCCGACATTATTGGATAGAATAAAGGAATCACAAGAGAAAGATGAAGAATATGAGAAGATAAGGAAGAGGATGGTAGAAAATGAAGAAGAAAAGTTCAAGGTGGATAAGGACGATATATTGAGATTTGAAGGTCGTGTATGGGTGCCAGCTGTAACCGAACTGATAGAGGAGATCTTACACGAAGCACATAATACGACATATTCGGTTCATCCAGGAGGCACAAAAATGTATCGAGATCTTCGAAAGCATTTTTGGTGGCCCAATCTGAAATGGGAAGTCGTAGAGTACATTAGTAGATCTCTCACTTGTCAACGAGTTAGAGCAGAGTACTAGAGGTCGAGTGGTCTACTTCAACCATTGGAGATACCGGAGTGAAAATAGGAGCACATTACGATGGACTTCATGGTGGGACTTCCAGTCACACAGAAAGGTAATGATGTCATTTGGATTATCATGGATCGACTAACGAAGAAAACTCATTTTCTACCAATCAAGATCTGATTCAATCTAAATCAGTTAGCAAGTCTATACGGAAAGGAAATCATTTCACAACATGGAGTGTCGGTGTTAATTTTTTCCGATCGAGATCTGCGCTTCACGTTAAATTTTTGGAAAAGCTTATAAAAAAAGATGGGAATGCAGTTAAGGTTGAGTACCATTTATCATTCCCAGACAGACGTATAAAGTGAACGAACAATACAAATGCTAGAGGACATGATTAGAGCTTGCGTGATGGATTTTAAGGGAAACTGGGATGACCACTTACCCTTAGTAGAATTCGCGTATAATAATAGTTACCATGCAAGTATCGGTATGCCACCATATGAAGCTCTTTACAGGAGAAAATGCAGAACACCGTTGTGTTGGGATGAAGTTGGAGAACGACGACTTTTGGGACCGAAATTAGTTCAACAAACGGCCGACGTAGTGACAACAATAAGAACCAGATTGGTAGCAGCTCAAGATCGCCATAAGAAATAAGCAGATTTGCACTGTCAAGACCGAGACTTTGAAGTCGGCAAATTCGTATTTTTGAAAGTGTCTCCCTAGAAAGGGAAGATACGATTCGGTAAGAAAGGAAAATTGAGTCCAAGGTTTATAGGACCGTTTGAAGTTTTTAAGAGGATAGGCGAGGTGGCATACAAGGTAGCTTTATCGCCTGAATTGGAACACATTCACAACGTGTTTCACATTTTTGTGTTACGTCCATACAAGCCCGACTATAAGCACGTGATATCCTATGAGCCTATCCAAGTAGAAAAGAATCTGAAATATGAAGAGATTCCTATCCAGATAGTAGATATAAAAGAACAAACCTTGAGAAATAAAGTTATATCTTCGGTAAAAGTGATTTGGAGAAACCACAGCGCCAAGGAGGCTACGTGGGAGTTAGAAGATAAAATGAGGAGGGACTTTCCCCAACTATTTGTATAACCTTGTACCAATTCTGAGAACGAATTTTTTATGAGGGGATGATGTAATATCTGTGAATTTTATGAACAATAGTCATAATTAAATTAATAAAGGTTTGAATATTTATTCGAATGAAAATATATATTTTTGTGACATGGGATGTGATAATTACATTTAATTGAGTTAAGTATATGAAAGGTTGTGGATATAATAATGAGCTTAATTAAGCTTTATGAGTTATGCCTAGTGTGGCAAAGAAATGAAATAAAACAGATCATTAAATTAATGAGGGGATGATTAAATAATGTGATGGATTAATTATTATTATTATTAATTATTTATTGATTATGTGCATTTATGTGTAATATGTGATTCTTTAGACTTGGTACTAATTATAGAAGGATTAATAATCTAGTGGAATAGATGTGGTAAACCGAAGTAGGTAGTTAATTCAGCCGAGTCCAATCAATTGGTATTTCTAGCCCAATCTGATGGATGTGCCAATTAAACTATTAGAGCCTCACGAATGGTAATGGATGAACCCAATGATGCTAGGCAACCTGTTAAACCCATAGGGTCGGGGTCAGTAAGCCTAAAGGAGGAAAATCAGCTTGCTGAGTCATTGTTCACTTGTGATATTGAAATTATATATTTACAAATTGGTTGCCTGCTCTCAGCCGAACTAGACCAAGGGTCAACATCCATCCTACGTTACTTTATATTAAAATTAATCCCATGTGGGTTGCAATGATGTTAAGCAGTATGGTTAGCAGTGAGTTGGTAATAAACTTTTCATCAAACCTCTATTAACCAACGGTTGATTCAGTTAAAGCCAGTCCAACAATCTGAGTAATGACCAATGATTGGAAAAAAAATCCTATAAATTATTCATCTTATAAGGCTTGCTAGAATCGTATACTCTGCATTAGAAAGAAAGATATAGTGAGTTGAGATATAAAAACAACCCAAGAGGAGCTCTTGCAGTTTGAAGGGCAGAGGAGTTAAGAAGAAAGGGACCAGCAAGTAGCTTACACAAGTGTTTTATCAGTAGAAGGAAAGCATCAAGAGGTACACATTCCTTTGACACTAAATTGTTAATTCAACCTTCTGCAAGTCAGCTATAGAGAAATATGCATGCAAGTAAAAGTTCATTATGTAAACAATATAAATCGAACGAAAAGAGGGTATAATATATGAAGATAAGATGAATTTAAAAACCATATCAGCAGTGAAAAAGTAATATGATACTCTATGCTAATGAAAGATGCAGACCTTGAAGGCTAAATAGTGAAATTACGCCTGGACTCTAGTATTAATTTGATTAAAGGTGGTGATGCTATACCAAAATCATTCAAATACCCGTACACCTGTTAATCTGCATGTATCGATAATCAAATTGAAGACCAGTTCAACCCATTGAGTTCTGTAATATTATGTCTTAGTCTCTGATCATAGTAGTGAAACCAACGATTGTAAACTTACCCCAATATTGTAGACTGACTCTGCAGATCATGGAGTCCAACACCAGACCAAGACCTTTGGTTGGTTTTGGAAATCATAGATTGAATCCCACGAACGTAGACTTACTCGCAGATCGTGGAGTAGACCAGGCCAACCATAAACCAAATCATAGACTGAACCCTGAAAGTAGTATGCATACAAGCCAATCATGTATGATGATAAAGCATAAACTTTGTAAACGATCTTATTTATTTATTAATAAAAGTATTCATTTATTAAATGCATTTAATTATCTATATAATGCTGGATTTATAATATGTAAATAACCCATAGTTTTAAGCAATGCTTTTAGAATCATGATGATGATCATGCTAATGAGATCTAAATTCTTAGAAAGCTTAAAAACTAAAATAGTTGTCAATCGTGGGATTACTAAAAAGGGGATTAGTAAATCTGGATAGATTGGTACATATGTTGCTTGCTCATTGGATGAGGATGATTAATCTCATGATCATTTATGTGGAGACACTAAAGCAAGTATGTAGGTGCTTATTGGAGAATAAGTTCACTAAATGTGACTCACTATGGAATACCTAATGGAGTTGTACTCGTCTGTCAATAGGAATTCCTAATGTGATAATAGTACAAGTGATCCTTGGACTTGAGATCATCATAGTATCTTGTGTGTAATGAATTATACTTTAAATTATTCTTTAAAGACCCTTAGGGTATATCAAAGGGTATGCTTGGGTATACTGAGTTACATATGGAGATAATGAATGATCAATAAAGAATCTACCACTTCTAGTAAAAAAAGAGATATGTCATATGTGATTCGTTAAATGACAATCTAGTAGTTCTTGGCCAAGGCAAAATGAAATTGGAAAGGAGTTTCTAATTTGTATTATTTGGAGTTGTGCATTTTCGAATCGAAATACATATAATTAAATAAAATAAGACTTGACAGTAAATCCATGTCTTATATTTAATTGGGACTGTAGACACTCACAATTTTCTTCAGTCCTGTTATAGACGCTCGAAATTTGGCATTCCTGTTAGTAACCTGCAGGAGGGGAAAACTGTCTTTTATCTTCCGGAGACAACCCTGGAAGATCATACCAAAGTCAGCAGCCCCGGTCTCAAGACCGGGATATCAACTCAACCCCGGTCTCAATACCGGGATGTCAACTCAACCCCGGTCTCAATACCGGGAAGTTAACTCAACCCTGATTTTAATATCGGGATGTCAACTCAACCCTAGTCTCAATACCGGGATGTCAACTCAACCCCTGTCTCAATATCGGGATGTCAACTCAACTCTAGTCTCAATACTGGGACGTTAAATCAACCACGGTATCAAAACTGGGATGTCAACTTAACCCCGGTCTCAATACCGGGATGTCAACTGAACCCCGGTCTCAATACCGAGATGTCAACTGAACCTCGATCTCAATACTAGGATGTCAAATCAACCCTGATCTCAATATCAGGATATCAACTCAACCCCGATCTCAATACCGGGATGTCAACTCAACCCCACGTCAAATCAACCCCGGTCTCAATACCGAGATGTCAGCTCAGCCCTGGTCTCAACCCGGGATGTACAGATCAGCCCCGGTCTCAACCCGGGAGGTACAGGTCAGCCCTGGTCACAACCCGGGAGGTATAGGTCAGCCTCGGTCTCAACCCGGGAGGTACAAGTCAGCCCCGGTCTCAACCCGGGAGGTACAGGTTAGCCCCGGTCATAACCCGGGAGGTACACGTCAGCCCTAGTCTCAACTCGGGAGGTACAGGTTAGCCCCTGTCTTAACCTGGGAGGTACAGGTCAGCCCCGGTCACAACTCGAGAGGTACAGGTCAGCCTCGACATCAACTCGGGAGGTACAGGTCAGCCCCGTTCTCAACCCGGGAGGTACAGGTCAGCCTCGGTCTCAATCCTAGAGGTACAGGTCAACCCCGGTCTCAACCCGGGAGGTACAGGTCAGCCCCGGTCATAACCCGGGAGGTACACGTCAGTCCTAGTCTCAACTCGGGAGGTACAGGTCAGCCCCGATCTTAACCCGGGAGGTACAGGTCAGCCCCGGTCACAACTCAAGAGGTACAGGTCAGCCTCGGCATCAACTCGAGAGGTACAGGTCAGCCCCGTTCTCAACCCGGGAGGTAAAGGTCAGCCCCGGTAACAACTCGGGAGGTACAGGTTAACCCCGGTCTCATCACAGGAGGTACAGGTCAACCCCGGTCACATCCCGGGAGGTACAGGTCAACCCCGATCACAACCCGGGAGGTCAGGTCAAGCTTCGGTCCCAACCCAGGAGGTCAACTCAACTTCGGAGACAACCCCGAAGCCTCACAACTTCTCCAGAGAAAAGGAAGGACCAAGTCAGCCTTAGAGACAACCCTGAGGACAAACAGAATCGGCTGGGATCCAAACCTCGGAGACGACATCGGGAAATCTATGACACCCACAAATTCGGGTACTTCATTTCCACATGATTTGGTGTTCATGTTCTAAATATAACATACGTTTACCCAATATAAATACTTGCAAAACAAATTACAACCTTTATAAATACTTAAACTCTTCCTTATCAAAAGAATTACAACTTTTCAAAATAAATCCCAGGATTTAATCTAACCTTGACATAAACATTAATGCAAAAAATAAAACATCGTATAAAGTCTTATTATAATTAAAATTGAAGACAACAAGTCTTCACTTGCTCGTCTTTCATTTCCCTTTACTTGTTGACGGTATGTCAATATTCTCGGCTTTAACTACAAGGGGTTATAAAATACGCAAGAGTGAGCAAACAAAAGCTCACTTAAAATATAACAATGATATGTCATGACTGAATAACTTCAAAAAGGTTTGAATAACTTTACTTTCATCAAAAATAAAGAATTGAATAATAATTCTTTCATCAATTTTAAAGTTCGAATATAGAATTTATCTGAGGATCATATGACCTTGAACTATGTTCTAGATTATAAATATTTCTATTTAAAACCTTTAATAGTCATTGAGACTATGGACCTTTAACTTGTACTTAGGGGGATCAGCCATTCGTACCATGTATTGTGCACAAACATTCAACACTTTCGCGTAGTAACCTCCCCTAATAAATAGGGTTGTTCATATCAGTATTTGAATACAAGTCCGCACCAAAGAAAGTTTGGTTTGGATAGCTAAAATGAAATTGGAGTTTCAACTATCATCAACTAAAGAGTAGTTGTATCGACTCACATTACTTTCAACAGTTCGATAATATAGGAATTAAGAACCAATAGACTTCTTAGTAAACTTTGGAAATAACTTAAAGCGAATTAAAAGAGTAAATATATCTTTCTTGAACAACTAAGTCAAGATCACATCACATATGACATAACTTCAATACTTGTGCATTATGAACAATAGAATACAACATAACTTGTGTAATACATAACAAGTTAAGAATCGGAAATGAACTTGTATAGTAGAATGAGCAAGGGTTAGAGAACTTGCACAATAAAAATATACAATGATAAAGCCTGCCTAGCGTAAAAGAACGGTTTAGAAACTTGCACAATATAAATAACAAGTTTAGAGATAGAAAACTTGCCTCAAGCGCAAGCTACACTTTATAAATACAGTCACTTCCACAATTATCCTACACATTACATTACGTTTAAAACATCTATTAGTACTTAACTATAACGTTTAAACCGGTGAACTTCATACTCAAGTCCAACTCACAACGTTGTTTACAACACAAGTTGCTAACTAGTCACAAATGTGAGTTTAACTCACGATCATACACGTATAGCACTTTAAAGTATTATATCATACTCTAGGATAATAATTCCAGAGTACACACATAATATAATAACGTAAGATTTTAAATTATCTTAAACACATCAAAAGTATGTTATCTCATTATCTATTACACCTAACAAGTCATCAAAATAAGTTAGCTAAACAAATACTGCACGAAAATTCAACGAAGCGAAAATAAATTTTCTGGAAAGCAAGGTACCTCGCTGGGGCAGGTCCTCTAAGGGTAACAGCTCTGCTGGGGTGGGGCCTACTGCTGTGGGAACCCCCCAGCTCGCGAACGGCAGAGAAATAAGCCAATTTGGCTTATTTCTCCACACCAAAGTTCGATTTTTCTCAATATGATGAACATAAAACTTGATAACAACAAAATTTTGGACTCTTTAGCATGATTATAGCATATAAAATCCTTACAACACATAATCAAAACCAAGTTTTCATGATTTTTGAAGAAAACTACAATATCAAGCATTCTTGACAAAAATTGTTATTGCGAATTCGTTTTTCAATCAATTCATGTAATTCCAATTGTACTAACTCTAATTCTTAACATATTAACATAACCCATAATCAAATTAAATAATAATCAATAATCAAACACCAATTTGATAGTTTAAAAAGGCTATTTTCAAAATTAGTTCACAGTAAATTACTATGAACATGATTTCTTCATAAAAATTATTTCTACTACAATTTGATTTTTGAAAACTTGTTTATGGCATATAATTCAATTATAAACAGTTTGTAAACATAATTTCTATATATCTACATTAACATCATCAATTCCATGAGAATAAATTTTCACAGAGAACTCAAATTAAAGAAAATAACTAAATAAAGTTGTTAAATTTATAAGGTAGTGATTATACCATTTGTTTGGAGATTGAAGAAGAGTATGAAGATGATAGTGGATTCTTCTTAGCCTTCTCAAGCTTTTCACCTCTTCTTAGTCTCTCTTCTTCCCTTTTCTCTCTATATTTTCCCTGTAATTCTTCTTCTCTTCTCAAACACTGATATTCTCTCTTTCTCTTTTCTTCTTTTAGTTTAGGCTTTAGACTAAAACTAACGTAAACATATAAAATATAATAGGTATACTTTAACTGACAAAATATATAATAATATATATTAAGGGCAATTACTTCCCACATAAATTATCAGTTATAGAATTTCAAAAGCCACTAGGGCTTGTTTGGCAAAACAAAGTTATTTAAAAACAGATTTTATTAGCTAATGCCTTGTTTGGGTAAAATGGATTTAAAGCTAGTGCAAGCGCCCTGTTTGGAAAAACCTTTTTAAAACAAAAGTAAGAGCCTTGTTTGGTTAAAACAATTTAAAAACTCTTTTCTTTATTTTAATAAATCCTTTTAACACATACATTAATGTTACACTTTAATTAATTAAATATTTAACATTCTTATTTAATTAATTAAAATCTAACATCAATTAATCACATAAAAATTATCACATAATTATAATTACTCACTAATTATAATTCATGTAACACTCATCACATAATTCATCTAATTTAATTATCTCAATTAAATTAGAATTATACTATAAAATCAATATACATCAATTAAATTAAATATTAAATATTCATTTAATTAATATATAACTCTTAATTAAATCATTCCACAAATCACATAATTTATTTATTTAACTCAATAAATAAATCACATAAAATATTTATTCACTCAATAAATATTAATATATAAAATCTCAATCGTTACAATCTTCCCTCCTTAAAAGGATTCTGTCTCCAGAATCACAACAACAAAAATTCTCATAATAAAAATTCCCATCTGTTACATTCTTCCCTCCTTAAAAGGATTATGTTCCCAGAATCGATGTATAAGGGGTTACAAAAATAGCTAAGTAAATAATTGAGGATACGATTTCCTCATTACATCTTTGAGTTTCCACGTGGCTTCTTCAGCACTGTGGTTCCTCCAACTTACCTTAACAGAATGTATCACTTTATTTCTAAGTACTTGTTCCTTTCTATCAACTATTGGAATAGGAACCTCTTCGTATGTTAAGTCTTTATCAAACTGTAAAGGCTCGTATTCTATTACATGTTTATAGTCGTGTTTGTAAGGTCGTAACACGAAAATGTGGAAGACGTTGTGTATATTCTCTAGCTCCGGAGGTAACGCCACCTCGTAAGCTACTTCACCCACCTTTCGTAGTACCTCGAAATGCCCAATAAATCGGGGACTCAGCTTCCCCTTCTTGCCAAATCGAATCTTCCCCTTCTAGGGAAATACCTTCAGGAAAACGAAGCTTTTTGGTAAGATTCTCGATTCTGTCGATGTTGATCGGCATATTTCTTTTGTCTGTCTTGAGCAGCAACCAATCTTGTTCTGATCAGCTTCACGATCTCAACAGTTTGTTGTACCAATTCCGAACCCAATAATGAACGTTCACCGAATTCATCCCAGCACAAGGGAGTTCTGCATTTCCTGCCGTATAACGCTTCGTAAGGTGGCATGCCAATACTCGCGTGATAACTATTGTTGTAGGCGAACTCCACCAACGGTAAATGATCATCCCAGCTTCTCTTGAAGTCCATAACGAAAGCTCTCAGTATATCCTCTAGCATCTGAATCGTTCTCTCACTCTGACCGTCGGTCTGAGGATGATATGATGTACTCATTCGTAATTGTATTCCCAGACACTCTTGCAAACGCTTCCAGAAATTTAACATAAAACGCGGATCTCTGTCAAACACAATTGGCACTGGAACACCGTGTCGATAAATAACCTCCTTGACGTACAGTTTCGCCAATTGTTCTTAGTTGTACTTAATCCTGATCGATAGAAAGTGGGCTGACTTCGTCAGTCGATCCACTATCACCCATATCGCGTCAAATCCCTTCTGAGTCGCTGGAAGACCAACCATGAAATCCATCGTGATATGCTCCCATTTCCACTCTGGAATTTCCAATGGTTGTAGCAATCCGCTAGGTCTCTGGTGTTCTGCTTTGACTTTTTGCCACGTTAGACATTTCGCAAAACATTCAGCAACGTCCCTCTTCATATTTAGCCACCAGAAATGGTGCCTGAGATCCTGGTACATCTTCCTACTCCCAGGGTGAATAGAATATCTCGAGCTGTGAGATTCGCTCAAAATCTTCTTTTTGTCAATCACGCGGCCAAGAAATTGCACACGTTCTAACCAGAATTCGGACTTCGAGAATTTTGTATAAAGCTTCTCCCATCTCAGCGATTATAAGGTCAGCCTTAAGTGTTCAGTGTGTTCCTCCTTGGTTTTAGAGTAAACTAGGATGTCATCTATCAACACAACCACGAACTTATCCAGGAATAGCTTAAACACCCTGTTCATTAAATCCATAAATGCAGTTGGGGCATTCGTTAGACCAAATGACATCATCAAGAACTCGTAATGTCCATACCGAGTCCTAAAAGCTATTTTTGGTATATCTTCTCTTCTCACCTTCAACTGATGATATCCACTTCTCAAATCAATTTTCGAGAAGTATCTAGCCCCCTTTAGTTGATCGAACAAGTCATCGATCCTAGGTAAAGGATACCTATTTTTGATCGTAACTTTGTTCAATTTCCTATAATCAATGCAAAGCCGCATTGATCCATCCTTCTTCTTTACGAATAAAACTGGCGCTCCCCACGGCGAAACGCTCGGCTAAATATACTTCTTGTCCAGTAATTCTTGAAGTTGAACCATCAGTTCCTTCATCTCGATCGGAGCCATTCGGTATGGAGCTTTCAAAATTGGAGCAGTCCCCGGCGCTAAGTCGATCACGAACTCTATCTCCTTATCTGGCGGAAGTGCTGGTAAATCGTCCACAAACTCCCTAACCACTGGTATCTCTTCTAACTTTGGGCTCTCCTTACGTGTATCTACTATGTAGGTAAGATATCCTACACAGCCTTGCATTAAAAGTTTCTTGGCTTGCATAACCGTCAGATAACTCGCTTGTCTAGGCAATTTGCTACCATAGAACACCAATTTCAACAGAGTCATAAGGTTTACCGACTTCTTCTGACAGTCGATTATCGCCCCATGGTTGAACAACCAGTCCATACCCAGTATGACATCGAATTCCCCAAGTTTTATCGGAATCAAATCTACCCTCAGCTCCTGACCCTTAATGTCCAATCTACAGTTCTTGTAAACAAACCTAACTGGAATAACCTCCCTATTCGCAATCTCTATATTTAAGGGGTAAACTAATTCCTCTATAGGTAAGTCTAGGGTTTTAGCAAAATCATCAGATATGAATGAACAAATAGCACCCGAATTAAATAATATATATACATTTATACTATTGACCGAAATAATATCTGTCACCACGTCTTTTGATTGCACAACATCCTGCACCGTCATATTGAATGTCCAAGCAGTAGGTCGAACAGCTTTCAATGGTGCAGCGATAGTCACGGTATTGCAGCTCCCATTCCCTCCGCTCCCTGTTGACCCTGCCTTCAGCTTCTTAGGGTAACTACGGGCCATGTAATCCTTGGATCCACATGTGTAACAAGCTCCCTTCTTCGGGTTCGGGCAATTCGGCGTAATGTGGCCTTCTTGACCACAGTTGAAGCACACCCGCTTCCCCTTCATGCACACTCTAGTGTGATTCTTCCCGCATGTAACACATGCTTCGAACTTCCTCTTCGGCTAACTTTCCTACTGACTCCCAGCAGAGGCGTTATCGTTCCATTTCCTTTTCTGGTTGATAGCCTCGCTACCACCAGCCTTGGTGTCTGTCTTATTCTTCTTCTTCTTATCCTGATTGAATTTGGTTACCGCGTTGCTTCCTCCCTCAGCGAGTATAGCCTTTTCCAGCACAGCTGCGAACGTTTTTAGTTGGAACATGGAAACCTTGCTGTAGAAGCAGGGCTTCAGTCCCCGCTCAAACCTCCTCGCCTTCCTAGCGTCAGTGCTGACCTGGTATGTAGCGAACCTGGCCAGCTCGTTAAATTTTGAGGCGTATTTCGACACCGTCATCCCTACCTGCTTAAGCTCTAGGAACTGGACCTCAATCTGGTCCTGCGAACTAACAGGGAAGTACATTTCAAAGAACATTTCCTTGAAACGTTCCCATAGTATGACTCCTTCACCCTCTCTAGTCTTGTTAGCTAGCCACCAGAAGCTAGCATCCAACTTCAACATAAAAGTCGCGAATTCCATCTTCTGGTCTTCGCTAACCCTAGCCATATCGAATACCTTCTCCATCTCCATTACCCACGTCTGGGCATCTATAGGGTTTACTGATCCCTTGAATTCAGGCGGTCCTACTGCCTTAAACTCCTTGAAAGTTATGCCCTGCACTTGCGGCTGATTCGCAAGCGCTCCCGTCAGCAGGTTCACCAACTGCTGAACTGAGTTGGGATTCGTCCCATCGTTATTGTTGTTCGTCAAACCCTCGGGGTTTTGACGTGTAGGTCTTCTTCTAGGAGGCATTTTCTATTAAGAAAATATTATTATTAGATCCTTTATTCAATTCTTAAGTATTCAAGTTCATACTTAAACATTTAAATAACTCAGTTCACGTAGAACACATAGCACGTCAATAAACTTCTTTTATTCATTCATACATAGTTTTAAAACATCAAATAGATAGCATTTCTGCTATTTATATCATCTTTTCTGAACTAGAACAAGTCACAGGATTACATTATTAACTCATCCCATTTTTATCTCACATTATGGGATTTACATTTATTTATTATAAAAAGAAGCACATAATTAAGACGCTACTATCTAGGCATATTAAGACGTCTCACAGCCTCTTTGCCTTCTTCCTCCATCACCCGAAACACCATTCTTCGGTCCACCACGTACCATGGTAAACCTTGGAACTGAGCTGGGTAATAGAAGACACGATCCTGTGCTCTATCTATAGCCGTATGGAATGCGTATTCTGTTTCCCTCAGCTTGGCCCTCTTGGCTTCAGCCTCATCTTCAGCTCGGTCGGCTCGTTGAATAGCCCTCAAGCTTATTTCCACAACTCTGGCACGCTTCGTTTACTCCTCTTGGATGTCTTGCTTCAGCTTTGCTAGTTCAGCTAGTGCATCATCCCGTTCACCCTCTACGTGGACTAGATCCCACTTTACATTTCCTAGCTCAATGTCTAACTCTTCGATTGTCTAGTCTCGCTGCTGTATGGTAGTCCGGCTCTCGTTCACCAGTTCCTGAAGCTCCACGTTGCTGTTGTGAACCTCATCGTACATCTCAGCACTAGTACAGTGAGGTGGGAATTCCTTTTTGAGATCCTCTTCCTCCTCTGACTCATCCTCATCCTCTTCCTCTGGAATAGGTGTCAGCTCATATCCCTGACCAGCTGGGGTGATCAATGGAGATGGCTCTCTCCTAACCAACTGCTCCCAGACAACATGGATGTCTTGGGGCTCCTCCTCTCTAGGCACCTGAGGTATATCCTCTCTAGCCTGACTGGACTCTCCAACATTCATCATCCTGACAAAAAAATTTTAAAGTTTATTATTACGTGATATCGTATCGTCACTCTTCGAATACTAAAATGTAAATACATAGCACATAAGGTAATTTATTATCTTTACCTATCACCACTATCTTTTCGATCTTCCTATAAGGCTACTGCCTAAGGTTTTTTCCCCCACCTAAGGTTCATAATCTATTGCTTTGATACCATATGAAACTACCCGGGTCAAATCCCAAGTCTGGAACAAATATCGGGTCAAATCCTAAGTCTGAATCGAATCAAATCCATCCAAAATAAGGCCTTAAACCACTGGCCCAATAGTATCTTCTTGAGTCATCTTAGCCTACCACAGGCTCACCCAAAAGTCATGACTAAAGGTACTATTGGTAGTAACTTATTTACTTATATACAGACAAATTTTTTTTCTATCTTTCGATGTGGGACTTGGGTGTTACAAACTCCCCCACTTAAATTTTTGACGTTCCCGTCAGAACCGATCACACACACAGTCCAAAGATCTTTGCCTCTCTAACCATTGTGGGATAATACCGGCTGGCTTCGTGTCTCCACCTCCGGAACTCTTCATTATGGGATAATACCACCAGCCTTCGTGTCTCCACCTCCGACAACCCGATCGGATAACCCGACCCGAGCTTTCAAAAGTCGGCTTTGATACCAACCTGTTACACCCCCAAATCTGAGTACTTCATTTTCACATGATTTGGTGTTCACGTTCAAAATATAACATACGTTTACCCAATAATAAATACTTGCAAAACAAATTACAACCTTTATAAATACTTAAAATCTTCCTTATCAAAAGGATTACAACTTTTCAAAATAAATCCCAGGATTTAATCTAACCTTGACATAAACATTAATGCAAAAAATAAAACATCGTATAAAGTCTTATTATAATTAAAATTGAAGACAACAAGTCTTCACTTGATCATTTTTCATTTCCCTTTACTTATTGACGGTATGTCAACATTCTCGGCTTTAACTACAAGGGGTTATAAAATATGCAAAAGTGAGCAAACAAAAGCTCACTTGAAATATAACAATGATATGCCATGATTGAATAACTTCAAAAAGGTTTGAATAACTTTACTTTCATCAAAAATAAAGAATTGAATAATAATTCTTTCATCATTTTAAAAGTTCGAATATATAATTTATCTGATGGTCATACGACCTTGAACTATGTCCTAGGTTATAAATATTTTTATTTAAAACCTTTAACAGTCATTGAGACTATGGACCTTTAACTCGTACTTAGGGGGATCAGCCCTTCGTACCATGTATTGTGCATAAACATTTAACACTTTCGCGTAGTAACCTCCCCTAATAAATAGGGTTGTTCATCTCAGTATTTGAATACAAGTCCGCACCAAAGAAAGTTTGGTTTAGATAACTGAAAGGAAATTGGAGTTTCAACTATCATCAACTAAGGAGTAGTTGAATCGACTCACATTACTTTCAACAGTTCGATAATATAGGAATTAAGAACCAATAGACTTCTTAGTAAGCTTTGGAAATAACTTAAAGCGAATTGAAAGAGTAAGTAGATCTTGCTTGAATAACTAAGTCAAGATCACATCACTTATGACAAAACTTCAATACTTGTGCATTATAAACAATAGAATACAATATAACTTGTGTAATACATAACAAGTTAAGAATTGGAAATGAACTTGCATGGTATAATGAGCAAGGGTTAAAGAACTTGTACAATAAAAAGATACAATGATAAAGCTTGCCTAGCGTACAAGAACGGTTTAGAAACTTGCACAATATAAATAACAAGTTTAGAAATAGAAAACTTGCCTCAAGCGCAAGCTACACTTTATAAATACAATCACTTTCACAATACCCTATACATTACATTACGTTTAAAACATCTATTTGTACTTAACTATAACGTTTAAACCGGTGAACTTCATACTCAAGTCCAACTCACAATATTGTTTACAACACAAGTCGCTAACTAGTCACAAATATGAGTTTAACTCACGATCATACACGTATAGCACTTTAAACTATTATATCGTATTCTTGGATAATAATTCCCGAGAACACACATAATATAATAACGTAAGACTTCAAATTATCTTAAACACATCAAAAGTATGTTATCTCATTATCTATTACACCTAACAAATCATCAAAATAAGTTAGCTGAATAAACACGGCACGAAAACTCAACGAAGTAAAAATAAATTTTTTGAACAGCAAGGTACCCTGCTGGGGCGGGTCCTCCAAGGGTAACAGCCCAGCTGGAGTGGGGCCCACTGCTGTGGGAACCCCCCAGCTTGCGAAAGGCAGAGAAATAAGCCAATTTGGCTTATTTCTCCACACCAAAGTCCAATTTTTCTCAACATGATGAACATGAAACTTGATAACAACAAAATTTTGGACTCTTTAACATGATTATAACATATAATATCGCTACAACACATAATCAAAACCAAGTTTTAATGATTTTTGAAGAAAACTACAATATTAAACGTTCTTGACAAAAATTGCTATTACGAATTCGTTTTTCAATCAATTTATGTAATTCCAATTGTACTAACTCTAATTCTTAACATATTAACATAACCCATGATCAAATTAAACAATAATCAGTAATCAAGCACCAATTTGATAGTTTTAAAAAGGCTATTTTCAAAATTAGTTCACAGTAAATTACTATGTACATGATTTCTTCATAAAAACTTGTTTCTATTGCAATTTGATTTTTGAAAACTTGTTTATGGCATATAATTCAATTATAAACAGTTTGTAAACACAATTTCTACATATCTACATTAACATCATCAATTCCATGAGAAGAAATTTTCACAGAGAACTCAAATTAAAGAAAACAACTAAATAAAGTTGTTAAATTTATCACTACTAAAAAATGGTCATTTATGATGGCCAACATCCATCACAAAAACTAAAAAAATTATCACGAAAGGTTTATGTGATGGCTTTAAGCATCACGATGGCCGTCTTGTATATGCCCATCATGAAAAAGTTTACGTGATAGTTTTGGCAATCACCAAAACATTCAATTCTTTTGTGACGGCTAAACCTGTCACATTAGAATACATATTTTTTGCAATTGTTTTGATCATCAAAAAACCCACGAGTCTTTTGTGAGGGCGACTGATAAGTGCATATTATTCATTTATTTCAGTTCCATTATATTTAGTTTATTACATATTTTATATTGAATATGGGCTTAATATGGTGTTTATTATTTTCAGGAATTTGGAGCTAATATATTGAAACAGGACGAATTTGAGTTTAATGAGGGATCAATTTGACTGACCCAATTCGGCAAATATGGACCAAGGGATCAGCATGCTAGCAATTCACGAATTGGTTTTCTACATGGGACACGGTTTGCTTGCCAATTAATTAAGTGGGTCCACAGACCCATGCATTATAAGTCCTAGAAGCTCACGGTTTTGTCACATTCCTAATGGGAGAAGGATTTCATGCAAGCATATATACTTAATAGTGGGCTACGGTTTTGGTAAATCCAAATGGGAAAAGGAATTGACAACTCACATGTGGGGGCCACGAATTGGTAGTTCATGTATTCAATTAACAAGCAAAGCAGCACACGGATTTATGAAGTTAACTTACATAAGGAATGGGATTTAATGCAAAGGGGCCCACGGTTATTGCTAATTTGCATAGAAGTAGTGGCTCCCGGTTTAAGCAGCTGGTAAAAGAGCCAGCTTGTGCGATCAGCATATATGCAATCATTATATTGGTTCCTAGCTTGCAAGATTATATGGGCCCACGTGATATCAAGTTGCATACTTACCAATTTAATTGTGCTTACATTACTAGCATGAAACAAAATAATGACAAGCACCTCACGTGGAAATCACGAGCAGCAGCTGCAAAAGAGGGAATCCAGGCGAAAAAAGAAGGCTGGACAGTAAAGTCACCGCTGGGGCGGGGAGGTGGTACGTAAGCTGCTGAATTCCTTTTCCCACTCGGACGGAGAAATAAGGAAGGGGAGATGAGGGCTGCAAACTTAATGTTATTTTTTATTATGAAAATTAGTTGTAATTGTAATTCTTATTAGGATTTGGATTTCTAGTTCTTATAGGATTTAGATCCTTGTCTAGCACTATAAATAAAGGATGATAGTTAAGGTTTTATTCATTCAATCTTCTACCAACTATCATACCTCATTGAAGTGCAGACTTGGAGCATGTCAGGCTAGTTTCTTTATTCAGTTCTAAAGGGAGGTGGAACCTTATTACAAGTAATTAATTAATTGAGTATTATTATTTATTCCTTCTTGTATGAAATTTCTTCTGATAATCTGTTTTCATTGATTGCATGCTAATTGATCTAATTAATTTGATATGGCCAATTGAGTTAATTTAATCATTATCATATGCTAGATTAAGATTGGTATTACGTGTAATTGATATCTGTCTTCATCACAAGTAGTAAATTAGTGATACTAATTGTGGACAAGCTTTTGGGTATTGCTAAGATTATCAGAAAACAAGTTAAACAAATAGAGCTTATGTGTTTGTTGCTTGGATTAGCCTAATTCTCTATTTCTTAATGCTTCTATCATATTAAATCTAGAGAGCTTGTTCTAGGTTATATGCTAGTTGAATCTGGTGAAGAGCTTGTTTCATACAGTGAATATCTAAGGAGAATTTTGGATAGCAGAGCTTATTGTTATCTAGGGTTAATAGTTTCATTGAATGGTAAAGAATAATAACTTGATTAATTGATTGCTGTGCTTGGTGAAACTGAACTACAGAACTGAAGTTTTTACATATTTGGTTAATCTCTTTATTTAAATTCTGTTTTTCTTAGTTTAAAATAATTTCAAAAATCCCCCATCTTTATTTTCTGTTAAAATAGTAGAATAAATCTAAAACAAACTTACTCTCTGTGGGATCGATCCTTGCTTACTACTGTGCTAATTATTTAAATTTGTGAAGTAAAAGTGAGGTTAATTTAGGAGTGTAAACGACAGCTCCCAAATTTTGGCGCCGTTCCGGGGAGTAAACGTGCGTTTTGTTTTTATTCTATTATTTCTTTTGTTTTTTTTTTGTTTTATGACTCGATCTTCTCAGGCTACTATATTAGATTTTGATCCAGAGATTGAGAAAACTGCAAGGAGGCTAACAAAGCAAAAAGTTCAACAGTCTACTGCAGATTTAGACGAGGCTTCTGCATCATTACCGGGCCTCAACTTAGCTTTGGAATTACTTTCCGACAAATCATTCACCGAGTCAGACGAAGAAGAAAAGATGGCGGAGCCCAACAACAATCGGACATTGAAATAATTGGCTACTCCTAATCTTACTCATCAACCTTTGTGCATTGAATATCCTGCTTTAAATGCTGCATTTGAACTTAAATCCGGACTAATTCATCTTTTGCCTACTTTCCGTGGTCTTACAGGTAAAGATCCATACAAGCATTTGAAGGAGTTCCATGTGGTGTGCTCGACCATGAAACCACACGGAATTTCAGAGGAACAAATCAAATTAAGAGCCTTCCCATTCTCCCTAGCAGATTTAGCAAAGGATTGGCTGTACTATCTCCCATCCGGATCAATAAATTCATGGAGCGACATGAAAGGGCTATTCTTAGAGAAATATTTTCCTGCTTCAAGAGTGGCCAACATAAGGAAGGAGATTTGCGGGATCCGACAATTTAGTGGAGAAACACTGTACGAGTACTGGGAGAGATTCAAGAAATTGTGCTCCAGCTGCCCTCCCCACCAAATCGATGAGCAACACCTGATTCAGTACTTCTACGAGGGATTGATTCCAATGGAAAGAAGTATGATCGATGCGGCTAGTGGAGGAGCATTAGTGGACAAGACACCAGAGGCTGCAAGAAATCTGATTGCAAACATGGCTGCTAACTCACAACAATACGGAACAAGGAATGATCATACTCCGAAAAAGGTA
Source organism: Panax stipuleanatus (assembly GCA_020205555.1). NCBI lineage: Eukaryota > Viridiplantae > Streptophyta > Magnoliopsida > Apiales > Araliaceae > Panax > Panax stipuleanatus. Next base: position 90,708,823 of record CM035117.1, read on the forward strand.
AATGAGGCGTGCGGATTATGCTTGATGGCAGGGCATGCTACTGACGCGTGCCCAACATTGCAAGAGGATGAGAATGCACAGCAAGCCAGTGTAGTTGGTGACTACCAAACACAACCAAAGAAATATGATCCCTACTCAAACACTTACAATCCAGGCTGGAGAGATCATCCGAACTTCAGTTATGGAGGGAACAGGCCACAAACACAAGGAGTGTTCCCACCGAGGCAGCAGGGCTTCCAACCAGCCCAACCCCAATATCAACCTAAGCAAGCAGCACCTGCACCTACTGGAACAACATTGGAGGATATGTTCAAAGCATTCATGGGACAGACACAATAGTTCATGAATCAGACACAGCAGTTCCAGCAGGAGACAAAAGCTTCGGTTCAAGACTTGAGAAACCAAGTAGGACAGCTGGCTACAACTGTGGGGATATTGGAATCCAAAGACTCGGGAAAACTACCATCTCAAACAGTAGTCAACCCAAGGGAGAATGCAAGTGCTATAACTTTGCGGAGTGGAACACAGTTACATACACCACCTACCCCCGTAGAGTTTGAGGAGGAAGCAGCTAAGGAGGAAACAGAAAAATCCAAGGTACAACCTAACCCTCCTACTCAGCTTAAAAACATTCCTCTTCCATTTCCTCCCAGAAATTCTAAAACCACAAAGAAAGATGAAAAAGAAAAAGAAATTCTGGAAACTTTTAGAAAAGTAGAAGTAAGCATCCCTCTCCTTGATGCAATCGAACAAGTGCCAAGATATGCAAAAATTTTAAAAGAATTATGCACTAATAAAAGAAAATTGCAAAATGATGAAAGAGTTACTGTTGGAGAAAATGTATTTGCTGTCCTTCAAAGAAAAATACCTCCAAAATGTAAAGATCCAGGAATGTTCACAATCCCATGCAAAATAGGAAACACCAGATTTGAAAAGGTCATGCTAGATTTAGGAGCTTCAATTAATGTTATGCCTTTATCTATTTATGCCTCTTTAAATCTAGGTCCTTTGAAAAATACTGGTGTGATTATTCAATTGGCAGATCGTACTAACACTTACCCCCGAGGGGTAATTGAAGATGTCTTAGTGCAGGTGAACGAACTAATCTTTCCTGCAGATTTTTACATTGTGGACATGGAAGATGATATATCACCAAACCCTTCCCATATCTTGTTAGGAAGGCCATTCCTAAAAACAGCAAAAACCATGATTGATGTGCATAATGGGACCTTGACAATGGAATTCGATGGAGAAAAGATTCAATTTAACATCTATGATGCCATGAGGTACCCTAGTGATATAGGGCAGGTTTTTGCTATTGATGTGAGAGATTCCTTAGTACATAGAGCTTTGGAAAGAATACATAGGGATAGTTTGGAGGTTGTCATCACCAACAGTATGGACATGGACAAGGAAGATGAAGTTGAGCGAACTCAGGAATTGAATGAAATTGTGGTTGCACTACACTCCTTGCCGAAATTCTCAGATAAGTCAGCAGTACATTCTATTCAATTACCTATTTCTCATCAAAAGTTACTACCATCTGTTGTGCAAGCTCCAACCCTAGAATTGAAACAATTACCTGTACATTTGAAATATGCATATTTGGGGACTAATGATACTTTGCCTGTTATTATTGCTAGCAATCTAACTAAAATGCAGGAAGATAAATTGCTGAGAGTCCTAAGGGACCATGTCACAGTTTTTGGTTGGACGATAGCGGATATCAAAGGTATTAGTCCTGCGATGTGCATGCATCGGATATTATTAGAGGATGGAGCTAAGATTGAATCCACCCATGATGGAGGTGGTGAAAAAAGAGGTGCTCAAACTGCTTGATGCAGGCATAATCTATCCCATTTCCGATAGTCAATGGGTGAGTCCAGTGCAGGTAGTCCCAAAGAAATCCGGAATCACCGTTGTCAAGAACGATGATAATGAGTTGGTGCCCACACGGATACAAACAGGATGGAGAGTGTGTATTGACTACAGGAAATTAAATGCTGTAACAAGAAAAGATCACTTTCCTCTTCCTTTTATTGATCAAATGTTGGAAAGATTAGCTGGGCACACTTATTACTGTTTCCTAGATGGTTTTTCAGGATATAACCAGATTGTGATTGCACCCAAGGACCAAGAAAAGACCACATTCACATGTCCCTTCGGCACATTTGCATACCGACGTATGTCATTTGGACTCTGTAATGCTCCTGGTACTTTTCAGAGATGCATGGTAAGCATTTTTTCAGATCTTTTAGAAAACTGCATTGAGGTCTTTATGGATGACTTCACAATACATAGTGATTCTTTGGATGCATGTTTAGATAATTTGAGTCGTGTTTTGGATAGATGCATGGAAACTAATCTTGTTCTAAACTGGGAAAAATGTCATTTTATGGTAGAACAAGGAATAGTACTTGGTCATGTTGTATCATCTAAGGGTCTCGAACTTGATAAAGCTAAGATAGATATTATTTCTGCTTTGCCTTACCCCGTCAGTGTGTGGGAGATTCATTTTTTTCTTGGTCATGCAGGATTCTATCGAAGGTTTATCAAGGAGTTCTCGAAGATTGCATTGCCCTTGTGTAAGTTGCTACAAAAGGATGTGGACTTTCAGTTTAATGATGAGTGCAAGGAAGCTTTTGATATTTTAAAGAAATTGCTGACCTCTGCCCCTGTGATCCAACCACCGAATTGGAAGTTTCCATTTGAAATTATGTGTGACGCAAGCAACTATGCAGTGGGGGCTGTTTTGGGACAAAGAATTGACAAAGTTGTTCATGCTATCTACTATGCTTCTAGAACTTTGAATGGAGCTCAGATAAATTATTCCACAACTGAAAAGGAACTTTTATCTGTGGTTTTTGCTTTAGATAAATTTCGATCATATTTGCTTGGTACTAAAGTTATAGTTTATTCTGACCATGCTGCTCTCAGGTATTTGCTAACTAAGAAGGACTCTAAACCTAGGATTATTAGATGGATTCTCCTTTTGCAAGAATTTGACTTGGAGATCAAAGATAAGAAGGGTGCAGACAACTTGGTAGCGGATCACCTGAGTAGGTTGCTGAGAGAAGAGGATGAACTACCTTTGCGTGATTCCTTCCCAGTTGAGCAGTTACTTTCCATCCATGCTGAAACTCCATGGTATGCAGATTTGGTGAACTATTTGGTAAGTGCATATTTTCCTAAGGAATTTTCCAAATCCCAGAAAGAAAAGCTAAAGAGTGATGCTAGACACTATGTTTGGGATGATCCATACTTATGGAAATTTTGTGCTGACCAGATAATTAGAAGATGTGTGCCAAATAATGAATTCCAATCTATTCTAGTTTTTTGCCATTCTCAGGCATGTGGAGGACATTTTGGTCCAAAAAGAACTGCTAACAAAGTTTTGGAAAGTGGTTTTTATTGGCCATCAATTTTTAAAGATTCCTATCTGTTTTGTAAAACATGTGATAATTGCCAAAGGACGGGGAATATCTCTCAAAGAAATCAAATGCCCCAAACTCCTATTTTAGTTGTTGAGATTTTTGATGTTTGGGGTATAGATTTTATGGGACCTTTTCCTTCATCCTTTGGGAATGTATATATTCTTTTGGCTGTTGATTATGTCTCAAAATGGGTGGAAGCTAAAGCCACTAGGACTGACGATTCTAAAGTTGTTGCAGATTTTGTCAGGACTAACATATTTGTCAGGTTTGGAGCACCACGGGCCATCATTAGCGATCGCGGAACTCACTTTTGTAATAGGGTATTAGCGGCTTTGTTCAAGAAGTACAATGTTTTGCACAAGGTTTCTACATCCTACCATCCGCAAAGTAATGGCCAAGCTGAGGTGTCCAACCGGGAGATCAAATCCATTTTGGAGAAAGTAGTCAACCTAAGCAGGAAGGATTGGAGTTTGAGACTAGATGATGCACTTTGGGCCTATCGAACGGCATTCAAAACTCCTATTGGGATGTCACCATATCGGATTGTGTTTGGGAAACCCTGCCACTTACCAGTTGAGTTAGAGCATAGGGCTTTTTGGGCAATCAAGCAGTGCAACATGAGTTTGGAAGTAGCTGGAGTACACAGGAAGTTGCAGTTACAAGAATTGGAGGAATTAAGGAATGAAGCCTATGAAAGTTCAAAAATTTACAAGGAAAAGACCAAGGCCTTTCATGATAAGCAAATTGTGCGGAATACCTTTGTTGTGGGACAGAAAGTTTTGTTATATCATTCTCGACTTAAGTTATTTCCAGGTAAATTGAGATCTAGATGGGTTGGTCCTTTTGTTATCACTAATGTGTTTTCTCATGGTGCAGTCGAGATTCATAGTCCAAGTACAGGAAAGATTTTTAAAGTGAATGGACATCGATTGAAACCGTTCTATGAGGGACATAAAGTGGAAAATATTGAGATGGTGGAGCTTGATGATCCGGTCTATGCAGAATGAGAAGGGAGACATGATGTCAAGCCAATGACAATAAACAAGGGCAGCTGCTTGGGAGGCAACCCAAGAGTCCAGATTTGATCTTTCTATCCCTTTACTATTTAGTTTTTTTCATTGCATGTAGTTCTTTCTTATTTGCATGATTTTCTTACATTGGGGACAATGTAAGGTTTGAGTGTGGGGGGAGAGATTTAGGTTTTTTATTTTTTATTTTTAGTGATATTGATCTGCTGATTTTGATAGAAAATAGGACCATCTTGATGCCTTTGAAATTTTTGAAAAAAACTGATTTCCATGAGTCTTTTTGCCTATGTGTTTGAAGGTTAAAGTCAAAAATTGAAAATCAATGCTAAAAATTCAAAATCTGTTTGATGCTTAATTGATTAATGATTGAGAAACACTAGGTCATGATCCATGGTAATTGATTTAAATTGAATTTGTGTCTCATGAGTACTTGAACATGTGATATATGCTTAGTTGGCTAAGTTATCATTAGAGTTGTCTATGTGCACTAATCTCATGCTCTAGAACTATTGAACTGCTTATGCTATTTACAGGACCATGTGAAGAAAAATCAAAAAAAAAATTAAAAATCAATGAAATTGTTGAAAAAGAAATAAAAGAGAAGTTATGTGGTGGGATGAGATGGAGCGTAAAACGCACTCTCCCATAAACACGTGCGAATAAGTGAGATGGAGCATAAAATGCACTCACTTACAAAAGAAAAATTGAGGAAGGTGAAACGGAGCATAAAATGCATTCACCAAAAACAAATAAGAAAATGAAAGGGTCTTGGAAAGAGAAAAAAAATAAAGCAGAAAAAGTATGTTTTGAGTTTTTGAGTGGTGTGCACGGTTTTTGCTCCATAGTAACTATGTTGAGTAAGTATGTGGATCATAGAAGAGTGTTTATGTGGATACTATTTGATTTAATGAAATTAATTGGTAAAGTGGCGAGGTGGTTATCTTGAGTTAATTGATGAACATTGATCATGCTTTTGTGGATTTAGTATTGATAATCATGATTTGATCTTAAAATCTTTTGACGTTATGGTTAAGTATTGTTTCTGGAAATAAAACTTTTAGTTTACACGAGGTCGTGTAAAGACTAAGTGTGGGGGAATTTGATAAGTGCATATTATTCATTTATTTCAGTTCCATTATATTTAGTTTATTACATATTTTATATTGAATATGGGCTTAATATGGTGTTTATTATTTTCAGGAATTTGGAGCTAATATATTGAAACAGGACGAATTTGAGTTTAATGAGGGATCAATTTGACTGACCCAATTCGGCAAATATGGACCAAGGGATCAGCATGCTAGCAATTCACGAATTGGTTTTCTACATGGGACACGGTTTGCTTGCCAATTAATTAAGTGGGTCCACAGACCCATGCATTATAAGTCCTAGAAGCTCACGGTTTTGTCACATTCCTAATGGGAGAAGGATTTCATGCAAGCATATATACTTAATAGTGGGCTACGGTTTTGGTAAATCCAAATGGGAAAAGGAATTGACAACTCACATGTGGGGGCCACGAATTGGTAGTTCATGTATTCAATTAACAAGCAAAGCAGCACACGGATTTATAAAGTTAACTTACATAAGGAATGGGATTTAATGCAAAGGGGCCCACGGTTATTGCTAATTTGCATAGAAGTAGTGGCTCCCGGTTTAAGCAGCTGGTAAAAGAGCCAGCTTGTGCGATCAGCATATATGCAATCATTATATTGGTTCCTAGCTTGCAAGATTATATGGGCCCACGTGATATCAAGTTGCATGCTTCCCAATTTAATTGTGCTTACATTACTAGCATGAAACAAAATAATGACAAGCACCTCACGTGGAAATCACGAGCAGCAGCTGCAAAAGAGGGAATCCAGGCGAAAAAAGAAGGCTGGACAGTAAAGTCACCGCTGGGGCGGGGAGGTGGTACGTAAGCTGCTGAATTCCTTTTCCCACTCGGACGGAGAAATAAGGAAGGGGAGATGAGGGCTGCAAACTTAATGTTATTTTTTATTATGAAAATTAGTTGTAATTGTAATTCTTATTAGGATTTGGATTTCTAGTTCTTATAGGATTTAGATCCTTGTCTAGCACTATAAATAGAGGATGATAGTTAAGGTTTTATTCATTCAATCTTCTACCTACTATCATACCTCATTGAAGTGCAGACTTGGAGCATGTCAGGCTAGTTTCTTTATTCAGTTCTAAAGGGAGGTGGAACCTTATTACAAGTAATTAATTAATTGAGTATTATTATTTATTCCTTCTTGTATGAAATTTCTTCTGATAATCTGTTTTCATTGATTGCATGCTAATTGATCTAATTAATTTGATATGGCCAATTGAGTTAATTTAATCATTATCATATGCTAGATTAAGATTGGTATTACGTGTAATTGATATCTGTCTTCATCATAAGTAGTAAATTAGTGATACTAATTGTGGACAAGCTTTTGGGTATTGCTAAGATTATCAGAAAATAAGTTAAACAAATCGAGCTTATGTGTTTGTTGCTTGAATTAGCCTAATTCTCTATTTCTTAATGCTTCTATCATATTAAATCTAGAGAGTTTGTTCTAGGTTATATGCTAGTTAAATCTGGTGAAGAGCTTGTTTCATACAGTGAATATCTAAGGAGAATTTTGGATAGCAGAGCTTATTGTTATCTAGGGTTAATAGTTTCATTGAATGGTAAAGAATAATAACTTGATTAATTGATTGCTGTGCTTGGTGAAACTGAACTACAGAACTGAAGTTTTTACATATTTGGTTAATCTCTTTATTTAAATTCTGTTTTTCTTAGTTTAAAACAATTTCAAAAATCCCCCATCTTTATTTTCTGTTAAAATAGTAGAATAAATCTAAAACAAACTTACTCTCTGTGGGATCGATCCTTGCTTACTACTGTGCTAATTATTTAAATTTGTGAAGTGAAAGTAATGTTAATTTAGGAGTGTAAACGACAGCTCCCAGCGACAAAAGCAATCACATTCTTTTGTGATGGCCAAACCATCACCGAATTGGAAAGGTTTTTATGATTGCCAAAACAATTACCAAATATTGAAGCATTTGTGATGGTTGAAGCAATTATAGACAAGTCTCTTGTGATGGCTATAGTAATCACAATTGTCCCTAATTTTGTATTCCTATTTATATTTTTTGGTGATGGTAAAGCCGTCACAAAATTCATTTATTAAAATATATTTAAAATTGTCAATTTCGTATTTCAAATCTATAAATTAAATAAATTACAATAAATATGAACGTAAAATCATAAAAAATTAATAAAATGAAAAAACTTGATCCATTAATTAAATAATAATTAATTCATAATCAACTACTTATATAAACAGGTAGCTACATGTCATAGTTCAACAAATAATTAATTAACCAACATCTAAGCTAATAAACTCATAATTAAAGGAAATCTTAATCACCCCAAATTCTCCATGGAATACTCCACATAGTCGTCATCATCTGCGTCGTCATTTTCAACAAGTGTGGCTGAGTTATTTATTGGAAAATCAGTTGATGCATTTGATGAGGCAAACAAATCATCCTGGTCTATAGGAGGATCTCAAGTGCTAGTGTTTCGCATATTGATGATTAGGGGGACCAAGAGAGTCTCGTACACGATATCCGGGAAAACCAAGAACCATATTTTTTTATTCTTGCCACTTAACACACTCCAAATGGCCAAGTCGCATGTCTTCGATGTACCATCCTTTGCAGGCCCGCCAACCTTTGCACGATATTCATTCTACAATCTAAAACATGTACAAGAGTTAAATATGTATATTAAACACTTTTACAAATCATAAAAATGCACTATATATTTTTTAAAAAATTGCTTGTATATGCAAGGTTTACATCTTGATATATTATCCAATGTATGAACTTATTGATGTCATACTTGATTTTCAAGTAGTCTAGACTAGCCTTGACGTTCAACAAATCTTCGATGCTTACCATTCAATGTAAAACTTGATGAGTAATAAACAGGCACAATGTTCAAAGCTTCAAGCAATTTATAGAACAATGTTCCACTCTTGTTATCAGTATTACCTTAATGTAGTAGAAAAGAATAGAAATATTTAATTCATGCATCTGACATTTTTGACTTTTGGTGTACTATATTAAAGAATGTATAATTACCAACACAGTAGAACTGAACTATATCTTAATATATGTTGGGAGACATATTGAGACTAAATACAATATCACATTCTCCATAAATATTTATAACTGGGGTAATTTTATATTGTCTGAAAAGATTCGTGAGATATAAAATAGAGGCTCAACGTCGATAATAAATAAGCTCAATTGTACCTATTGCCAAGCATTCCATGTAGTTAAATGACAAGATTCTCATCTTCAGGAGTGAACAAACATCATTTGATGTCTGGCCTTAAGGTAGTTTGTCCATCGGAGCCTGCAACTTTTCCCACACCGAAGAAGACCTACCAAATTAATCATGAGATATCAGCAAAAGCTTTAAAATAAAATTTTGAATCTTTGTGGCTAGAGATGTATTCCTTGTATTTCTAGTTGTACAAATTGTGAGTATAGTTTGTTTCTGTTTGTTTCAATTCTTCTCAACGTTTTAGGCATAAATCTTTTTTGTAGATTTATAAATTTAGGCACACTTCTTATATGATTTAATGTGATGTGTAACCTGATGGCCACTCTTTATTGTTCCATTTATAAGAGGTGACCTCATGTTTACAGGTCAGGTTGCTATGATTGTTGGCCTTGCATACCAGGTACACTATACTGAAAGGTACACTATACTCAAAGGTAAAGTAAATGTTCAATCACTACAAAAGATGAAAAAAAATCACTTTTTCCCCTTGAGCCGTTAATGGAACTCAAAACTTTTCAAGAATGGCGACAACAAAAATTAAGAAAATTTTTAATGTCATTTATTGAATTTTGACTCCAGTAAACTCAATAACAAGAAACATTACCTTCAAACCTGGGCCAAGAAGTTTGGCAGGCTTATCACACCACTATAATGCTAATTGTTCCAAGGTAATTCCATATTTACCCCATATGACTAGGTAACAGGAAGAACAAACTGCAGCAATCTCAAAGTAACATGCACCAGTTGACATTTATAACATTTAACAAAAAAAACATTCACATAAAAGTGTAAATATAAAGTTGTTGTGACATGGTACCAAAAGCACCAAATTTTCCCATTTAATGTAACTATTTTTCACAAGTAACTGCACACCTAAATTTTGAACTCTCATTAGGCAATTTGTGATGCATATTGAAACTCATAAACCCTTAAAGATTATTAAATTTTGCCAATTTGAACTCTAACAAGGAACTGCATAACCAAATTTACCACAGTCAAATTTGCCTTTATTCTCCCTGTAGAAAAAATGTGTTGTACAATTCTCAAGTGTAAATAGCAAAATATACTACTAGTGATGAGCTACACTCAAAAAGTTCTTTGATTGAGAAAAATGGTGGTGGTTGTTTTTATTAATGCTTTTGCTTTTGTAGACCTTATTATGATAAGGCTACACTTTGACCTTTACCTTCACCTCTTTCATCTACTTCTATTTCACCGCCATTTCTACCTTTTAATCACTTATATTGGTGGTTGCATTATGTAATTTACATTTAGATTCCACATGAAACAACAGGGCACTCTGCATCTATTAACTTTGGCAAAGGCTAATATGTAACTATAGGGAAAATGTCCGCCCAAAGGAGAAGAAACAACTATGCTGAATCTACCCAAATTCAATTCAAAAAAAATAAAACTTATTCCATCAAGTTTTAATAAGATTCCATTTCATTTTTTTGGCTAACTTAGTTCCAAGTTCAGTGGCTAACACATAATATTCACTGACACACAGATCACAAAAAGTTGGAACAATATTTCAATTTTCATGTAGGTACTTGAGTAAAAAAAACCCTTGCGGCAGAAACTGTAGAACTTAAAATTGAAAATATAAAAAAGTACAAATTTAGATCAAATAGAATCAGTGGATAATTTATAAGTTGGGGTATTGTTAGTTTGGATAATGGTGATAGAAGCACATGTACAAACTCTGACAGCATATATATAAGCCATAGATTTTGATATTTGACAAATGATAATAGCAATGCAGCATGTGCACAGAGAAATAGAAGGGCTAAAATGGCTGGTCAAGTATAGGCAGTAACATGAATCTTGATGAACTGACATTTTTTTAACATGCTCAAAACTTCAAACAAAATATATCAAACGGTAGGTAATTGCTAATAATAGTAATCAAGTTTTGAACTCTCACAACAAACTCTCATTAGACAATTTGTGATGCATATTGAAACTCATAAACCCTTTAAAAGATTAATAAAAGCACGCATACAAAATATAAAAGCAATACAGGACAAACTGAGTTATGTTTAAAATTTTGGATCTAAAACTGATGTGCTAAATGACACTGACACGTGTTTGAAGCATTGACCGAGTATTAAGTATTTGTTTGAATTTATTATTAGCTTTCAGTAGTTGTTGTATTTCAATAAACCACTAAGCGAAGTTTGTGCTTAAGTGGAGCTAGTCTTTTTCGGTCTGTTATCTTTGTAAGGCTATAAAGCCAAGAAGCAGCATTTAATAAATATCATCATTCACCCCATTACTTCGTGTCTCCAAGAAAAACCAGCATCTGGTATCAGAGCCCTAAAAGTGAGAGGGCCTAAGAGAGAGAAGAAAAACAGCAGTTTTTTCCCTTGAGTGATCTTAAGCACCATGGCAGATGAGAAAACCCTAACGAAGATCCCACACTTCGACGGTCACTATGATCATTGGAGCGAGTTAATGGAGAACCTGTTTCGAGCAAAGGGTCTCTGGAGTTTGGTCGAAACTGGATTTGAAGAGCCTCCTAAAGGTACTGAGCTGTCCACGGCTCAGCAGAAACAGCTCGACGAGAAGAAGATGCAGGACCACCAAGTCAAGCACTATCTGTTCCAAGCAATAGACAGATCAGTGTTTGAACAAATTTTGGATCGCCGAACATCCAAAATTGTGTGGGACTCGATGAAGAGCAAGTTTGGAGGAAGTGCTAGGGTAAAGCGTTCTCTCTTGAATGCATTGCGGAGAGAATTCGAGGTGCTGGCAATGAAAAGAGATGAAACCATCGCTGATTACTTCGCAAGAGTAATGGCAGTGTCGAACAAGATGAGGAGCAATGGAGAGGAAATGCCAGACTCCAAGATCGTAGAGAAAATTCTGCGAACGCTGACGGAGAAATTCACCTACGTGGTGGTATCCATCGAAGAGTCCAGGGATACCACTGAGATGTCTGTCGATGAATTACAGTCCTCCTTAGTGGTACATGAGCAGAAATTTCAGAGGGTTTCGCTGGACGAAGAGGACCAGGCGTTGAAGGTTGAAGAACGACATGGGTTCAGAAACAAGGGACGAGGGTCTCCCAAAGGAGGTTCCCCAAGAGGCAGAAGTCGAGGAAGAGGAAGAACAACATTTAGCAGAGCAACTGTTGAATGCTACAAATGTCACCAACTGGGACATTTTCAATATGAATGCCCAAGGTGGAACAAGGAGGCAAATTTTGCAGAATTTGAAGAAGAAGAAGATGTACTCTTGATGGCACAAACTGACCAAAATGAGCTGGGCCTAATGACACAACAACTGCCTGAAGCTGAGAAGAAGGACACATGGTTCATAGACTCAGGATGCTCAAATCACATGTGTGGTGACAAAGGTATGTTCACTAGTTTGGATACAACATTTACTCGTACTGTCAAACTAGGGAACAATGCCAAGTTAGAAGTTGTTGGAAAAGGGGAGGTAAAGTTGAGATTCAATAGAATTAACTATGTGATAGGAGATGTTTACTATGTTCCTGAGTTAAAAAATAATTTGTTAAGTGTTGGCCAACTCTTGGAAAGAAATCTTCATGTTCTGTTCAAAAGGGATGTATGCAGTGTGTTTCATCCCACACGTGGGAAGATAGCAGAATCCACAATGAGCAAGAATAGGATGTTCACTCTGTTGGTTGAACCTTGTCCAAAAAATGAAGCAACTAAGTGTCTCCAGACCAGCAGCTCGGATTGTGCAGTACTCTGGCATCAGAGGTATGGACACCTCAGTTACAAGGGGATGAGGACACTCAGTTACAGGAAGATGGTAGTAGGGCTGCCATTCATTACCACCAGCAAGGTGACCTGCGAAGCTTGTATGAAGGGAAAGCAGCACAGAGCACCTTTTCCCAAGAGAAGTACATGGAGGGCAACAGAAAGGTTGCAACTCATCCACTCAGACATCTGTGGTCCAGTCACACCAGCCTCAAACAGCCAAAAGAGGTATCTCTTGACATTTATTGACGATTACACTCGAAAGACTTGGATTTATTTCTTACTAGAAAAGTCTGAGACTTTTTATCAATTCAAGCTATTTAAAGCCTCGGTAGAAAAAGAATGTGGTTTGTCAATCAAATGTCTTAGAACAGACAGGGGAGGCGAATACAAGTCCACAGAATTCAAAGTGTTCTGCAAAGAACAAGGCATCAAGAGACAGCTTACTATGGCTTACACTCCGCAGCAAAACGGCGTGGCTAAGCGGAAAAATCGCACGATAATGAACTTGGTGAGGGCCATCCTAGATGACAAGAAGATCCCCAAAACCTTCTGGCCAGAGGCAGTCCAGTGGGTCAATCATGTTCTCAACCGATCACCTACACTAGCAGTAAAGGATAAAACTCCTGAAGAAGCTTGGAGTGAAGTCAAACCTTCGATGGAACACTTCAGAGTATTTGGATGTGTGGGGCACGTACACATACCCAATGCCAAGAGAATCAAACTTGATGTCAAGAGTGTCAACTGTGTTCTTCTTGGAATGAGTTTGGAGTCAAAGGGTTACAGGTTGTATGATCCCATAGCAAAGAAAATCATCTCCAGTCGAGGTGTTGTATTTGAAGAGCATCGCCAGTGGGACTGGGATGCAAGTTATGCAACTGAGCAAGATATGGAGCTTGAATGGGAAGACCTCAGTGTAGACCAACCAGCAACACCAGCAGAAGATGAAGGTCAGTCAGATCCGGATGAAGCAGCCCAAGGAGATACCAGTGCTGCTGAAGAAACAATCCACAGAGACACCATTGTTGCTGCTGCTGATCCTGTGCCAACAGCAAGGGAGGGAAGAGTACGTAGAGAACCTACATGGGCAGCAGACTACACATCAGGGGAGGGCATATCAGATGAAGATGAGTCACATCCACTCAATATGGATCTCATCACCACCACAGACCCCACCAGTTTTGAGGAAGCCGTGAAGAGCCCCAAGTGGAGACAAGCAATGGACGAAGAAATAAGAGCGATAGAGAAAAATCATACCTGGCAGCTGGTACATCGACCCCCTGGTGCCAAAACAATTGGGGTCAAATGGGTATTCAAGACAAAGTACAATGAGCAAGGTGAAGTCAACAAGTACAAAGCTCGTCTTGTGGTGAAGGGGTATGCTCAACAATATGGGATCGATTACACAGAGGTCTACGCACCTATGGCAAGATTAGATACAGTCAGGATGATTTTGGCTGTAGCAGCTCAAAGGGGTTGGACGGTTTATCAATTAGACGTGAAATCAGCCTTCCTCTATGGCGAGCTACAAGAGGAAGTCTTTGTGGAACAACCAAAGGGGTATGAGAAGAAAGGTGAAGAGCAGCTAATGGTTTATAAATTGCAGAAGGCTCTTTATGGTTTGAAACAGGCCCGCAGGGCTTGGTTCAGTCGAATCGAAGGATATTTCGTCAATGAAGGTTTTGAAAACAGCCCTAGTGAGCACACTCTTTTCATCAAAAAGGTGAAAGACAACATCCTCATCGTCAGTGTATACGTTGATGATCTTCTATATACAAGCAACAATGAGAATATGCTACAAGAATTCAAGTGCTCAATGATGAAGGAATTCGACATGACTGACTTAGGGAGAATGCAGTTCTTCCTAGGCATCGAGGTATCTCAGCTGCCCTCGGGTATCTTCATATGTCAACAGAAATATGCCTCAGAAGTACTCAAACGATTTGGAATGGAGGAATACAACCAAGTCAGCAATCCCATTGTGCCAGGACAAAAGCTTACTCGAGATGAAGGTGGCAAAAGAGTGAATGACACGATGTTCAAGCAATTAGTGGGCAGCCTTATGTACCTCACAGCAATCCGTCCCGACCTCATGTATATTGTAAGTCTCATCAGTCGCTTCATGTCATGCCCCACTACCTTGCATTATGAAGCAGCAAAGAGAGCTATGAGGTACTTGAAGGGAACAACTGATTATGGGATATTCTACAGAAAAGGAGGATCAAATGAGCTGCTTGCATGCACGGATAGTGATTATGCAGGTGACTCAGAAGACAGTAAGAGCACTTCAGGGTATGTCTTCACCATGGGAGATGGAGCTGTAGCCTGGTCTTCAAAGAAGCAGCCAATTGTCACTTTGTTGACGACAGAAGCTGAGTTTGTAGCCGCAGTGGCCTGTGCGTGCCAAGCTTTATGGATGAGAAGAGTGTTGGAAGAGTTGGGATGGCAACAATCTGAGGGGATCATCCTGATGTGTGACAATACATCAACCATCAAATTGTCAAGAAATCCAGTATTACATGGAAGATCAAAGCACATCAGAGTACGATTTCATTTCTTGAGGGACCTCACGAAAGAAGGAGCTGTCGAAATGTAGTATATTGGAACCAAAGATCAAGTGGCTGATCTTATGACCAAACCACTCAAATTAGAAGCATTCCAACGTCATAGGGACAATCTGGGAATGGTTGCAGGTTCACAATGTGAACTTGCCGAAACAAAGGGTCAAGATCAAGGGAGGGATTGATGTGCTAAATGACACTGACACGTGTTTGAAGCATTGACCGAGTATTAAGTATTTGTTTGAATTTATTATTAGCTTTCAGTAGTTGTTGTATTTCAATAAACCACTAAGCGAAGTTTGTGCTTAAGTGGAGCTAGTCTTTTTCGGTCTGTTATCTTTGTAAGGCTATAAAGCCAAGAAGCAGCATTCAATAAATATCATCATTCACCCCATTACTTCGTGTCTCCAAGAAAACCCAACAAAAACACTCACCATGTTTATACGAACACATACATAATTAATTGACAGTGGGTGTGAGTATACTCTGTGTGTGTATATGTGTGATAATGTGTGTGAGTATAGCAGTGGGTGGGTGTATGGCCAATTTGAACAAGATACAAAATAAAGGTCAAATTAATGAAGTAATGTGTACCCTTCCATTCCAACAAAAGAAGAATTCCCATTTAAATCTTTTCCTAATTAGTTTTATATTAGATTTGTTTACAGGATACACAAGAATTGGGGCCAAATTCGAACAGAGGAAGCATAATCACAATTCTAAAATAAAAATTGGGGTAAAATTGAAACAGAGAAAGGAAAGAGGGAGATAATAAACACCCAAGGAAGAGATGACTTACCTTCAAAATCACAAACCTTAACTGGGATCAGAACATTGATAGAAGATGGGGAGAGGGTTTCAGTTTCCGCCTATGGAGAAGATGGGGAGAGGGTTTCAGTTCGTCGCCGACGGAGAAGATGAGGAGGTTTAATCGTACGTTGAGGGATTTTGTGTGAGTGGGATACACAACTAATTAATTAGATTAGATTTTTTTATTTAATTTTCTTTTAATTTAATTACCTTAGATTTTGGTTTAATTTTGTTTTGATATACTCTTTCTTCTACAAAAAGAGTAATTTAATTATTTTTTAGTAAATTTGTGAAATTTAAATTAATTGATCCACTAGCAATTAAGTGCAAAATTTTTATTCAAAAAAGTAAAATAAATTAAAATAATAATAAATTTTATTTTTTTAGATTAAGCTTCAAATTAAGTTTCTTTTCTCTTATTATTTTAATTTTAACGATTTAATTCACTGATTATTTAATGACAAGCCTTATATGGATTTGTTTTAAGTTTTTAATTACTATATTTATTTAATTCGCTATTTTTTCAAATGTGTTAGTGTCAAAATTCATTTTTATTTTGTGTTTGAGAGGATAAGATAACTTCGTATTTACTAACTAATAACTTTGTATTTTGAATTATCGTTATTGACATAATAGCAATTTCTTCTAATTAAGAGGGTCCTCTAAATAGTACCATATTTGATATATAATTTTTAATAAAAAGATTTAGTTCACTGTAATATCGACTAGTCAAAAAAGTATTTTGAAAATATTATTAATTAAATTGAATCCTATAACTCCAAGGTAGCTAAATGTATATACGGAGAAGTAGTAAAATTACTTCAAGTTGAATTCAGTTAGGATTTGATGCTTTTGTTGAATCCGATTAGCTTAAGGTCAATCCATTTGTTAAACTCGCATAAAATAATTCATATACTTATACTTTGTTAAAAAATATGATTTTTTTTAATTTTACCTATATAGTATATGGATATGAATTATTAGATCATATAAATGTTATGTATTATTGCTATAATTTAATACAATGGACATATATATATATATATATATATATATATACTAGGAGAAATAATTGATATTAGAACATGATTTTTATTAATGATGATATAATTTAATTTCTATTATAAAACATAGAACGAACTCAATTTTTGAATTTAAAGAGAAAAAAACCTTCTTTAATCCACGAAAGGAAAGGATATTGATATAGAAATACATTGTGAAAATTTAGAAAGAGTATAAAATGAGTTTCAGTTTTACTCGGACCAGATTAAGTCATCTCAAGTACATGAAATAAAAAAAAATTAAATTTATTTTTTAAAAAAAAACTAGTACACCCAAGCGTAAATGAACTTTTTAAGTGTTTAATATAGTATTTGCACGTACCATATTTTATATTTGAAATTTTAGCACTGACATTTAATTTTTTTTGGGCATATTTTATTTTATTTTTTTATTAATTAATGTCATTTTTTAGTGTATAAATTATTTTAAAGTTTGAAAACTTTTTTTGGGGACAAAGGATATATTACTTATGTTAGAAAATATTACTCATAATGATATTAAATGTAGTGGGTGTAGATCATAGTAATATTGGATAAAACTTGTTCAGTCCGACAAAGAAGAATATAAGTGATTGCGTTAAACTTCAATATTTTCCTTTAGATAAAACATTGTGTGATGGTTCAAAAAGCAATCAAGAAAAACAAATTGAAAAAGACCTCCCTTGATAAATGGCAAAACAAATATATTTTCGTGTTCGTTGAAATTTTTATCAATTGTTCCCGTCTCTCTTTAAAAAACAAAAAATAAATTACGCGAAAAATTTAGAGATTGTAATGGTTGTCACAAATATTTTATAGTGATGGCACAACTAGGCATTAGTAAGAGCCGCCATATGTACTACTAGTTTGTGATTGCTATTAAATTCCATCACCTAATACATTTGTTGGTCATATGTGCTTGTTTTTTAGTGATTGCCTTCATCATCACAAAGAGTTTATAGTGATGGCAAAATTAGCCATTACTAGGAGCCGTCATCTATATTATTATTTTGTGATTGTTGAAAAAGTCAATCATCTAATATTATTTTTTGAGATTACTTTAAATGTCATCATAAAAGTCCATCACATGTGGTTTTCTTTTCGTGATGGTCTTGTCCGTCACCAAATATTTTCTTAAACTTTTTTCTTTGTGATGACTTAAATGCAATCACGTTAAGGAGAAATATATAGGTGATGGTTGCATACCATCTCAAAAACTAAAAATAATTTTTGGACAATATTTGGTAATTGAAATAGTCGTCACATATATATATCCATGATGGAAAAATTAACCATCACTAAAGCCATCATCATATATACTATTTTTTGTAAAGACTCAAATAATTCATCACAAAATATTGTCTATTGTGATTGCTTTTGAAAATTGACACCAGGATCCATCACACATGCTTGATTTTCTAGTAGTGTATAAGGTAGTGATTATACCCTTTGTTTGGAGATTGAAGAATAGTATGAAGATGATAGTGGATTCTTCTTAGCCTTCTCAAGCTTTTCACCTATTCTTAGTCTCTCTTCTTCCCTTTTCTCTCTATATTTTTCTCTGTAATTCTTCTTCTCTTCTCAAACACTGATATTATCTCTTTCTCTTTTCTTCTTTTAGTTTAGGCTTTAGACTAAAACTAACGTAAACATATAAAATATAATACGTATACTTTAACTGACAAAATATATAATAATATGTATTAAGGGCAATTACTTCCCACATAAACTATCAGTTAAAGAATTTCAAAAGCCACTAGGGCTTGTTTGGCAAAACAAAGTTATTTAAAAACAGATTTTATTAGCTAATGTCTTGTTTGGGTAAAATGGATTTAAAGCTAGTGCAAGGGCCCTATTTGGCAAAACCTTTTTAAAACAAAAGTAAGGGCCTTGTTTGGTTAAAACAATTTAAGAACTCTTTTCTTTATTTTAATAAATCCTTTTAACACATACTTTAATGTTACACTTTAATTAATTAAATCTTTAACATTCTTATTTAATTAATTAAAATCTAACATCAATTAATCACATAAAAATTGCCACATAATTATAATTACTCACTAATTATAATTCATGTAACACTCATAACATAATTCATCTAATTTAATTATCTCAATTAAATTAGAATTATACTATAAAATCAATATACATCAATTAAATTAAATATTAAATATTCATTTAATTAATATATAACTCTTAATTAAATCATTCTACAAAATCACATAATTTATTTATTTAACTCAATAAATAAATCACATAAAATATTTATTCACTTGATAAATATTAAAATTTAATATATAAAATCTCAATCGTTACAAAATCCGCCGAAGGCCATGCCAGCACAGGAGACCACCCCGGGAGGGGCAAAATGGTTATTTTATCAACTTGAAGCCGATTTGGTCAAACTCAAGCCGAATTGATGCCAACAAGGTCAGAAAGAACCGAAACATTGATCCCGAGTGAAAACAGCGCAAGACAGATTAACGGACAAACTGTAGGGAAACGAAGACCTAGTTATGAACCCGTCTTTTTGAACTCGAAAAAGGTTTAATCCCATGTCATTGCGACACTTTCGGCGAGGGCTTTTCGAAAAGGTACAGCACGCCTTCAACGGACGCTCCGATGAAAAGTTAGAAAGTTTTGAATCTGACCTCGCATTGCTAGGAGTGCACGTACTTTGATGCGACAGGACCACCCAGACCCTGCCACGTGGAGCCGCTGGTAGAGTGGAGGTTTCCACTGGTTGATCCGCTTCCATCAGTTCTATATATATGAGTGCACCCCAAGCTCATTTTATATAGAAAAACACTCTGGAACTCTGCCTATTTCGTTTCTCAACCCCACTCTTGTACTCCAAACCCAAATTTTATCACTCTAAACACATAGGTATACTTATATACTACCACATACCAAAAATTAATCGGCGAAAACAGACATTTGAAGCCTACCAACTCGCAAAAATCCCGTGTAGCAGTCCATTGTGAGTATTTTTACGATCAGAAAGTTCATACTGATTCATTGCAAATTTATACACTTGCACGTTAAGTTTTATTTTCTGATTATGCCCGAAACTCAGTTCTGTGGCTGTTTTTGCTTACGTTTTCATACATTTTAGTACATTTACGCATTTTCTGGCATTTCTACAACCCGGATCGACGATCCGCGGCTTTTAACAGTTTATATATATATATATATATATATATATATATATATATATATACACACACACACACACGTATATATTGACTTCACCGGACAGGGTTATCTTCCTAGTCCCAGTTTAAAATTTTTTTTGTATATATTTAACTATATATATACTAATTTTTCAATTCTGTCAAGCCCGGATGTCAAATCTGTGGTAGTTTACTACTTTTATATATATAACAATATATATATATAATTTTGACTTATTGGGCCTGGATTTCTATTTTGTGGTCTTTTTATTGCTTTAATATATATATACTAACTGTATATATTAATATTTTATATTTCAGTTTGGCCTAGATCATTTCGTGGTCTTTTTACCGCTTTTATAAATATATATATATATATATATATTTATATTTATATTTCTGTCCGGGCATAGGAGTGAAAACTCATCGCCCTTTTACAGCTTTTATATATATATATATTTACATTCCTTCGAGCATGGATCATCCCGTGGCTCTTTTTCAACTTATATATATATATATATATATATATATTTATATTCTGTCAAGCCTGGATTATCCCGTGACTCTTTTACAGATTTATATATATATATATATATTTCAATTCTGTCCAGCCTGAATTATTCTGTGGCATTTTACAGCTTTTATATGTATATATATATATATATATATATATATATATATATATATTCACTCCAGTCCGGGCATAGGATTTGACATCCGTCGCCCTTTATTTCTTTTATATATATATTTTCATTCTGTCAAGCCTGCATTACTCCGTGGCTCGTTTACAGCTTTTATATATATATATATATATATATATATATATATATATATATACATTCCAGTCCGGGCATCGGAGTGAAAAGTTATCGCCCTTTACAGCTTTCGTATATATATACCTATATATATATATATATATATATATATATCTTTCATTCATTGTGATTAAATTGTTGCTGGAAATATTCATTTGATATGAATCGGCGGCGAACTAGATTTATTTAAATCTCGCCAATTCTATCTTTCAAACTGTTCAAAATAGGTTCAAACAGAACCGAAAAGCTAGAATGGCTGAGATTTATTTAAATCTAGCAGTTATAGTTTTATTCATTCAGGAAGCAATCTCGCGGCCTTTAGATCGCTGGCTAGTGGGAACGAGATGCTTTGGGGTACGCGCATACCAAGATTTACTGATGAATCCTAGGTTCTTGCGACATCTGGATATAAATATACATTTCTGTGCATATTTGAGCTGTGTAGGTTTATTGGCTTTCCTCTGTGAGCCTAGGAATCGTGGGATTCATGATCAAACTGATCTGAATCTGATTTTCACGATGGACAAACTCCACTTTACAAATGTACCCTACAAGTTTATCTGTAAAAAAATGCACATCCAAAAGAACTTAAAACGGTTATCCAGGTTTAAGGTCTCAACATAGTGAAAATATGGTTTGTCGTGTTAGAGTCACTCCGATGGCTGTCATGCCCATGAGAAGACCGACACTTGTATATATTCTGTGGTCGAGGATGCTTCGCAGCCCAACAATCACCATTCAAATTGAGCCAAAATGCTAAAAAGATAAAAAAAATAAAAGTATCAACATGCTTCAATTCCTATGTTAGCGTAAGGGTTTGAAAATCAACCTTTCAAAACATCATTTTAATATCTTGTCTAAATAAAAGGACTTTTGCAAATCAAATCAAACCCTTCGTATAAAGGTTCAACGAAGCACGTCCATACTCCCAAATCAAACCAATATAGGCCCAATTTCTTTTAGCATTCACACACACATTGCATATTTAAAAGGGAAATACTGAAAAGATGCAAAACCATATTTTCACGGGAGTTGTGGGGTGCCTAACACCTTCCCCACACTTAACCAAGCCCCCGAACTTAGAACTTCGATTTCAAAGATTCAATTTCGACAGTGTCCAGAAATTGGGCATCCTTTCAAACAAAACTCGGTTGAGTTGGTACAACCATTTCAAATCTACCAACTGGCGACTCTGTAAAACGTTCAAATCGTCGACCTGATACATGTTGGACTTTTCCTAAAAAACCCCTTCAAAACCTTTTTCACAAAAAAGATAAAATAAGGATAGACAAAACTTTTGAAGAGAGAAAGATTCAGTTCCAACTCGAATCGAAATTTTTTCCCAACATCGACAGGTGGCGACTCTGTTGGGGACAGTAGAGGGCTTAGGCCGCTCTAAAATCTTTTCAAATCTTTCCTTTCATATATGTGTATGTGTGAATGCTGCGTCTTTACAATTAATGAATGCGTGAATGCTGCGTCTTTACATTGAATGAATGTGAATGAATGCTTTACTGCTTTATATTAGTGCTTCGCACCAATGTTATCATATGCATATGGTGAGACGCGATGTATGTGAATGTATGTTGTGTGATTCCTCCACCAGGAGGCAAACCCATCGGTGACAGATTAATGTCTTCTAGGGCGAATAAATCTTTGGGGCTCATGAAAAAGCATCACTCAGATCCGCTCCAGTTGAAAGATAGCATTAATTTCCCCTCTAGTAGATTGCGATGATCTGGGGACCTTCATGCCGAAAAGCCACGAGGGTAGCCTAAGATAGGTCAACCTCTGATTAACCAAACTCGAAAGGAAGCTTCTTCATGCCTTCCTATTTCAAATTCAATGCCAAGTTTTCAAAGTTCCAATGTAAATATCATAATGTACATTCCATGTTTTGTAAATCATGTCATATTATCTTGTCATCAAAATAATTGACCTCTGTTTTGCGGGATAAGATTAAAAAACCTTAAAAACGCATCATGGCATGCATCCTATCCATACCTAACTCAGGAAATTGACACACCTACGTTTGTTGTAGGTAAAAAAATAGGTCTTGTCACTAGATCTAAGTCTAAGAAAGCACTAAGTCCATCTCCGGACATGGCTTCCAGTGCTCAGCCAGAATTCACCCCTGTCTCTAGGGAAGAGTTTGAAGGACTGAAGAACCTGATAGCCAAATTGGACACTTTCTTGAGAGAACAGAGTAAAGCTCTTAAAGGGAAACAAGCACAGGGTCATACAGAACCAGGTACACCAAGTGGCAGTTAGGAGATCGGGAAGAAGGACCCTCAAGTTCATGAACCACAGAACTAGGATATTACCAACAAAACCCCTAAAATCACCATCCTTAACAAAGAGCAGGAAGCTGGTGACAATATGAAGAAAGTCCAACAGATGGAAGAAACTATCCGGCCTATTTAAGGGATTGGGGCATTTGACAGTGTCAATTATTCAGATTTATGTATTTTTCCTGGGGCTCGTTATCCCGAAAAATTTGAAGTCCCTGATTTTGAGAAATACAATGGATTGGGAGACCTTTACACTTACTTAAAGGTGTTCATTGGAGAGATCGGATCCTATACAGAGGACGAGAAACTCCGAATGCAGTTATTCTAGAAAAGTCTGACCGGAGAGGCTAGAGTCTGGTATGCCCTTCTGGACAACTCTAAAATTCATAGCTGGGAAGAGCTGGCACATGCCTTCCTCTATCAATACAGTTTCCAGTCTCAACTGGCTCCAGACAAATATCAAATAACCAAAATCAAGAAACAAAATACTGAATCATTCAGAGAATATGCTCAACGCTGAAGACGACTGGCAACACAAGTCACTCCACCTATGACTGAGTCTGAGATAGTCATGACCTTCATCGACATTCAAGAAGCTTCGTATTATGAAAGGTTCCTAGCAGGCATAAGAAAGACATTCTCGGAGATGATCAAACATGGCAAAATGGCAGAAATGAGGCTCAAACCTGGGAAAATAAAGGATCTGACCTCCTTGGAAGCCATTGCCGAATATATCCAGTCCGGGAGTTACGGGAATAATCACCGGAGAGTACACAAGAAGAAAGACGAAGAAGTTTCCTTAGAATTGCAAGGACAGAATCAAAGGGGTGATTCAAGCAGCATGCCCATTCAAAGGAGAAACTATTCCCCTTTTCAAGCTCCAGCCCAACCTTCTAACCCTCCATTTTAGAAAAATTTGGAGGCCAGATGTCGGAGAATGTTCACCCCCTTATGGGATTCACTCGAAAATATGCTAAAACTGTTGGCGGCACAGAAAAAGATTGTGCAACTCCTTCCACCAACCAATACCGGTGGATGAAATTTTGACCCAAGTAAAAAGTGTGCCTACCATTCCGGAGCTCCAGGCTGATACACAAGACTGTTGGTCTCTCAAGCATAAAATCCAAGACTTGATTGACAATGGAGAGATTGTGGTCACCAAACTGGAGCAACTACATGTGCAAGATAATCCCCTCCCTCAACACAAAGAGGAGAGTGTCAACATGATTTGCACCCAAAATGGAAAAGGATCCAAGTACCTCCGGTACGTCAGAGAGTCAACTTAATCTAGTAGCAATGGCTCGGACAGCTAGGAATTATCAGAAAATCAGTTCCTGATGGAACAAGAAATCAAATCCATCAAGGAACAGGTGGGACAGTTGGCAGAATTGGTTGTATGTCAACATCAGAAAACCAGGCAGCTGATAAATCAGACCAACCAACAAGAGACGATTTCTCCTACCCCTGAGATTAGCCCTATTTCTATGAGGTATCATTACCAATTTCATGAACGAGAACCCTGGGCCGACAAGATGGCCAAGGAGGAGAAGTTCCAGGCTAGTCGGGAATTCGACTTTCAAAGGAATTTCACTAATTTGAATCAACCTATGAAAGAGATCCTCCAAATGTTAATCAATGAGGGAATGGTTGCAGATTTGTTACCCCAAGTAAACCATCGGTCCAGGAAATTCAAGCCTGACAGGATTTGTCAGTACCACTCCAATGCACCCAGTCATGACACCGAAGATTGCTGGGGACTTCATCACTTAATTCAAAACATGATTGAAAGCGGTGAGCTGATAAGAGGGAATCAAGATTATGGCCTTCCTGATGAAGACACACTCTTTATTCCCATGGCTTGGAACCAGGAAACAGTGGTTGTTATCTCTTGTGAGAAGGAGATAGCCGGAACACCCTTAGTACTGCCTGTGAAAAAGGTCCTAGAAGCACAGAATCCTGTAAAGGTGGCCTCACCCGAGCCTTTAATATTGCATTTCAGACCCCAGTATCAAGTGTTCAGTATGGAAAAAGTACCCTGGAACTATGGGAATGATGAAGGTTCCACCTCAAACAACATTGCCAGTATATCCAAGGAGAATCCACTGTACCTGCTCTAGCGGGTGATAAATTTAGTTATCAAGGCCAAAGAGAAGGTGGCTGAAGAGAAAATTAAAGAGTTCCTCAACAAAATAAGGCATAACGAGATTAAGGTGGTGCAAAGCCTAAAAGAAGCACCCAAGCATATGTCCATCCTAGATTTGGTCTTCTCCTCAATGGATCATTGCAACATTCTGGTGAAAGTACTGAAAGAAGCCCATTTGCCAAAGATAGTGGGTGCCGAGAAATTTCGTCACGTGATAGAACACATCTTTAACAGCAATATAATATCTTTCACTGACGATGATATACCCGCAGAAGAGACGGGCCATCGTAAGTCCATGCATATAGCAGTAATGTCATCCAGGTATGTGATCGGAGGTGTGCTAATAGACGGAGGATCATCCCTAAATATCTGTCCCTACGATACCTTGCAGAGAATGAAGATTAACCCAAACCGGATCAGAACCAGTCATGTGGTCATCCAGGCTTTAGATGGATCTCGCCGAGAGGCTCTGGGAAAAATTGAGCTTCCTCTGGAGATTGGTCTGCACACTTTTTATGTATCTTTCCAGGTGCTCAACATCACCACTGGATACAACTTATTGCTGGGAAGGCCATGGATCCACATGGTAGGAGCAGTTTCATCCACCCTCCATAAATAGCTCAAGTACATTATCAATGGCAACCTAGTCACTGAAAATGCCAAACCAAAATACCCTATTTGCATACAGGGAGACATACCAGTGATCAGCCTGGATGCAGGGGTTGAACCTACAAGTTTTCAAGCATTGGAGGTGAGTAATACTCAGTACTTACTAGTCAGGGCACCAGCTCTGAAACTAAAAATCTCCCCTGAAGTGATGATAGTGGGCCAGGAGATGGTATCTTTGGGTTTTCACCCTGAAGAAGGGTTAGGAAAGAGTCAGCAATGTATCAAGAGCCTGGTGCACATTCTAAGTCAGTCGGGGAAAGCCGGATTGGGTTACACATCCGGGTCAAACCACCGGAATCCATATAAGCATCCAAAGGCTCATGTTCCCAAAATTCTGCTGCCAAATTTCATTGATGCTGGATTCGTGAAGCCATTGAGGAAGATTCCAGCTGTCGTGTCAGCCATGTTATTTTATCTAATCATACCAATCAGTGAGAGAAAAGCCCCAAAGCCTGAGGGGGACAACAAAAAGGGAAAAGAAAAGTTCTTGTATATAGGACGAGACCCATTTGCTAAC
This sequence comes from Panax stipuleanatus, assembly GCA_020205555.1. NCBI lineage: Eukaryota > Viridiplantae > Streptophyta > Magnoliopsida > Apiales > Araliaceae > Panax > Panax stipuleanatus. The sequence continues at coordinate 90,735,389 of CM035117.1, forward strand.
ATGTGTGTTCTTATACACTACAAAGGTATGAATGATGATATCCCCGACAGTGACGAAGAGGATCAGATCCAAATTCCTCTCATCAAGAAAGAGAAGGGAGGCAGTTCAAAGAAGAATCCCGGCTCTGATCTAAAGGATGTCTTAGTCACCATCCGAGATGAGGCAGATGAGCACAATTCCTTAATCCTCCCTATTCATGAGGATCTGACCCTGGACAACTAGAGGAGAGTCCCTTGCCTCACTCAAAAAGGGTAAAAGGGCAGAGAGTCCATCTGCCTTATAACATGGTTTCATTTACTGTTTGTTTTATTGCACAGCTATAGCAGTAACTTTTGTCATGCTTTGCTAAATGCTTTGTATATTTAAGTAGTTACATATGTTAAAGCGAAATCATTTTGTTTTTAGGACTCCAAGATTGGATTTGTTTGTCCTTGCTGATGAGATGCCAACCTGTCACAGTGACTATAACTTTGATGTAGAACTAAACTTCGACTTGATGAAGATTGTGTTGGCTTTGTACGAAATTGTGACGCAATCAAATTGCAAAAATTAGCGAAAGCATGGTATATCAGAGTTTAAAAATGTCTACAAAACCATTACCCGGATCATCCTTTATGCAAATTATTAATTTAAAATGATAAATAAGAAGTTATGAAATCATACCCTTGTAGAACGAAGCTTCCATATGTACGAGTTCAACTCCTTGTTCTTCATGATCTCCTTGAATTTCTGGGTTAGATTCTTTCCTTTGATCAACGTTAGCCACCCAAGTGTTTGGCCTCTAGAGGTGATCCACCAAGAAAGATGAATTATCAAGGAGGGTGGTTGGGTTAGTTTTCTATCCTCTATAGAAAAGGAGTACTCTCCAACAATTAGAATTGCATCAACTGATATCTATTATAAGACTCCTCTCATATAGATATTGGTCAACCCTTCTAATTCTATTAGACATGGGATTTCATTTAATTAATTAAAATCCTTTAATTAATTTAGGCTTCCCACCACATTGGGAATAATTAATTAAATTTATTTAATTAATTTGTCTCCTAATCTTATTAGGAATAAATAAGAGTACTAATATTAAATTAATTACTAAACCCCTTTAGAAATTAAAATAATAATAATTGTAATAATATTAATAAGACTCCTCTTATTAATTTATATTTAATATTTCCAAAATATTAAATAATAAACATTAAGCAATTTAATTTATTCTATCACCATAGATTAAATTAATTACACTTAATGCATTATTACGATTATGCCATTACCTTCTTAAATAATTATTCTTCCTTTTATGGTGTGACCCTTTAGGTTCTCCATATTAAACTGGTTGAAAATAAATCAATTAGAACAATTCTAATCTTATTTAAATAAATAAATTAAACTAATAATCTATTTAAATAAATAATATTTATTCTACAATAAGGATAAGCCTCCCTAGCGATCAACGACTTTCTAGATAATATAAATTTCAACATTAATCATTAAAGAACCTGTGAGTAAATAGTTACCGTACAATTCAATCCTTCCACCATACAATGTCCTAATTAAATATAAGACATGGATTTACTATCAAGTCTTATTTTATTTAATTATATGTATTTCGATTAGAAAATGCACAACTCTATTTAATGCAAATTAGAAACTCCTTTCTAATTTCATTCCACCTTGGCCAAGGATTCCTAGGTTGTCATTTAACGAATCACATAGGACTTATCTTCTATTTTACTAGAGGTGATAGATTCTTTATTGATCATTCATTATCTCCATATGTAACTCATTATACCCAAGCATAACCTTTTATATACCCTAAAGGGATTTAAGGAATAAGTCAAAGTATAATTCATTACATACAAGATACTATGATGATCTCAAGTCCAAGGATCGCTTGTACTACTATCACATTAGGAATTCTTATTGACATGCGAGTAAAACTCCACTAGGTATTCCATAGCGAGTCACGTTTAGTGAACTTATTCTCCAATAAGCACATACATATTTGCTTTAGTGTCTCCACACAAATGATCATGAGATCAATCATCCTCATCCAATAAGCAAGCAACATATGTACCAATATATTCGGATTTACTAATTCCCTTTTTAGTAATCCCACGATTGGGAACTATTTTAGTTTTAGAGCTTTTTAAGAATTTAGATCTCATTAGCATGATCATCATCATGATTCTAAAAGCATTGCTTAAAACTATGGGTTATTTACATATTATAAAAATAACACCATATAGATAATTAAATGCCTTTAATAAATGAATATTTTTATTAATAAATAAATAAGATTATCTCCAAAGTATATGCTTTATCATCATACATGATTGGCTTGTATGCATACTACTTTCAATCTCCCACTTGCACTAAAGCCAATCTCCATGGTATCTCATACCCTTCTTCTCTAAGTGACGATCAAACTGATGTTATGTTAAAGCTTTAGTAAATGGATCTGCAATGTTATCTTGAGAGTCTATATGCTCATCTTTCAATGATTTCTTTAATCAAAGTGCCACAACATATGTTTAGATTTAAGATGAGACTTAAGAACTATTCCTAGTTCTGTAATAAACTTTTTATCCGAAACATCAACTTGCAGCTTCACTTACAGTTGTATACTTTGTCTTTGTCACTAAAGAAATAACTTTTTGTTGTTTGGAACCTTTTTAATTCACTGCACCGTCTTTTAAGGTAACGACTTACCCTAAAATGGGTTTACTATTGTTTTGGTTAGTCTGAAAACTTGAGTCTTTTTAGCACTATAGTTTAATTCAGACTCATCATGTGATATGATGACACCCTTAGTGTCAGTTAAGTACTTTAAGATGTTTATCACTGTCTCATAGTGTTCTTCTCCAGAATATGACTGATCAACATCAAGTCTTGTATATTTCATTGCATACATGATAGTAACTCATGCGATCTCTCTTTTATTGAGGACAATTTTAAACAGATACACTCCATGGCTCATCATCATGAGGCACCTTTTGGAGTTTGCCATGCTAAACGCCTTTAGCATCTAATGAATATACGTTCCCTTGGATTAAGCCGAACATCCTTTTTAAATCTTCCAATAAAGATTTATATCCCCAATATGGGATGTTCTACCCAAATCATTCATGGAGGAATGTTTAAACAACTTTGTTTTGATCGATTTTAGCATAGAAATTTCATTCTCTATCAGTAATATATCATCAACATATAATACAAGGAATGAAATAGCGCTCATTTTTGATAAAATCAAACTCTTTGATTGTCTCATCAAAACGAATGTTCCATCTACGAGAATCTTGCTTCAATCCATGAATGGGTTGTTGTAGCTCATATACATGATTTGCTTCAACCATTGAAACAAAAAACCATCTGGTTGTATCATACATACATTTTCCTCTAATAATGTATATTTGAGGAAGGGCGTCTCCACGCCCATTTTGCCAGATTAAGTAATAATAAGCTGCAATCGTAAGTAAAATCCAAATGGACTTGAGCATAGCTTCAAAATCCATTTTAAATTTTATGGTCATCTTTCATTTCTCTGTGTCTTTAATACTCATAGTCTGTTCGTAATTTAATGGATCATCATCATCCATGATGTGTACCTCATCGTCATTCTTTATGACGAATCCATACCATTCAGGTATCTTCGGTACCTTTCCAGATTTACGAATAGGGTGTTGTACAGTAGGTGTCTCTACTTGGACAGGTTCATCCACTTGATCTGTAGTGGTTTGTGGTTCTTGAATTTCTTCAAGAACTATTTTTCTTCCACTGCCCCCTTCAAGGATAAACTCCTTTGCCAAGAAGGCAGCTTGTTTTGCAACAAACACCTTTTGCTCAGTAGGATTGTAGAAATAGTATCCCAAACTTTCTTTAGGATATCCCACAAACGTGCACTTTTCAGATCTTGTCTCAAGCTTATCATTTTGAAACTTTTCAACATAAGCTGGACATCCCAAATCTTAACATGCTTAAGACCAGGTTCCTCCCTGTCCACATCTTATATGGAGTTTTGGGGACGGATTTTGACGGGACCTTATTTAGTAGATATGCAGCCGCTTCTAGGGCATAACCCCAGAATGATATTGGAAGATTTATAAAACTCATCATGGATCGAACCATGTCCAACAATGTTTGATTTCTCCATTCAGATACTCCATTTAACTGTGATGTACCTGGTGGAGTGCATTGTGAGATTATACCATTATCTTTGAGACAATCGAGAAACTCACTGCTCAAGTATTCACCACCTCGATCTGATCAAAAAATCTTAATACTTTTGCCAGTTTGTTTCTCTACTTCACTTCTGAACTCTTTGAACTTTTCAAACAATTCAGATTTGTATTTCATTAAATACACTTATCCATATCTTATAGTTATCATCAGTGAAAGTAATAAAATAAGAATACCCACCCCGTGCATTTGTTGTCATAGGTCCACAAACGTCTGTGTGAATCAACGTTAACAACTTTGTAACTCTTTCTCCTTTTCTACTAAAAGGAGATTTAGTCATTTTATCCATGAGACAAGATTCACAAGTTGGATATGATTCATAATCAGATAGCTCTAAGAGCCTATCCTTATGCAACTTAGATAATCTCGTTTCATTGATATGACCGAGTCTACAGTGCCACATATAGGTATAATTAATATAATCTCTTTTTCTTTTTTTAGTTTGTTCTATTTGAAGTATATTTTCATGCAAGTCAAGTATATAAAGTCCATTTCGCAGATTTTCAATACCATATAAAATATTATTTTTATAAATTGAACAACTGTTGTTCTTTATTATAATTTCAAATTCATCCATATCAAATACAGAATTTAAAATAATCTTTCTAATGATATTCGGAACAAAATAACAATTATTTAAATAAATGGACTTGCCCGTAGGCAGTGCTAAACAATAAGTGCCTACAGCTAATGCAGCAACCTTTGCTCCATTTCCCACTCGTAGGACAACCTCATCCTTGTTCAGCTTTCTACTTTTGACCAGTCCCTTCACATTATTATATATGTGAGAACCACAGCCGGTATCCAATACCCAAGTAGATATATGACTTTCTGAAAAATTAATTTTAATCATGAACAAACCTTGATTGGAAGTCGAAGCTTGTCCAAGCTTCTTCTCTGCCAGAAACTTCTTGCAGTTCCTCTTCCAATGACATGGCTCGTTGCAATGGAGCACATTCCTTTGCTAGCTGGATCAAGTTTCTTTTGTTCCTTTATGTTCACCTTGCCCTTGGTCATCCTGATAGTAGTGTGCATACAAGCCAATCATGTATGATGATAAAGCACATACTTTGTAAACAATCTTATTTATTTATTAATAAAATATTTATTTATTAAAGGCATTTAATTATCTACATGGTAACTATTAACTCACAGGTTTTTTTATGATTAATGTTGAAATCTATATTATCTGGAAAGTCGTTGATCGCTAGGGAGGCTTATCCCTATTGTAGAATAAATGTTATTTATTTAAATAGATTATTAGTTTAATTTATTTATTTAGATAAGATTAGAATTGTTCTAATTGATTTATTCACAACCGGTTTAATATGGAGAACCTAAAGGGTCACACCATAAAAGGAAAAATAATTATTTAAGAAGGTAATGGTATAATCGTAATAATGCATTAAGTATAATTAATTTAATCTATAGTGATAGAATAAATTAAATAGTTTAATGTTTATTATTTAATATTTTAGAAATATTAAATATAAATTAATAAGAGGAGTCATATTAATATTATTACAATTATTATTATTTTAATTTCTAAAAGAGTTTAATAATTAATTTAATATTAGTACTCTCATTTATTCCTAATAAGATTAGGAGACAAATTAATTAAAAGAGTTTAATTAATTAAATAAAATCCCATGTCTAATAGGATTAGAAGGGTTGACAGATATCTATATAAGAGGAGTCTTATAATATATATTAAATGATGCAATTTCAATTGTTGGAGAGTACTCCTTTTCTATAGAGGATAGAAAACTAAGGTTTAGCCAAACACCCTCCTTCTTGATAATTCCTCTTCCTTGGTGGATCACCTCTAGAGGCCAAATACTTGGGTGGCTAACGTTGATCAAAGGAAGGAATCTAACCCTAAAATTCAAGGAGATCACGAAGAACAAGGAGTTGAACTAGTACCTGTGGAAGCTTCGTTCTACAAGGGTATGATTCCATAACTTCTTATTTATTGTTTTAAATTAATAATTTGCATAAAGGATGATCCAGGTAATGGTTTTGTAGAAATTTTTTAAACTTTGATATACCATGCTTCCGCTAATTTTTGCAATTTGATTGCGTCACGATTTCGTACAAACCCAAAAGTGGCATCAGAGCCAAACCTTTATGCAATTATTAATTATTTTTGATTCCATATGTGTATGGGTATATATTTAAAATAATTTATTGGGCATAATAAATTGTATAAAATTATTTTTTGGAAGAAAATAAAAAATAATCCGTGAGTAAGTAACGTTTTTTTTTATAAACTGAAAAAAGGGACCTTACGCTTTTTTTTCCCAAAAGGAGTTGTGTACTTCACGTTATGTATTTTACATATATAAAGTGAAGTGACTTGATTCATTAGGTAATTCAAAAAGGCATCCTACATCAAGTTAAAAAGGAAACCATGGATTGTTAACATATTAACATAATATATATAATATGTTAATATGTAAAGAACTTGAAAACCTGCAGGATTGGTTACAAAATGGTGACCCAGGAGACATCTTTTTTTGAAATAAACATGGATTCACATTATATATATAATGTGATACTAGTGTGTGTATATATATTAACCATTAATAGAATTTCAAAAATGTGTCCCACGATTATTATTTTTTGAAAAAAGGACGGTTATATATATATATATATAATAATTTTAATAATTTTATAATTAAAATAAAGAGTTTATTTTAATCTTGAAATTGGATTTCATGCAATTTAAAATTGCCCATTAAATGATACTCATATATATATAGAATGTTTTAATTCATGAGATGGATATTTATTTATTGATATATATGGTCATATGTATGATAATAAATAGGGAATGATTATGGACTATTTGACCAATGTGATTGGATTTTATTTTAGTTGAATGCTTGAATGAATGAGTTTTATTAAATGGGGTCTGCGTACCTCGTCTTCTTTAATTTATTCTTGATGTAAATTCTATCTCACTCCTATGTACTTTCCCTTGACTGCTGATCAAGATTTCTATTTAATTTTAAATAGTTTAATGTAATAGAGATAGTTAGAATTATCTTGAAGAAATTGGAGACCAAGGAGCAAGGAGCGCGTGAAGACCCGTTTGTATGGAGCCCGGGTTTAAATGTAATAGTTACGTTTAAATTTAAATTCTTGCACTCCTAGGTTTGACCTTTTGGTTCACTTGATGGCTCTAGTGAACCAAACTAGAATAAAAGTTCATAATCAATCCGGGTAGAATATAGTATTCTATATTGCATGCTAAATATTATATATATTATATTTTATGTAGACACGCTTCGCATGTTTAATAAAATGATGCGTATTTTATATATATATATGTGCATGCGCGCTAAACAAGATTAGACAAATAACAACAAACTCCTCAAAGAAATAATATTAAGTCCGAAGCGTTCAAATGATATTAGAAATATCGAACGTCGCCTTCTAGCATGATAAATTAATAGAGTATTAAATATTTAATATGAGCTTGTTGTGCTATCCACAAGGCGAGTATTGCGTATTTAAGATGTTAATTAATCACATTTGATGCTTATGAGAAAAATTGAACGATCTAGTCTTGTTGTGCTATCCACAAGGACGAACATTTTTCTTTTTTGAATTTATGGAAGTGCTAGGCTGGACTTAACTTAAATCATTTTAGTTCGGATGTGCACACACTTGACCATTATGATTTAAGAGGCAAAATAAAAAGAATTACATGGTGATGTAATTGACAAGAGTTGTCTACCTATTTATATATCGCTTGTTGTGCTATCCACAAGGTTATATACATTTGAAATGGGATCCTTATTCTCACTAGCAAATCTTTAATTAGATGTTGCCGAACTATATAAGTGAGGGTAATATAGTTTGATAAAAATAGTGGGAGATAACAATTTAAAATAAAGACCTAAATTTATTTTGGTATGCAAAATTAATAAAATGAATGTTTGCTAAAATGTTGTTTTTCACATGCAGAATTTTAAAAATGTCAAAATCACTAATTTCACTGCGAAGCATACTTGATGCTAATAAGCTTACCGGGCCGAATTATACGGACTGGCTAAGAAATCTGAGAATAGTTCTCACTGCTGAAAAGATTTCTTATGTCCTAAACTCACCTGTCTCTGGAACTGTTTCAGAAACAGCCTCTGAGAAAGAGATTGCCACCATTGTAAAGTGGCAAGATGATGTATCTATGGCTCAATGCATCATGCTCGCATCCATGAATAATGAGCTTCAGCGTCAGCACGTAAACATGGATGCTCCTGCTATGTTGCTTCACCTCAAGGAGTTGTATGGTGAACAAAGTAGGACTGCTAGATATAAGATATCTAAGGAGCTCTTCCGATCTCGGATGACCAAGGGCAAAGTGAACATAAAGGAACAAAAGAAATCTGATCCAGCTAGCAAAGGAATGTGCTTCCATTGCAATGAGCCGGGTCATTGGAAGAGGAACTGCAAGAAGTTTCTGGCAAAGAAGAAGCTTGGAGAAGCTTCGACTTCCAATTAAGGTTTGTTCATGATTGAAATTAATTTTTCAGAAAGTCAAAATTCTACTTGGGTATTGGATACCGGCTGTGGTTCTCACATATGTAATAATGTGAAGGGACTGGTCAGAAGTAGAAAGCTGAACAATGATGAGGTGATCCTACGAGTGGGGAATGGAGCAAAGGTTGCTGCATTAGCTGTAGGAACTTATTATTTAGCAATGCCTTCGGGCAAGTCCATTTATCTTAATAATTGTTATTATGTTCCGAATATTATTAAAAACATTATTTCAATTTTTGTATTGGATATGGAAGGATTTAACGTTGTTATAAAGAACAATAGTTGTTCTATTTATAAAGACGATGTTTTATATGGTATTGGAAATTTGCGAAATGGACTTTATACACTTGACTTACAAGAAAATATATTTCAAATTGAACAAACTAAGAAAAGGAAAAGAGATGATATTAATTATACCTACATGTGGCACTGTAGACTCGGTCATATCAATGAAACAAGATTATCCAAGTTGCATAAAGATGGGCTCCTCGAGCTATCCGATTATGAATCATATCCAACTTGTGAATCTTGTCTCATGGGTAAAATGACTAAATCTCCTTTTAGTGGAAAAGGAGAAAGAGTTACAGAGTTGTTGGCATTGATTCATGCAGACGTTTGTGGGCCTATGACAACAAGTGCACGAGGTGGGTATTATTATTTTATTACTTTCACTGATGATCACTCAAGATTTGGATATGTGTATTTAATGAAATACAAGCCAGAATCATTTGAAAAGTTCAAAGAGTTCAAAAGTGAAGTAGAGAAACAAACGGGCAAGAGTATAAAGATACTTCGATCAGATCGAGGTGGAGAATACTTAAGCGGTGAGTTTCTCAATTGTCTCAAAGAAAATGGTATAATCTCACAATGGACTCCTCCAGGTACACCACAGTTAAATGGAGTATCTGAAAGGAGAAATCGAACACTGTTGGACATGGTTCGATCCATGATGAGTTTTACCGACCTTCCAATTTCTTTCTGGGGATATGCCCTAGAAACGGCAGCATACCTACTTAACAAGGTACCTACCAAATCCTCCCCAAAGACTCCATATGAGATGTGGAAGGGGAGGAAACCAAATCTTAAGCATGTTAAGACTTGGGGTTGTCCAGCTTATGTCAAAAAGTTCGAATATGATAAGCTACAAACTAAATCCGAAAAGTGTAGATTTGTGGGATACCCTAAAGAAATTGTAGGGTATTATTTCTATCATCCAACTGATCAAAAGGTGTTTGTTGCGAAACATGCTGCCTTCATGGAAAAGGAGTTTATCCATGAAGGGGTCAGTGGGAGTAAGATATATCTTGAAGAAGTTCAAGAACCACAAATTATCACGGATCAAAGTCAGGTACCTGGCCAAGTAGAAGAACCTACTATGCTACACCCTGTTTGTAAATCTGAAAGAGTACCGAAGAAACCTGAGAGGTATGGATTCGTTATAGAGGATGACGATGAGGTACACATCATGAATGATGATAATCCATTGAATTACGAATAGGCTATGAGTAATAAAGACTCAGGGAAATGGCTTGAAGCCATGAAATCCGAAATAGACTCCATGTATGAAAACAAAGTATGGACTTTGGTTTCACCACCTGAAGGCATTAAGCCTATTGGGTGTAAATGGGTCTTTAAAAGAAAGACTGGAGCGGACGGTAAGGTAGAGACCTATAAGGCCCGACTGGTTGCAAAGGTTTCAAACAAAGACAAGGAGTTGACTATGATGAAACCTTTTCACCAGTAGCTATGCTCAAGTCCATTCGGATTTTTCTTGCGATTGCAGCTTATAACGACTATGAGATCTGGCAGATGGACGTGAAAACGGCCTTCCTCAATGGAAAACTTGAGGAGGATGTGTATATGACACAGCCAGAGGGATTTGTTTTAAAGGTTGGAACAAATCAAGTCTGTAAGCTGCAACGATCCATTTATGGATTGAAGCAAGCTTCTCGTAGATGGAACATTCGTTTTGATGAGACAATCAAAGAGTTTGATTTTATCAAAAACGACGATGAACCATGTATGTACAAGAAGGTTAGTGGGAGGTCAATTTCATTCCTTGTATTATATATTGATGATATATTACTGATAGGGAATGACATTCCTTGCTACAATTGATTAAAATTTGGTTATCTAAACACTTCTCCATGAAGGACTTGGGAGAAGCATCCTATATTTTGGGGATAAAGATCTATAAAGATAGATCTAAAAGGATGCTTGGTTTATCCCAAGGAACATACATTGATGCAATGCTAAAGAGATTTAGCATGGAAGATTTCAAAAGAGGTCTCATGCCGATGAGCCATGGAATACATCTATCCAAGAAACAGGCCCCAAAGACACCTGAGGAGAGAGACCGTATGAGTAAGATCCCTTATGCTTCTGTAATAGGATCTATCATGTACGGTATGATATGTACTAGACCGGATGTTACTCATGCACTTAGTGTAACGAGCAGATACCAGTCGAATCCAGGAGAAGAGCACTGGAAGGCAGTGAAGAATATCCTAAAATACTTGAGAAGGACTAAGGATATTTTTCTTGTCTACGGTGGGTCTGAATTAAAACTCGAGGGCTTCACAGACTCAAGTTTTCAAACGGACCAAGATGACAGAAAATTTGTTTCGGGGTATGTTTTTACCTTGAACGGAGGCGCAGTGAGTTGGAAGAGTTCCAAGCAGCAAACAGTTGCTGATTCAGTGACAGAGACAGAGTATATAGATGCAAGTGAAGCTGCAAAGGAAGCTGTTTGGATGAAGAAGTTCATAATTGAACTTGGTGTGGTTCCTAGCATTGGAGAAGCAGTTCCCGTTTACTGTGACAACACAGGAGCAGTTACACAAGCTAAGGAACCGAGGTCTCATCAGAAATCTAAACACGTGTTGCGGCGATTTCACTTGATCAAGGAGATCGTTGAAAGAGGAGACGTCACCTTGGAGCGTGTAGACTCTCAAGACAACATTGCAGATCCATTTACTAAAGCTTTAACTCAACAGCAGTTTGATCGTCACTTAGAGAAGATGGGTATGAGATACCATGGCGATTGACTTTAGTGCAAGTGGGAGATTGATAGTAGTGGGCATACAAGCCAATCATGTATGATGATAAAGCACATAATTTGTAAACAATCTTATTTATTTATTAATAAAATATTTATTTATTAAAGGCATTTAATTATCTACATGGTAACTATTAACTCACAGGTTCTTTTATAATTAATGTTGAAATCTATATTATCTAGAAAGTCGTTGATCGCTAGGGAGGCTTATCCCTATTGTAGAATAAATATTATTTATTTAAATAGATTATTAGTTTAATTTATTTATTTAAATAAGATTAGAATTGTTCTAATTGATTTATTCACAACTGGTTTAATATGGAGAACCTAAAGGGTCACACCATAAAAGGAAAAATAATTATTTAAGAAGGTAATGACATAATCGTAATAATGCATTAAGTATAATTAATTTAATCTATAGTGATAGAATAAATTAAATAGCTTAATGTTTATTATTTAATATTTTAGAAATATTAAATATAAATTAATAAGAGGAGTCTTATTAATATTATTACAATTATTATTATTTTAATTTCTAAAAGAGTTTAGTAATTAATTTAATATTAGTACTCTCATTTATTCCTAATAAGATTAGGAGACAAATTAATTAAAAGAGTTTAATTAATTAAATGAAATCCCATGTCTAATAGGATTAGAAGGGTTGACCAATATCTATATAAGAGGAGTCTTATAATAGATATTAAATGATGCAATTTCAATTGTTGGAGAGTACTCCTTTTCTATAGAGGATAGAAAACTAAGGTTTAGCCAAACACCCTCCTTCTTGATAATTCTTCTTCCTTGGTGGATCACCTCTAGAGGCCAAACACTTGGGTGGCTAACGTTGATCAAAGGAAGGAATCTAACCCGGAAATTTAAGGAGATCACGAAGAACAAAGAGTTGAACTAGTACCTGTGGAAGTTTCGTTCTACAAGGGTATGATTCCATAATTTCTTATTTATCATTTTAAATTAATAATTTGCATAAAGGATGATCCGGGTAATGGTTTTGTAGAAATTTTTTAAACTCTGATATACCATGCTTTCGCTAATTTTTGCAATTTGATTGCGTCACGATTTCGTACAAACCCAACACATCCTAGATCGGAAAAGCTCCTTAGATATCTCATATCTAGAAGTCCTACTTTGTTCACCATACAACTCCTTGAGGTGAAGCAGCATAGTAGGAGTATCCATGTTTTCGTGCTGACGCTGAAGCTCGTTATTCATGGATGCGAGCATGATGCATTGAGCCACAGATGCATCATCTTGCCATTTTACAATGGTGGCAATCTCTTCCTCAAAGGCTGTTTCTGAAACAGTTCTAGGGACAGGTGAATTTAAGACATAAAAAACCTTTTCAGCAGTGAGAACTATTCTCAGATTTCTTAACCAGTCCGTATAATTTGGTCCGGTTAGTATATTAGCATCAAGTATGCTACGCAGTGAAATTAGTGATTTTGACATTTTTTTAAATTTCTGTATATGAAAAGACAACATTTTAGCAAACATTCATTTAATTAATTTTTCATACCAAAATAAATCTAGGTCTTTATTTTAAATTGGTATCTCCCACTATTTTTATCAAGCTATATTACCCTCACTTATATAGTTCGGCAACATCTAATTAAATATTTGCTAGTGAGATTAAGGATCCCATTTCAAATGTATATAGCCTTGTGGATAGCACAACAAACGATATATAAATAAATAGGTAGACAACTCTTGTCAATTACATCAACATATAACTCCTTTTATTTTGCCTCTTAAATCATAATGGTCAAGTGTGTGCACATCCGAACTAAAATGATTTAAGTTAAGTCCAGCCTAGCACTTTCATAAATTCAAAAAAAAAAAAATGTTCTTCCTTGTGGATAGCACAACAAGACTATATTGTTCAATTTTCTTGATAAGCATCAAATGTGATTAATTAATATCTTAAATATGCAATACTCGCCTTGTGGATAGTACAACAAGCTTATATTAAATATTTAATACTCTATTAATTTATCATGCTAGAAGGCGACGTTCGATATTCCAAATATCTTCGAACGCTTCAGACTTAATATTATTTCTTTGAGGGGTTTGTTGTTATTTGTCTCATCTTGTTTAGCGCGCATGCACACACACACACACACACACACACACACACACACACACACATATATATATATATATATATATATATATAAAATATGCGTCATTTTATTAAACATGCGAAGCTTGTTTGCATAAAATATAATATTTATAATATTTAGCATTCAATATAAAATACTATATTCTACCCGGATTGATTATGGACCTTTATTTTAGTTTGGTTCACTCGAGCCACCAAGTGAACCAAAAGGACAAACCTAAGGGTGCAAGAAATAAAATTTAAATGTAACTATTACATTTAAACCCGAGCTCCATACAAACGGGTCTTCACGCGCTCCTTGCTCCTTGGTCTCCAATTTCTTCAAGATAATTCTAACTATTTCTATTACATTAAACTATTTAATTTAAATAGAAACCTTGATCAGCAGTCAAGGAAAAGTACATAAGATTGAGATAGAATTTACATCGAGAAAAAAATCAGAGAAGACAAGGTACGCAACCCCATTTAATAAAACCCATTCATTCAAGCATTCAACTAAAATAAAATCCAATCACATTGATCAATAGTCCATAATCAAACCCATTTATTTTCATACATGTCACCATATGTATCAATAAATAAATATTCATCTCATGAATTCCATATATATATGAGTTTCATTTAATGGGCAATTTTAATTTGCATGAAATCCTATTTCAAGATTAAAATAAACTCTTTATTTTAATTATAAAATTATTTAGAATAATATATATACATATATATATATATATATCAAATATATATTATATATATATAATATTACCATAATATTATATATAAATAGCCGTATATTATATAATATATATGATAACATATAAATATTATATATATATAGTAACTTGTCTGCGGGGATTTCAAAAAAGAGAATTACGTGAATCATTATTCACGATTTTTGAATTGAATCTTCACTTTTTACTTTTAAAATCCTGATGGTTCCTTTTTAAACAAAATTCTTCCTACATCACCTTAGAATAACACGGATGCAACGAACACAAAAAGGGGAAAAAATTTCGTTTATGTTTTTTTTTCTTCCATAAAAAAATAATTTCATACAATTAATTATGCCCAATAAATTATTTTAAATACATACTCATGTATATGAAATCAAAATAATTAATAATTTCATAAAGGTTTGGCTCTGATGCCACTGTTGGGTTTGTACGAAATCGTGACGCAATCAAATTGCAAAAATTAGCTGAAGCATGGTATATCAGAGTTTAAAAATCCTTTATACAAATTATTAATTTAAAATGATAAATAAGAAGTTATGGAATCATACCCTTGTAGAACGAAGCTTCCACAGGTACGAGTTCAACTACTTGTTCTTCGTTATCTCCTTGAATTTTCGGGTTAGATTCCTTCCTTTGATCAACGTTAGCCACCCAAGTGTTTGGCCTCTAGATGTGATCCACCAAGGAAGATGAATTATCAAGAAGAGGGTGGTTGACTTAGTTTTCTATCCTCTATAGAAAAGGAGTACTCTCCAACAATTGGAATTGCATCAACTGATATCTATTATAAGACTCCACTTTATATAGATATTGGTCAACCCTTCTAATCCTATTAGACATGGGATTTCATTTAATTAATTAAAATTCTTTAATTAATTTAGGCTTCCCACCACATTGGGAATAATTAATTAAATTTATTTAATTAATTTATCTCATAATCTTATTAGGAATAAATGAGAGTACTAATATTAAATTAATTACTAAATCCCTTTAGAAATTAAAATAATAATAATTGTAATAATATTAATAAGACTCCTCTTATTAATTTATATTTATTATTTTTAAAATATTAAATAATAAATATTAATCAATTTAATTTATTCTATCACCATAGATTAAATTAATTGCACTTAATGCATAATTACGATTATGCCATTACATTCTTAAATAATTATTCTTCCTTTTATGGTGTGATCCTTTAGATTCTCCATATTAAACCGGTTGTGAATAAATCAATTAGAACAATTCTAATCTTATTTAAATAAATAAATTAAACTAATAATATATTTAAATAAATAATATTTATTCTACAATAGGGATAAGCCTCCCTAGCAATCAACGACTTTCTAGATAATATAAATTTCAACATTAATCATAAAAGAACCTGTGAGTAAATAGTTACCGTACAATTCAATCATTCGACCATACAATGTCCTAATTAAATATAAGACATGGATTTACTGTCAAGTCTTATTTAATTTAATTATATGTATTTCGATTAGAAAATGCACAACTCCATTTAATGCAAATTAGAAACTCCTTTCTAATTTCATTTCACCTTGGACAAAGATTCTTGGGTTGTCATTTAACGAATCACATAGGACATATCTCCTCTTTTACTAGAGGTGGTAGATTCTTTATTGATCATTCATTATCTCCATATGTAACTCATTATACCCAAGCATACCCTTTTATATACCCTAAAGGGCTTTAAAGGAATAAGTCAAAGTATAATTCATTACATACAAGATACTATGATGATCTCAAGTCCAAGGATCACTTGTACTACTATCACATTAGGAACTCCTATTGACAGGCGAGTGAAACTCCATTAGGTATTCCATAGCGAGTCAAGTTCAGTGAACTTATTCTCCAATAAGCACCTACATACTTGCTTTAGTGTCTCCACACAAATGATTATGAGATCAATCATTCTCATCTAATGAGGAAGCAACATATGTACCAATCTATCCGAATTTACTAATCTCCTTTTTAGTATTCCCACGATTGAGAACTATTTTAGTTTTAGAGCTTTCTAAGAATTTAGATCTCATTAGCATGATCATCATTATGATTCTAAAAGCATTGCTTAAAACTATGGGTTATTTACATATTATAAAAATAGCACCATGTAGATAATTAAATGCCTTTAATAAATGAATATTTTTTTTAATAAATAAATAAGATTGTCTCCAAAGTATATGCTTTATCATCATACATGATTGGCTTGTATGCATACTACTTTCAGATTGATCAAGAAGAGGAAGATGACTATGAGGTGCCCGAGGAGATCAAAGAATGGGTCAAAGACAAACCCAAACCAAATCTCGATCAAACCACCATTGTCAATATTGGTACCTCAGAAAACCTCAAAGAATTCCAGATAGGCCTACACCTCACCCAAGACCAAAAAGCTAACCTGATTGAACTCCTAACACAGTTCCAGGATGTGTTTGCATGGTTGCATGAAGACGTGATTGGCCTGTCTGCTAACATTATCATCCATCGATCCCCCATCAAAGATGGATTCAAGCCAGTCAAGCAGAAGCTCAGGCGTTTGAAACCTGAATGGAGTCTGAAAGTCAAAGAAGAAGTTGTTAAACAATTCAAAGCTGGCATTATCATGGTATCAACATACTCGGAGTGACTGTCAAACATAGTCCCCGTGCCAAAGCCCGAAGGGAAAGTACGTGTATACGCGGATTATAAGGATTTGAACAAAGCTTGCCTCAAAGATAATTTCTCGGTACCTTTCATCCACATCTTGATAGACAACACGGCGCAGTATGGCATGTATTCTTTTGTGGATTACTTTGCTGGTTACCATCAAATCATGGTCGTTGAAGAAGACAGGGAGAAAACAGTCTTCATCACTCCCTGGGAACTTTCTGTTACAGACGATTATCCTTCGGCCTCATCAATGCAGGTGCCACGTATCAGCGAGCCATGATGGCCTTGTTTCATGACATGATGCATAAGGAGATAAAGGTTTATGTGGATGATATCATCGTCAAATCTCGGAAGGAGGATGATCACAGCAACCATCTCAGGAAGCTGTTCAACAGGTTACGTAAGTACAATCTCAAGCTAAATCCAGCCAAATGTGTTTTTAGCGTCAAATCGGGCATGTTGTTGGGATTCCTAGTGAGCAATAAAGGCATTGAGCTGGATCCTGCCAAGATTAAAGTCATCATGGAGATGCCCGTACCCCGAACAGAGAAGGAGATACGCGGGTTCCTGGAAGGATCATTTTCATTAGCCGATTCATTTCCCAGCTCACAGCAACTTGTGAACCCATCTTTAAGCTATTAATGAAGAATTCCTCCACGAAATGGAATGAGGATTGCCAAAAAGCCTTCCTTTCCATTAAGAAGTAGCTGTTCGAAGCGCCTATCTTTGTACCTCCAAGGGACGGAGTTCCCCAATTCATGTACCTATCTGTCAATGCCAATGCAATGGGCTGCATGCTAGGACAACAAGATGATAGTAGCAAAGAGAGATCTATCTACCCTATCAGTAAAAAATTCAGCAGCGGTGAACAAAAGTACACCCTAATCGAGAAGACATGTTGTACGTTAGCATGGGCCGCCATGAAGTTACAACACTATCTACATGGGCACATGACCCATCTTATATCCCGCATAGATCCGCTGAAGTATGTGTTTAACAAGCTAATGTTAAATTGTCGATTGTCCAAATGGCAATTGATCCTCTAACAGTTCGACATTGTCTACGTTACTCAGAAGTCCATCAAAGGCCAGGGCATTACATATCAACTAGCCGAGGCACTATTAGGAGGGTTTGAACCCTTGGAGACTTATTTCCAAGATGATGGGATCATGATAGTTCAGCAAGATCTTTAAGAAAATGCAGTCCAACCATGGAGAATGTATTTCGATGGAGCAATAAACATGGAAAGTGCCGGAGCTGGGCCAGTTCTTATCTCTGGTACAGGAGAACAATATCCTGTGGCTACCAAGCTGTAATTTGTCAACACCAACAACACGACTGAGTATGAAGGCTGCATAATGGGGTTGAAACTAGCCCAATCTATGGGTGCCAAGCATCTACTAGTCTTTGGAGATTCTGAGTTAGTTATCAGACAAACCACTGGGGCATATCACATCAAAGAACTGCATTTGCTACCTTATCAGCGACAGGTCATCAACCTATTCGTGGATTTTAAAGAGATAACCTTCATCCACATCCCTCAGGGAAGGAACAACTTTGCGGAAGCATTGGCAACTTTGGCTTCCTTGATCAACGTCTAGGGTAGGAAGGGAATTCCTGACATCAAATTCACAAACCAAAAGGCCCCGACATACGGGAATTATATTGGAGAAGTGTTAAATGAAATACCACCTATCAAACAGCCTTGGTATCAAGACATCAAGGAATATCTCCGAGATGGATCTACACCCGCTGGGGCAAGCCAATCCTAACAAAAGCGGATTCACAAGATGGCTATGAAGTTCTATCTGAGCGGAGACGTACTTTACAAAAGGGATGCTGGAATAGGCCTATTACGATGCCTCGATAAAGAGCAAGCCCAGAGATTGATGGATGAAGTCCATGGTGGAGTCTGTGGTCCACACATGAGCGGTCATCTGCTAGCTAAGAAGATATTAAGAATAGGGCATTACTGGATCTCTCTCAAAGCTGATTGTGATGATCAATTCAAGAGATGCTATCAATACCAAGTCCATGGAAATGCTATTTACGCTCCTCCGAATGAGCTGCACAATATGAGTTCGCCATGGCATTTCTCCATGTGGGGAATGGATGTGATCAGTCTAGTAGAACCCAAAGATAGCAATGGACATCGATTCATCTTCACCATGATCGATTACTATACCAAGTGGGTTGAAGCTGCCTCTTTTCCCAAAGTCACCCAGGAGGTAATCATCGATTTCATCAGAAACAATGTTGTCTGTCGATATAGACAACTAGAGGTAATCGTCTCAGACAACCCCAAGAACCTAAACAATCAGATGATGAAAGACTTATGAAGCAAGTTTCACATCAAGTATCTCAATTTTGTCATCTACCGACCCAAGATGAATGGTGTTGTCGAAGCAGCCAATAAGAACATCAAGAAGATCATGCAGAAAATATCCTCCAATCACAAAGGATGGCCTGACCTGTTGCCTCTGACTCTATTAGCATATAGGACATCGACGCGTACCTCTACTGGGGCTACCCCTTATTAATTAGTCTATGGCATGGAAGCAGTACTTCCCATAGAAGTAGAGGTGGAGTCCTTGTGAGTGTTAATAGACGCCCAGATAGAAGAAGATCAGTGGTTGCAAGAGCGGTACCACCAGCTGTCCCTGATAGATGAAAAGAGGGCTACAACCATTTTTCACGGGCAGTTATATCAGCAAAGGATTGCTCGATCATATAACAAGAAACTTCGAATCCGATAATTCAATAAGAACGACCTAGTGCTAAAGAACGTTTTGGACAATCAAGGCGAAGCTAAAGGAAAGTTCGCCTTAAATTGGGAAGGCCCTTTCATTGTCAAAAAGGTATTGACAGGAGGAGCTATCAGATTACAAGAAATGGATGGGAGCAAATTTCCCCAACTCATCAACTCAGACACCAGAAAAAGGTATTATGTCTAAAGCACATGCCAGCCCTCATCCTGGTCCTGCGAATCGATCAAATCAGTTTCAGTTTTCACTAGAAGACTGGACTATGAATGACCTGATCTCCCTCAACTCGGGAGTACGTAGGCAGCCATTCCTAGTGTGGTCAAACCAAATAAAAAACTCAAAAACTCATCAAACCAAACTCAAAAAAGACACTTCTCAAGCATCTCTCACACAAAAATTGAACTGCGAATGACCTGATTTTCCTACACCCTGAAGTACGTAGGCAATCATTCATGGTGCGGTTTGACCTTCATGAAAATACAAAAACCAATAAACACCAGTCCCTAGACACCAAAACATAAATCCTATCAAGCCTCCTTGATCAATAGGCCCATCTGAGATATTCTCCGACATCTCAATGTCAATCCGTCAAGGAGAAGCTCATAATACATCAACAACAGCAAGTCATGAAGGAAGTGGTAATCACTCAACAATGACAATACATATCCAAACATGGAAGTGAATTAAAATAGATTTCTCTGATATATAATACTATTTGATATATACATTGTGTCATGTATATGACAAAAATGGCTGATCTAGTATGTGCAGGAAAAATAAAGCTAGTCTTTGGACCCATGGACAAGCGGGATAGCAATGCCAACATGGCGTTTCGCTCTAAAGATGGAGGAGCCACTGCAAGAGCAATACCCTCAGCCTCCATACGGGCCAGAACATCCACAACCATCTATATAATGGCACTGTGATTATCATTGTAAGCACTCATATCGGCAACCAGGCCATGGGTATATGATCGAAGAGTAGTACTGTCAGCAATGTGGAGATCTTGGGAAGCTATGGCCACATCCCTCTTTACAAAAGCAGCATCCCTGGAAATCAAAGTCTCCTCAATCTCGAAAAAAAAGCATCTCGAGAAGATCGAGCCTCATCTCTCTCCACCAATGCCATATCCTGAGTGGCATGAGCCTCATCTCTATCAAAAAAAGCTATATCTCTGCCGGACAGGGCAGTCAACATCAGTGTCCTAGCCTGATCTGTCTTGAAAGGTATCCTACCTAATGAATCTGCTATAGCTGGATCTATCCAGGCAGGAATGATCGGCAGGAATGATCTGCCATAGCTACTGCTCTATCAGCCTCTAACCATGCCACGTACTCTAGAGAGCAATCCGGGTGGCTAGTAGAGAAATCAGCCCTCTCCTTATTAGTCCAACACTCATAAATCCAGATTAGGTCAGCTGACGATAACAATGAAGCTGATATTCATTGATCAATAGCCCCCTCAAACTGGTGTAGGCTCTAAAATTGATCAAACTGACCCATGACTGCCAACGGATGATATGTGGTTACCCCTCTCAATCCCGCTAGGGGCAAGTAGTCCATGCTGGATGCATGGGTGATGAAGCTATAAGGGGAGACTATCCATGAGCATGACAGAATCGAAAAAAGATGCTCAATATCTGACAAAAAAGTTGACCATGTCTGTGCATCGGAACACTCCTCAGGCTAAAAGGAGTAGAACATAGCTATCCCGTGGGTGAAGCAGTACCCCTGATGTCTGAAGAAGCCAATGGGGCGCAAATGGGTCATGTGTCATACATACAATAAGACAGAGCTGCCTCTAAAAAACCCCTCTGGATAGGTACTGTAATAGGTAGCTGACCTCAATGTCTCGGCCAGTATCATCAGTAGAATGGTGCTACCCTGTCTAAGGGCACGAACCACGACCATCAACCCAATATCTAAGCGGTCTAAGTATAGTGGAATGTATAAGTAAGTTGTGATGCACATCAGCAAGACGTCTATCTGGACCAGATGCCACTCCTCTGCCGAGATAATAATATCCCAGCGTATCGATCTTAGCTATCCAGTCTCGCGAAATGATACATCAAAAATTTAATAGAGATCACATATCCTGAAATGATCTTATCCATGACTACTCTATGGCGCATACCCGACATATGCATAAATGGTCTCCTCATATTGCTAATGGTGGTGCGAGCGCAAGGCAAGTCCAAAGCCAAACCTGTTAGCTGCTCGTACTCCTCCAAAGTCGGAGTCAGCTCGTGCCGCCCGAAGCGAAAAACCTGCCGCTCAGGTATCCAAGAGGATAGAATGCCGTCTATGAATCCATATAGAACCTGGAAGTCCACAATGGCCAACGAATGCCCCAACATCCGATCCACTATCCCTCTGGCTGGGAAAGGCAGACTATGGTACCACGACCTTAATAGCGATGCTACTACGGATGGTGGTAAATGCTCAATACGGCTGACCATCGATAACGACATCTGTATTACCGTATGACAAGACCATCCAGGGGTCAAATCTGAACTCATCTCTAAGTGCATATCCATGACATAATACATGCATAATGGCAATGATAAATACGTGCAATTGATAGGAAATATCATGCATATCTATAATAAACTATTTACTGCAAGCATCATCTCTATCTGTTAATAAAATACAAAATAAAAAGTACAGGGAGATGGGGCACAACCGCCCAACTACTAACAGAGGCCTATCAAAGTAGGGCACAGCTGCCCAATAACTAAATAGAGGCCTATGAAAAGATATAGGGAGGAAAGCTATCAAAAGAGATCCATAATATCTGTCTCCAGTTTATCAGCCTGCTCCAGCTCCTCCTGGGACATAAAATCTCGTCCAGTGGGAATGTCCATTTGATATAAGGGAGGATTAACACCAGCAAAATTGCTTGAAAATGGATATGTGGAAGGGCCTACTCCAGAGCCGGAAGGATCAGAAGAAGGTGCCTCTGATGGATCTCGGCCAAGATGCCTGATAAACAAATGAGCCCTCTCCAACTACTTGGTCAGTCCTGTAATCTGGTCCAAGTGAGTAGGCTCCCTGAGGCAAGCTATCCAGTCTATCATCATCACAGACCCAGGCACCATATCTGCCATAAACTGGGTAGCACGAGTCTGAGCCCCAATAGTGCGAGGACCCTAGCAGCTGCTAAATGCCTCCTTGTTGTACGGACCCTCTGACAGGGTAAAGCCATCTACGCCCACCATAGGAATGTTTGTGAGTGGCTGAGCTAGTGGCCAATGATGCCAAGCAGGAGGGACAAAGGGAATGCGGATCTGCCCTGTGATGCTCTTGATAGCACGCTCTCCTAAATTGAGCTCCCAACCTCCCTCTGTCAAAAATGGGACTCTACGGGTGAATAATGCAAACTCCCAGCCAGTGGGGAAACTGCCCTCAAACCCGACTGTCAAAAAGTCTGAGGTATACGCTACCCATGAGACCCATCCAGTCGTCAAAAGCTCAAGTTGCAGGCGGGAATGGGTGAATCCCTCAGCTACAGGGACCTCCGTCAAAGTGGAGTGGTGCCAACGCCGTCCCCGAGGATAAGTCTCCAGGACCAAATTAGTGGTAGGACGTAGGCAAGGAAGCCTCTCATATGCCTAGAACTGGCCATGTAAATATCAAAAGTCCTCAGTGACTAAGACTGACAAATGTAAATGTAGAAATCAAAAAGGTACAAGAAAGATGTACTCACCAGCAGGGATGGGTAGGACCTTAACCAATCCTCTATCATACCCTCCGAGCGCATGCGTATACCTCAGAGAAAATAGGAAAAGTTGTATGTACCCCAATTAATGTCACTGAGGTGCTCCACATATCGAGTGGCACTGACCAATGCAAAGGACACCGTCGAGGAGTTGTCCGCCAGGAAACAACCTCTGATGATCACTAAGAACAGTCGCCGCAGGATGCGATCTCTAACCCTTTGATCATCAGGAAGAGACTCAAGCAAAGCCCCACTCTGGGCATCTACGCTCAAGGGACCAGAATGGACTATCCGACCGTTGATGGCTGTCGCAGGAACTCCCAAAAGGGACCGAACGACAGTGGGTGTAATATCAGCCACAACAGGCACTGGCTCACCCTCAAACTCTATCATGGTGATGAACCTCCAATCCATAGGCGTCATCATCACCTCATAATCCAATAAGTGGAGAGACAGAGTCTGGTGGAACTAGTGCTCAGACAAAGCCCTCATATAACCCCAGGGGAACGACGGGGAAGGATAGAAAAGAACGCCTGAAACCCCCACGTGTCAAAATATCCCTGTAATCCTGGTGCAGAGTGTGGTAAAGAGAATTCACATTAAACTAGTTCCCTCTAGGCTGCGTAAAGACAGGAACCTGCATCAAAAGCAAACCCATATCAAACATGTGCCTCGAAAATGGTAAAAGAAAAAAAATCCAAAAAGAAGAAAACTTCAGTCACCTCGTTAGCGTGAAGGAATCTCGATAAATGGCGCCTCAAATCTCCCAGCAGATCCTGAAGTGGCACGACAATGCATGGGAGCTCCGCACGTGGAGCCTGAGCTGGGGCAGGATCAACAAATGGAGCCTCCTAATCATCTATGTCAACCGGCGTATCAGCCTGGGCCGAACAAATCACTGATTCAGCCAATCTACGGGGCGGCCGGGCTGGTCGTGGCTGAGGGACATCGGAGACTCTCCTCCGTCTAACTCCTAAAATGACCTTGCTAGCTCTCCCGGGTGTATCTCGGTCCATAACCTGGAAAAAGTCTCCAAATCACCTCAGAAAGGGTGAGGTAAGCCTAAAACCTGTGCCTTATTAATTTCAATAAGTATTTTATGCATTTTTAAATCCTAAAACATGCATGGGTCAGTCAAAATCCCTAGTAGAGTCAAAACTGCATTTTATTAAATGCTCAGGCTTTTGAAATTTTTTTGCCAGAGTCTACTTTGTAAAGTGGACTGTCAACATGCAAAAACGCATGTCTAGGTGGCCATTTAGTAGCACACCTTCCCAAAAACAGAAACAATTCATATTTATGAAAAAAATAAAAAATAAACTTCACATGGTAGCCAAATTACCATAGACATTTTTTAGTTGAAAATCCAGGCTCACTAGGCCGCAAAAAGGATGAGTAAACTGATCAAAAAGGGAAAAAATTGACTGTTTCAGAATTCAAATTTTCCTACATCATAACGTGCCTCACAGTAAAATATGCATACTTATGAAGTCAATTTTTTTTATAAAGTCATATAAGCATATATTTTTGATACATTGCGTTCAAAAGCACCCTACGTGGTTTATAGCATTCTAAGGGTCTAAACTGACAAAGAAAGAATGTAAACGTTACCTGAGATAAACATAACGCGTGACCACTGACGAAATCTAAAAAATGCTTCCAGAACTTCGTAGATCTGAAAAAGAAAATTGAATTTATATTGAAACTTAAAATTGAAAATGAGATTGTGAGGCTGCTGCTGCCCAATATAAATCCGCAGGAGGAAGCGGCCCCACCCGTGATAGCTGTACATCTACCTGTGACCCCCTAAGGTGGGCCCCAACCCCCTCCAGCTCGGTCCAGTTTGAGTTGAAATGTAGTTTACATGAGCTGAAAAGTCAAATCTGAGAAAAAATTAGTACGTGATTAAGCGGATTGTCTGAAAATCCTGCGTACGAGCAACAAATTTCTAATAGAGGGAAAAACTTCATGAAAACCATTGGTTATCATCCCTAAGTGGTATATATGGACCAGTGTGGAAAACTGCTAAAAACTGCACAAAACTGCCGAAATATGCCACTGTCAAAGCATCTGGTACAGACCGGTGACATATCAGCTGTTGGTTCAACCCCAGCGAAGCATCGGGTATAGACCGATGACATCTCAGCCGTTGCCTCAACCCTAGAGAAGCATCGGGTACAAACTAATGACATCTCAGCCATTGGCTCAACCCCAGCGAAGCATCGGTACAGACTAGTGACATCTCAGCTATTGGCTCAATCCCAACGAAGCATCGGGTACAGACCGGTGACATCTCAGCCGTTGGCTCAACCCCAGTGAAGCATCGGGTATAGACTGGTGACATATCAGTCGTTGCCTCAACCCCAGCCAAGCATCGGACACAGACCGATGACATATCAGCCGTTGGCTCAACCCCAGTGAAGCATCGGGTACAGACTGGTGACATCTCAGTCATTGGCATAATCCCAGCTAAGCATCGGGTATAGACCGATGACATCTCAGTCGTTGGCACAACCCAAGCAAAGCATTGGGAATGAACTGGCGACATTCAGTCGTTGAAGGCTACTTCAGTAAAGGTCAGACTGCCTAACACTATCAGCCGTTGGCGACAACCCCAACGAAAGCATTATGATTGATCCGGTGGCAGAAATAGTATATCAATCTATCCCCACAAAGGAGAGATGATGGAATCTGTTATACAAATACCTAGAGGAGGCAACGGGAAGGATTGGATAGTAATTGAGACTTTACAAAATTCCGTTCAAGTAGGCGTCAAGAGAATTCACCCAGGCTATCATGAATGACGTCATCCCCAGCAAAAAGTGACGAGAACAGTATGTGATAGTCTATCAGTGATAACAACCAGCGATAACCCTACTCCCTCGGAGGTATCTAACGTTCATAACATATCGTGTCATTCATTGTCTTATGTTTGCATTTGCATTTCTAGTATCTAGCAATCTTTATCCTGTTCATTCCACTACATTGCATGAACATGATAAAGAGGGGCATCTGTAGACACTCGAAATTTTCTTTAGTTCTATTATAGACTCTCGAAATTTGGCATTCCTGTTACTAACCCTGCAGGAGGGTAAAACTATCTTTTATCTTTTAGAGACAACCTAGAAGATCAGACAAAAGTCAGCAGCCCCAGTCTCAATACCGGGATGTTAACTAAACACCAGTCTCAATATCGGGATGTTGACTAAACCCCGGTCTCAATACCGGGATGTCAAATCAACCCCAATCTCAATATCGGGATGTCAACTCAACCTCGATCTCAATACTGGGATGTTAACTCAACCTCGGTCTCAATACTAAGACGTCAACTCAACACCGGTCTCAATACTAGGATGTCAACTCAACCCTGGTCTCAATACCGGGATGTCAACTCAACCTCGCTCTCAATACCGGGATGTCAACTCAACCCCAGTCTCAATACCAGGACGTCAACTCAATCCCGGTATCAATATTGGGATGTCAACTTAACCCCGGTATCAATACCGAGACGTTAAATCAACCCCGGTATCAATACTGGGATGTCAACTCAACCCCGGTCTCAATACCGGGATGTCAACTCAACCCCAATCTCAATACCGGGAGGTCAACTCAACCCAGGTCTCAATACCAGGATGTCAAATCAGCCCTGGTCTGAATACCGAGATATCAACTCAACCCCGGTCTCAATACCGGGATGTCAACTCAACCCCGATCTCAATACTGGGATGTCAACTCAACCCCGATCTCAATAATGGGACGTTAAATCAACCCCAGTATCAATACCGGGATGTCAACTAAACCCTGGTCTCAAAATCGGGATGTCAACTCAACCCTGGTCTAAATATCGGGAGGTCAACTCAACCCCAGTCTCAATACCGGGACGTCAAATCAACCCCGATCTCAATACTGGGAGGTCAAATCAACCCCGGTCTCAATACTGGGATGTCAACTCAGCCCCGGTCTCAATACCAGGATGTCAACTCAGCCCCGGTCTCAACCCAGGAGGTATAGGTCAGCCCCGATCTAAACCCGGGAGGTACAGGACAACCCCGGTCAAAACTCAGGAGGTACAGGTCAGCTACGGTCTTAACCCGGGAGGTATAGGTCAGTCCCGATCACAACCCGGGAGGTACAGGTCAGCCCCGATCTCAACCCAGGAGGTACAGGTCAGCCTGGTCATAACCCGGGAGGAACAGGTCAGCCCTGATCTCAACTCAGGAGGTACAGGTCAGCCCCGGTCTCACTCCGGGAGGTACAGGTCAGCCCCGGTCTCAACCCGTGAGGTACAGGTCAACCCCGGTCACATTCCGGGAGGTACAGGTCAGCCCTGATAATAACCCGGGAGGTGCAGGTCAACTCCGGTCTCATCTCGGGTGGTATAGGTCAGCCCCGATCACATCCTAGGAGGTACAGGTCAAGAGGTACATGTTAATCCCGGTCAGAACACGGGAGGTCAAGTCAAGCTCCGGTCCCAACCCGAGAGGCCAACTTAACTTCAGAGACAACCCCGAAGCCTCATAAATTCTCCAAAAAAAAAAACCTGGAAGGACCAAGTCAGCCTCAATGACAACTCTGAGGACAAACAGAATCGGCTGGGATCCAAACCTCGGAGATGACCCCGGGAAATCCGTCGAAGGCTATGCCAGCACAGGAGACCACCCCGGGAGGGAAAAATGGTCATTTTATTAAATTAAAGCTGATTCGGTCAAATTCAAGCCGAATTGATGCCACTAAGGTCAGAAAAAACAGTAACATTGATCTCGAGTGGAAACAGCGCAAGATAGCTAAACGGACAAACTCTGGGGAAACGAAGACCTAGTTAGAAACCCTTCTTCTTGAACTCAAAAATGGTTTAATCACATGTCATTGCGACCCACTCGACGAGGGCTTAACGGAAAGGTACAACACGCCTCCAACAGACGCTCCGATCAAAAGTTAGAAAGTTTTAAATCTGATCTCGCATTGCTCGGAGTGCACGTACTTCGATGCAATAGGACCCACCACCTTGACCCTGCCATGTGGAGCCGCAGGTAGAGTGGAGGCTGCCTCTGGTAGAGCCTCTTCCATCAGGTGTATATATATGAGTGCACCCCCAGCTCATTTTATATAGAAAAACGCTATGGAACTCTGCCCGTTTCGTTTCTTAGCCCCACTCTTGTACTCCAAACCCAAATTTTATCACTCTAACAAGTACGTATACTCATATACTACCACATACCAAAAATTAACCAGTGGAAAAGGACGTTTGAAGCCTACCAAGTGGCAAAAAGCCCATGTAACAGTCCATTGTGAGTATTTTTACGATCATGAAGTTCATACTACTTCATTGCGCATTTATACACTTGCACGTTAAGTTTCGTTTTCTGATTATGCCCGAAACTCAGATTCGTGACCGTTTTTGCTTACGTTTTTATATATTTTAGTACATTTATGCGTTTTTTGGCAGTTCTACAACCCGGATCGACGATCCGCAACTTTTAACAGCTTATATATATAAATATAAATATATATATATATATATATATATATGTATTGACTTCACCGGACTGGGTTATCATTCTAGTCCCGATTTTGTTTTTGTATATATTTAACTATATATATATATATATATATATATTAACTTTTCAATTCTGTCGAGCCCGAATGTCAAATTTGTGGCAGTTTACTGCTTTTATATATATGACTTTATATATATATATATATATATATATATATATATATATATATATATATATAAATTTTTCTGACTTATTTGGGCCTGAATTTCTATTTCGTGGTCTTTTTATTGCTTTAATATATATATATATATATATATATTAACTGTATATATTAACATTTTACTTTCCAGTTTGGCCTGGATCATCCCGTGGCTCTTTTTCAGCTTATATATATATATATATATTTACATTCTGTCAAGCCTGGATCATCCCGTGGCTCTTTTACAGCTTATATATATATATATATATATATATATATATATATATATATATTTTCATTCCAGTCCGGGCATAAGATTTGACATCTGTCGCCCTTTATTGCTTTTATATATATATTTCCATTCTGTCAGGCCTGGATTACTCCGTGGCTTTTTACAGCTATTATCAATATATATATATATATATATATACATTCTAATCTGGGTATCGGAGTGAAAACCCATCACCTTTTATAGCTTTCGTATATATATAACTATATATATATCTTTCACTCATTGTGATTAAATTGCTGCTGTAAATATTCATTTGATATGAATCGGTGCTAACACCTATTTGGGAGAACTAGATTTCTTTAAATCTCGCCAAATTCCATCTTTCAAACGGTTCAGATTAGGTTCAGACAGAACCATGAAGCTAGAATGGCTGAAATTTATTTAAATCTAGCAGTTTTAGTTTTATTCATTCAGGAAGCAATCTCATGGCCCTTAGATCGCTATCTAGTGGGAACGAGATGCTTTGGGCTTCGCGTATACCAGGATTTACTGATGAATTTTAGGTTCTTGCGACATCTGGATATAAATATACATTTTCTGTGCATATTTGAGTTGTGTACGTTTATTGGCTTCCCTCTGTGAGCCTAGGAATCGTGGGATTCACGATCAAACTGATCTGAATCTGATTCCCACGATGGATAAACTCCACTTTACAAATGTACCCTACCAATTTTTCTGTAAAAAAATGTATGTCCAAAAGACCTTAAAACGGTTATCCAGGTTTAAGGTCTCAACATAGTGAAAATATGATTTGTCGTGTCAGAGTCACTCCGATGGCTGTCATGCCCATGAGAAGACCGACACTTGTATATATTATGTGGTCGAGGATTCCTTGCTACCCAACAATCACCATTCAAATTGAGCCAAAATGCTGAAAAGATAAAAAAAATGGAAGTATCAACATGCTTCAATTCCTATGTTAGCGTAAGGGTTTAAAAATCAACCTTTCAAAACATCATTTTAATATCTTGTCTAAATAATAGGACTTTTGCAAATCAAATCAAACCATTCGTATATAGGTTCAACGAAGCACGTCCATACTCCCAAATCAAACCAACATAGGCCTAATTTCTTTTAGCATTCACACACACATTGCAGATTTAAAAGAAAAATATTAAAAAGATGCGAAACCGTGTTTTCACGGGAGTTGTGGGGCGCCTAACACCTTTCTCACACTTAACCAATCCCCCGAACTTAGAACTTCGGTTTCAAAGATTCAGTTTCGATAGTGTCCAGAAATTGGGCCTCCTTTCAAACAAAACTCGGTTAAATTGGTACAACTATTTCAAATCTACCAACTGGCGACTCTGTAAAACGTTCAAATCATCGACATGATACATGTTGGCCTTTTCCTAAAAAATCCCTTCAAAACCTTTTTCACAAAAAAGATAATATAAGGGTAGACAAAACTTAGGAAGAGAGAAAGATTCGGGTCCAACTCGAACTGGATTTTTCCCCCAACGTCGACAAAGACATTGTATGGTGGAAGGAATGAATTGTACGATAACTATTAACTCACAGGTTCTTTTATAATTAATGTTGAAATCTATATTATCTAGAAAGTCATTGATTGCTAGGGAGGCTTATCCCTATTGTAGAATAAATATTATTTATTTAAATAGATTATTAGTTTAATTTATTTATTTAAATAAGATTAGAATTGTTCTAATTGATTTATTCACAACCGGTTTAATATGGAGAACCTAAAGGGTCACACCATAAAAGGAAGAATATTTTTTTAAGAAGGTAATGACATAATTGTAATAATGCATTTAGTGTAATTAATTTAATCTATGATGATAGAATAAATAAAATAGCTCAATGTTTATTATTTAATATTTTGGAAATATTAAATATAAATTAATAAGAGTCTTATTAATATTATTATAATTATAATTATTTTAATTTTAAAGAAGTTTAGGAATTAATTTAATATTAGTACTTTCACTTATTCCTAATGAGATTAGGAGGCAAATTAATTAAGGTAGTTTAACTAATTAATCCCAATATGTTGGGAAGCCTAATTAATTAAAAGAGTTTAATTAATTAATTAAATAAAACCCAATTCTAATTAGATTAGTAGGGTTAAGCAATATCTATATAAGAGGAGTCTTATATCAGATATAAGATATACGTAATTCCAAGTGTTGGAGAGTACTAGTTTTTCTACGGAGAATAGAAAACAAGGGTTTAGCCAGCCACCCATCTTCTTGAGGTATTTTTTTCCCTTGGTGGATCACCTCTAGAGGCCAAACACTTGGGTGGCTAACGTTAATCAGAGGAAGGAGCCAATACAGGAGATTCAAGGATATCACGAAGAGCAAGGAGTAGAACTCGTACATGTGGAAGCTCGTTTCTACAAGGGTATGATTCTGATTTATCCTTACTTTTCTGTTATTGATAATTGAGCACAAAGCATGATCATGGGGAGGGTTTGTATAAAATTTTTAAAACCTATTTTATCGCACTTCCTCCCTTAATTGTGTAATTTGATTACATGTATGCATAACATACAAACCCAACAAACCCCACAATCGTAGACTTACTCGCAGATCGTGGAATAGATTAGGCTAACCATAAACCAAACTGTAGACTGAACCCCACGATCATAGTGTGGTCTCACTTCAATCATGGAACTCTCTGACAAATCGTGGAGTGAACCCGACCATCTAAAGATGATCTCTCACAAATCGTGGAGTGAACCCGACCATCCGAAGATGATCTCACACAAATCGTGGAGTGAACCCAACCATCCAAAGATGATCTCTCACAAATCATTGAGTGAACCCGACCATCAGAAAGTGATTTCACAAATCGTGGAGTGCCTGTAAATTATAGATCACTCCTGCAGAATGACCAAACACTGAAAATTCCAACTCCAGACATGTTTAAACACTTACAAATCCTTAATAAGTCTAATTCTAGTCTACCAACAGTATAATAATGTGATAATGACGAGTTAGGAGAGCTAAAGAAGGAAATGGAGATTCCATCAACTGTCATACACTATCATGTACCGATGGGATATAAGCAACTTAGAAGTATTAAGAGAATAAAGTAAAAATTGACAAGAGTGTCATCTAGTTAAAAACAAATAATTACATAAGCAATTCAGGCATAATGGACTGTTACAATTCTGAATAGGAGAGTTTTGCAGTTAGGCTTACATCAATTATTATAGCTCAGCAGGGATTAATTATTAGGATGACTTATGATTAATGTAAGTTATCCGGAGAGCAGAATCGTAGAGTTAAATAATAAGCAGCAGTTCATGCAAGTTCTCTAACTTACACAACTTTGGATATTGTCCAAGTACCTAAACCTTATTTCTTTTGTGCAACTTACATAACTTGGTGCATTATGTAAATTTCCTACTCTTTTCGAATGTTTCATTTGTGCAAGCTTCTAATTATTGTTATACCATTATATATTTGAGCAAATATACTTATTGCTCTTATAATCATTCTATGAAATAACCCTTGTGTTATCCAGAATCTTGAAAAATATTATTCATACTCTAAAGTTTGGTTTGAAGTCAAAACTATATTCTTTGAATCATGTTGCAAGCATTAAACTTATATATTATTTCTAAATGCATTATAAAGGTTGTCTAAGCCATTTGTTTCGGCTAGACTAATATCGTGTGTTAGAAAGCTATCCAAATCAATTGACTTGGTGTGGACTCTTATAAATCTACTAAGATGAACAACCCTCATTGAAGGGAAAATTATATAACTGTCGGGGAACCGACGTGCGCACATACTAGCATGTTTGAATGTTATGCATAACGTAGGGTATTTTAGGCTGATCACCTATTATACTTGTTTCTATTGGGTTATCAGTAAAATATTGTTAATTCTAGCAGGAGTTCTTGGTCCATTGTAACTGCTCAGTGCTCAATCTTCTTGAACTTTAAAATGATTAAACCTTCAAATCTTGTTGATATCTTTCAGTCCATAGTGACTCTTATTTCAATTCAAAGGACAGGTTTAGATCAATTAATACTTCTTGTTATTCCTGAACAATCATTTACTGTTATACCCTTGAGATTCAAACTTTATAATTGTTCACCCTTATTGCTATATTACTTGCTGGGCAAATTGTTTCTCATTCTTGCTTCCCTTAAATATTTTAGGCAGAGCAGGGTGGACCTTCGGGAAATGATAAGGGGAAGGGCAAGGCTACGACTTAGCTTTGTTCCTCTACAAGAAGAAATTTATTATGATGTTGTATTATCTATCTTAGATTATATATTAAGACTTGATTAAGGTTTATGTATTAAGTTATATTATGGACATTGTTATATAATGTCTTAGTAACGGTTACGAGACTTGGGCAAGAATATTTATATTACATCAATGTAAATTATTCTATTATTTCGTTGTTGGTAATTTTAGTATGATATTAGAATTAGATTGTGATGCACCAAATTCAAGGTATAAGTACCTGAATTTGGGGGCGTCACAACCTCTCAGCTACCAGCATCATGTTTTCGGACCCCGATTCAGTCAGACTCGACCTTATTCAGCAGCCTTTCGCAAAGACTTTTCAGGAGTTTGGCCTACGAAGCTCAAATTTCTCTAAATCGAGATCGAAGGAACGAACTTCAAGACTGCGGGGCCCATGGGGCCCAACTTCAAGTGTACATGCGGCTAGCTCTGAGACCCTAAGTCAATAACATCAGCTTATTTAATTTAGAAAAAAAGGAAGAAGAAGTTTTAGAGAGAAAAACTGATTCTAGAGAGAGAAACCTTCGGGTTTGAGCAATATGCACACATTTTGAGTTGTTTAATCTTGTTTCATACATAGTTTGAGTCTCGAGAGTGTTCTTAGTTGATCCCGGGTGATAAAACGCTTGTTCACGCGTCCCCCAAGGTGAAAAACACTCATTTTAGCCACTTTCTTTGTAACTAGTGTTTAATGTACTAGATTTATGTGATATATTGTGTAAACATTATAAGACTTTTTGTTTTATACATATATTGGTGTGTAGGTGGTAGATTTATAGATCCCATCGGTTATTTATTACATATTTAGTTGTAAATCAAGTCCGGAGACTAGATCTACCTAGATCTAAGCCGAATCTAGCCATTCGGGGGGTTATGGAGCATGAAGCCCTAACCTATATGCTAGATCGGTTTAGATCCATGGTAAATCTACTCATTTTAATGCTTTTAATCGGTCCCGGTTACCCTGTATAGCCCTAGATCTATATCTAGAGGTAAAGGGGTCCGAAATGGCTTGAAATAGTGATTTCAACCGATGAAATCACCTAATATAAAGTCTAGGACATTGTACATATATATTTGTACATAATAATGTGAGCCTAGGAATCCCGGTGTCGAGCTCCCATGATCAAATCCCGACTTGATTCCCACAATGGACCCGTTTTTGTGATGTACTGTTTAAATAGCGCAAAAAATCATTGTACATGTAATGTTTGGATCTTGAAAATGGATTCGAGGGGTTAGTCCTGAGAAGTCGGATTCAAGACCCCGTGATAGTGGAAACTTTGATTGTGGGTGCTTGGATTCATCGAGATGGCTTACATGCCCAATGATGATCCGACCCTTTTTAGCGCTTTTAGCATACATAATCACCAAAATGATTTCCAATAAAACCACAAAGAGCTTTCATAAAGGAAAAGGCGACTTGGGGTAGATCACCTGATAAACATAAAGATAAATAAAAGGAAGTATCGAAGTCCTCAATTCCTAGTCTGGCGAAGGATTTGAAACCTTATTTTCCAATATATAATTTCAATTCATATATCTTGTTTAAAATGAACTTTTTGTTAAATTAAATCCTTCGTACCTAGGCACAAAAGAGGTACATCATTACTTTCCCCTAACTCAGTAAAAGACTTAGAATAAGCTAAATAAACTTAAAATAAAGAACACACTCTCTCACACACACACACACACTTTATGCATAGGAAATCAAGAAGATGCGGTAACCGTGTTTTTTCAGGGAAGTCGGGGGTGCCTAACACCTTCCCCTCGCTTAAGCTAACCCTCGAATTCTAAGAATCTCAGTTTCAGACCAATTCTACGGAGTCATATATTGGACCATATTGCAAAAATCTTCAAAATCGGATGAGTTGGTACATCCATTTATATTATACCAACTGGCGGCTCTGTCTCATTCGGTCCAATTATAAAATAATAAAATTAATCTTTTCAAAGTCGTCGACACTTATGTCGGTACCAATTTCCTAAAAACTCACCCTTTAATAAAATTTATAGACATAGCGAATCACCAAAGGGTAAAACAAACAACACAAATTTAAGAAAGATGGACATCACATGAACCAGTCTTTTTCCCGGCGTCGACAGTCAGCATCAGAATCGTATAGTTCGTTCATATGCTTATTAAGACTTAGCAATGTTTAATAATGAAAACTAACATATGAACGTTGATATTTGAGAATCCCAACACTCTCACCAACATCCTTGGTTTACATCGAGGAAAAAAAAGGAAAGAGAAAGGTGACTGCCAACTAGTCTGCTATAAGTGACATCTCAGAGGTGTTAGGTGAAAAAAAGTAGACTATTGTGTCAGACAAGTCAAAAAGGAGATATCACATCAACCTAGTATATCTACATCAAAGAAATCAGAATATTTAAAGCTTTTCAAAAAGCTCTCGACGACTATATTCCAACGGGAAGATGATGGATGAATATAAAGAGCTGAAGCTTCAAGGAGAAAAAGATTGTTGACTTGAGATAAAGTAAGTCATATAGAGCTTAATAGAGAAAAAGTCTCAGTGAGAGTGAGACTACCATAGAATAAGTGAAGCACATCTAATAAAAGTCTCACACTGCTAAAAGCTTCATTCAATATAAAGGAGTATGCCAACAGAGATGCATCTGTGCTGAGAGCCGGAAGGCCAAGAAGGCAAGAACTAGAGTGGAAGCTCAGAAAGAAGACCTCAAAAGCCACTCTACGTCTCACCATGAACACTCTAAACTGAAGGGAATGAGATGCAGAGCTGAATCTGTACACAAGAAAACCAGTGTTCAAAGGCTGCTAAGTACCAGAAGAAGTCGAACTGATATGCAAGACTTAGCAGTACCTCAGTGGTGATAGCGTGCTATGTTGAATATCTGATGAAGTCAAACATCAAAATAAAGATCAGCAACACCAAGGAGATGAATCAGATTGCTAACTACGCAAGGATGTCAAGCTGAATGTACATCTTAGCAATCCATCAGTTGTGATTAAGTATCAATGTTGAATTTCATACAATCACAAGGAGCTACTAAGTACTAGAAGATGAACAAGCTAAATGTCATCTTACCAGCTGTTGATAACAAAAAACAACCTTCCAAACATCCAGGGCCTGAGGGGTCCTAGTCTTTGTGACTAAACCAAAGTCAAGTCTGTTGGGCTTGCTGAGTACCGGAGGGAACAAGAGATTCTAAGTCAGTTAGGCTTAGTCTACAGTTTCCAAGGCTTCTGGTCTTGAAGAGTTATTAGTGAACTAGTGTTCCAAGGCTGCTAGTCTTGAAGGAATCTTAGTGATTTGAAGTTGATCAAATCCTTAATGGAATCCCTGTTTGTTGAAGTAGAAGAGTGGAGTATGAGCATTTAGTCTATGAATCACTTAAAACCCCTAGTGTCATTTACTTTATGTCATTTATATTTTGCACTATAACAGTTATATCTTCTTATAACTTATCTAACATTAGAACTGTGTTTAATACTCTATCATTGAACGGGATCTTAACCTATTCTGCTGTGAATTAATTAATTCTACTATTCATTATCTGTTAATCACTTAGCAAATAAAAGTAGAGGAAAAGTTTTAATGGATCTATTCAACCCCCCTTCTAGATCTCTTGTGTGCCCCCGGAATCTGACAAACAATATTAGACAACATTAATTATGCTACTAATTGCATGCTTATCTTTTTTTAACATCTTTCTTCGATCGATATTAGAGTTAATTGAATCGATCTCTTACATATTTTCTTTTCTTTTCTTTTTCTTTTTGGTGGAATCCATTTGTTGGATTGTCTTGTATAATTTCTAAAAAGTAGTTATGTTAGTATTTTCCTCATAGAGGTATGTTTGGTATACCCTGTGAGAGAAATTTAATTTTAATCAAGGATGGATGATTGGTTAATTTCCCATTTATCTCTATTATTTGTGTATAGAAATGTGTTTAGTTGTTGATGTGATGAATGAAAGCATATATAAGCATTAGGGCTTGTCTGATCTATAGTATATACTACCTAAAGGATATCCAAAGTACATGTTGCACACAAATTAAGAAAAATAAAGTATCGACAAGAGAGTAGAAAAAGTTTCAAATTTATCCTTAGCAGCCTCATATAATTACATAAAATAATAATGAGTCTTTTTTTATATACTAGTGGACCTTATTAAATGACATATTTACTTCATTTATTTTAGGCCATCTTTTTGAGAACTGAATGAGTATATGAGAGGGATCTAGTCAGCAAAAATTACATTAATAAGTTCTATAACTTTTTATTGCAATGGTTAATATATGCAATATTTTCTATACCCAATACAATAAAAAAGTTATATTAACTTACTAAGGTGAAGTTGGTGTCAACTTCACCCTAACCGGATTCATTTGAGAGTAATTCATAGTTACCAGTTAACTATTGGCCCCATTGATTCCACCTGATGCATTAATTTCTTACCGTCCATAAGCTTGTAAATTGTAATGTACAAATTACGAATAAATCAGCAGGACTGGAAGTACGAACTTTATTGTCCTAAACTCAAATGACTTTTATTTCCTTAATTTTGAAATTCAAAATAATTAAAGTACGCACATTAATTGAAAGTATATCATGAGTCAAAATATAAAAAATAAAAATAATATTTATATCGACAAATATGTGAAACTATAATTCAGCTGACAATTGAGAAAGGTGTCGTTGGTGTCTATTCAACGCAAATTTTTGAACGCAAGCAATTGTACTGTTGCGTAAAATCTAATACACACAACACGCAAGTATACGTGATCAACAAGTAATAGAGTGAAAGTAGAGTATCGTTCCCACGGAGAAAATAACTACAAGTTATTCTAACAATTACTGTAACGACCCCAAAATTCATACAATATAATTCTCATTCTCGATCGTTAACAATACAACTTTAATCTAACTTTACATCATTATGCGATATTAAAATCACTTAAAATGCGGAATATTTAAAATTTTTATACAATCTTTCTTTGTTGCCCTAAATCGCAACCTTTATATTACAAATATTTGATTCAATTCTATTACATGAATCGCTTCCTCAAAGTTACTATACAAAGTATTACATCACAAGCAATATCCACTATACATCGGATAACTTAACTTTATAATTTAACAATCATGTTACATTTAAAAAAATTACATAACTCATCTAGAATAAATAATTTCTTGTATCGCTATTGATCTTAACATTCAACTAGCATGTATCATTACCTTGCATCCTTGACCTGCAAAAATGGTTATTTGCAAGAGTTAGCTCGACAGCTCAGCAAGAACTAACAGTTTTCATGCATCACATAGCACATAATAAACATGCTCAACATACATCTCATAATAATTAAAGTAACATGGCATACATGCTTTAATTAATATAATAATTATAAAGATTTAGTCCCTTACTCAATCAACATTCTTTAATCAATCCATGTAGTCATAAATTGACTTTAACATTTCATGCTTACAATATATATAACATATCATGCTCTTTGCAATACAATTTAAAATAGTTCATCATCATGTTCACATAAAAATTAGGAACCGAAAGACTTTCCTTGATTGTTGTTTACCACTAACAGATTAACAGTTTATAGCTATCTGCACTTCACGTGCCCTACATAATTATATAATCATGCACATCAACTATTAGTCACATAGCAATGCATAGTTGTTGTAACGTAAACTTTAATCTACATCTCATAACCCTTTCTACTATCAATACACAATATTTAATTAGATTGTGTTAACTTTCGACTTATATCTCACTATATTTCTTTTTAGTAATATTCAAAATTAATTCAAGTGTTTAAGTCTTGCTAGGACTACTTATAGGTTTTATATTAACCCTATTTTATATCTTATAATGCTCATTTCATTTGACTCAAAATACTATTTAAGTGTATTAACACATCACAAGGCGTTTCGACGTTTATACGTCACACACCTAATTCGTCTCTTTTGCATGCACTTAGCATGTTCCTATGTTGGGTTATATTACTCTATAATGTTTCATTCTTATTAGAAACATAATATTAAATAAGGTTATACACACTCGTTATGGCGTTGCGACGCTTGCACGTCCATACGCCAAACTTGCATATTCAAACGTCCAAACGACACGCATTTGTGCACGCTTAACACGCCCATACGAATTTTCTAACACTCAATGGTTAATGTCAAGTATCATTATAATACATAATAGTCATATTATGGAAGTTAGAACATTATTTTACATGGTCGAGAGCATTACATGTGCCTACGTGCATGCCCGACGCCCCTTGATTACCTCCAAAAACACATCAGTCATAAAGATTACCATTTTGACCCCTGATAACGACCTCAAATCGAAACATTTAAAGAAATAAAGTTGTATGTCTACTCGTGCTCGTTCCGGATCATCTTGAATCTCCTCAATCGAAGTTCGTATGAAAAAGTTATGGCCATTTTACTACAGGAGGTCAAAGTAGTTTTGCATTACAACACTTAAACCACTCCGGACAGCATGGTTACCCCCTGGGGCGGGTCTCCTAAGGCCAAAAGCCCCGCTGGGGTGGGGCACCCTACTATTGGGCTCCTCGGCTCGCGAACTTGCAGAGAAATAAGCCAATTTGGCTTATTTCTTCGCACCAAAGTCCGATTTTAACTAACACAATGTACATAAAACTTTATACAAACAAAATCCTACCCTTCTAATATGATTTTAACATACAATGACACCACAACACATAATCAACGCACCTAATTTTCATGATTTTTGAAGAAAACAACATTCTTAAGCGTTCTTAACGAAAATTAACACTATGAGTTCGTTTTTAACCCAAATCACATGATTCAAATCATGTTTTGTTCGTTTCTTGATATATTATTATAATCTATGATCAATTTAAACAACAATTGACACACACATACCAATTTTGATAATTTAAAGGCTATTTTCAAAATAAGCTCATAATAAAATACTGTGAACATAATTTCTTCATGTTCATCATATTTACATGAATTGAACCCCTTAAACTATCATATAACTCACATATAATCGTTTATATACATAATATCACTTACATACATCAAATCATCATGTTCATGAAGAACTAAACTTTACAGAGAACTAAATTTCATGAATAACATAAACATAAAATACTAACTATAAGGGTTATGAATTATACCCTTAAGTTATAGTGATGAAGAAGATGAAAGTGATGATGAGGCTTCTCTTTTTGATTCCTCACAAAACTCCTTCCTCCTCTTTCTTTCTTCTTCTCTCTTCTTCCTCCTTGAGTCTTTTCTCTCTAACTTTTCCTCTACTCTTTCTTTCTTTCTTTGTTTTTTTTCTAACACTGATTATTTTCTCTAACTCTTCTAACTCTAAACTAACGTATATTATAATTCTATAGATATGATATACATATAACACATATACATAACATATAACTTATAATATATTTATGTATATAATAAATCCCATCATAAATACATAGGTTACAATTCTTTTGAAAACCAAAAGCTTTAAGGCTTCGTTTGGTAAAAACGACATTATTTTTAAAAACAGGTTTTTAAATAGTTAAGGCCCCGTTTGGAAAAATGAATTTAAAACAATGCAAGGGCCTTGTTTGGGAAAACGATTTTAAAAACTCTTTTATTTCTTTTAATAATTTCTTTAACACATATTTTTAATGTTATCCTTTAATTAATTAAATCTTAACCTTATAATTTAATTAATTAAAAGTTTAACATCAATTAATCACATAAAATGGTCACATTATAATTACTCGCTAATTATAACTTCATGTAACAATTACTACATCACTACATCTAATTTAATTATCTCAATTAAATTAGAACTTTAACATAAAATCATTACGTCAATTAAATTAAATATTAAATATTAATTTAAATAATATATTACACTTAATTATATTACTCCATAATAATCACATAATCTCAATAAATAATTCAATTAAAATATTTATTCACTTCAATAAATATTAAAATTAACATTTAAATTCTCTTCACACCAAATCACATATTTCACAATATATAACACGTATACACATACTCAAACTCAAAACATCAGATAATAAGAATTTTATTTATTAAATTCTCATTTATTAATTCTTGAAAATCCGGGTTGTCACATCTTTCCCTCCTTATAAGAATTCCGTCCTTGGAATCAACGAAACCTCCCTTACTCGATTTTCACAAAATCTCTTCCACAATTATCGTTGAATAACTTCAACACGTTAACTTAGCAAAAAGTTTTACATATATATATATATATATATATATATATATATATACTTCATTCATTTCTTCAACAACTTTTAGGTTTTATTACATAACCTTCAATTTAAACTCAATTATATATCAAATATTATATATTCTTTAACTCGTTCATTCCTTTCTAAGAATCATTACCGAATACTCTACTCGTCGAACTAATATACTTCATAACTCACCATCTATAATTGTTCGGGTTATCACATTCACCCCTTCTTCTAAGAATTTCGTCCTCAAAATTTTAGTCTATCAATCTTTATATATCAATCTATAAAAATAGATTTTATGAATTATTGTGTTCTACCACTACTTCTTTCTAAGGGCTATTCTTCTCGCTACGTTCTCCTTCAGAATAATAAGAATCTTTCACAATTGCTCAATAATTGGGAAGCGATATAAATAACTCAGAAATTTAAAAGATTCCAAATCATGCTGAGTGGTCACAAGACCTTGAACTCCTTTCTAGGTTTAATAGTGCTTCAGCCCCGGTACTTCACACTATAAAATCGCATCGGTACTCTAGGTGGCCAACCTATTGTACCCCTACGTCGGGCCCAAACGTAGTACATCGTAACGGCTATATGCATTACACTTGGAACTATTATCTTCGATAACATGTCCCCTTATATAGGGTTGTTCACCTCAGCTTCTTAACATCTGAATCCGCACCAAAATAATTTGGTTTGACATAGTTTGACCAAGAACACTCGAATTTCATAAACATCTTTCAATATTTGTCTAGCTGAATCAAATAGCATAGACTTCTAGCAATAACTCGAACATCAATCGAATTATATATATATATATATATATATATATATATATATATATATATATATCTATACTTAGCCAAATAAAACAAATTCGTTTAAGGGAACTAAAAGTAAATAAATCCCCTTTTTTATAGTTTAAGGAACCCAAAAATAATAAGTAAGTCTTTTTTT
This sequence comes from Panax stipuleanatus, assembly GCA_020205555.1. Lineage (NCBI taxonomy): Eukaryota > Viridiplantae > Streptophyta > Magnoliopsida > Apiales > Araliaceae > Panax > Panax stipuleanatus. Next base: position 90,778,695 of record CM035117.1, read on the forward strand.
AATATCCTGATACCGTACCGCAGAAACGATACGTTGAGGATTTCGTCATTACATGACGTCGTCATACTACATCATACCATAGTGGGTTGACGATCATACAATCACATCCAACACTAGGTTTAACTGCACTGATAACTTTCTCGATTATTGTTTCTACACCATATCAAATGATGCATATATAAAATACATTTTGAAAATTTAAAATCATTTTTGTCTAGCTGAAGTAATTAGCATAGACATGTGAATAATAGCACTATTTTAAAATTTCACTGGTTCCATCATTTAATGCAATATTTTTCAAGAAAAAATAGAAGTGCAACATCGGTACGAAGTCAATAAATTTTGAAAATCTAGCAAAGCTAGGAGATTTAGAATATCAAAGTTTTCTCCATCAATATAACTCTTTACTCCATCATTACTTAATCATTCTATCAATCTTAAACAACATCAATGCTCTATAAACTATAACCTTTCTGTACCCAATATAGTTCATCGAACTTACCACACTTTGGAAGTTCAGGAACTTGCCACAATAATATGAGTTTAAGAACTTGTCCTAGCAATACGTAGTCAAAGAACTGATCAGAGACTGTCCATATGCTTAGGGGTTCAAAAATATACATGCGATTATGAGTCACGAACTTACCATAAGTATGAGTTTTAATAACTCGCCTAACCTTAAGATCATCTAATGTAATCTTAATATCATCTAATCTATCCTCTATTGACTCTAACTATCAAATATAAACATGGGACAAGAATCACCTTCTCACCATATATATATATCAATAGCGCGACACCCGTATTCCAACGATTATCAATATGATAAACTAAGTGTAAGCACAAAACCCCTGCCCATACAAAGATTTGTATAACTCGGCCACCACATGAGTCCTCAGTTGAAATCTCACTTAACTCTATCTTACACATAACTTCTCTCTCTATACTCGATATAGACTTCTGTATCTCATCATTTATAACTCCTCGTGAGTTAATCTCGTACTATATCATAGTACATTCTCGTTATAGTCTCAAACTATAATTATTCAATCATTACAGACCATCTGGCTTTTACAACTTTAAAAGATTACGTCGTGATCTTATTCTATAATGATCTTCTTATGATTCTTTTCTTATCTCATTATCGTTTTGTTTTAAAAACTTCTTATCTTACCCATCATCATGTTATATCATGATTTCATTTATGCTTTTAAATCTTATAGACTTCGTCTATTCATTGTTATTCGTCATCTAGATTATTGGAGTTAGGCAACTCCTAGTTTTTTTTTATCTCTATATCTCTTCAAGATTCTTCTTTGAATCTTCTTGTTTATTAACCAACTTTCGTTCTTTAATAATTTCTAATTCCATTCATGTTGCTCAATATTTTATTCGAGTTTTATTCATCGTCATTCTAATCTTCTTCTTATAACATTTCTAGGACATAACTCATCCTATACATCTACGTATGTGAAAAGAATCACCTTGTCATTATACGTAACTTAAACTTAACTTCTTATTCTCTAAGGTCATAGCCTAAGGTACTCTTACCTAAGGTGTATAACCTATCGGCCATGATACCAACTGTAACGACCCCAAAATTCATACCATATAATTCTCATTCTCGATCGTTAACAATACAACTTCAATCTAACTTTATATCATTATTCGATATTAAAATCACTTAAAATGCGGAATATTTAAAACTTTTATACAATCTTTCTTTGTTGCCCTGAATCGCAACCTTTACATTACAAATATTTGATTCAATTCTATTTCATGAATCGCTTCCTCTAAGTTACTATACAAAGTATTACATCACAAGCAATATCCACTATACATCGGATAGCTTAACTTTACAATTTAACAATCAGGTTACATTTAAAACAACTACATTACTCATCTAGAATAAATAATTTCTTGTGTTGCTATTGATCTTAACATTCAACTAGCACGTATCATTACCTTGCATCCTTGACCTGCAAAAATGGTTATTTGCAAGAATTAGCTCGACAGCTCAGCAAGAACTAACAGTTTTCATGCATCACATAGCACATAATAAACATGCTCAACATACATCTCATAATAATTAAAGTAATATGGCATACATGCTTTAATTCACATAATAATTATAAAGATCGAGTTCCTTACTCAATCAACATTCTTTAATCAATCCATGTTGTCATAAATTGACTTTAACATTTCATGCTTACAACATATATAAAATATCATGCTCTTTGCAATACAATTTTAAAAATTTCATCATCAAGTTTACATAGAAATTAGGAACCGAAAGACTTGCCTTGATCGTTGTTTACCACTAACAGATTAACAGCTTACAGCTATCTGCACTTCACGTGCCCTACACAATTATATAATCATGCACATCAACTATTAGTCACATATCAACACATAGTAGTTGTAACGTAAACTTTAATCTACATCTCATAACCCTTCCTACTATCAATATACAATGTTCAATTAGATTGTGTTAACTTCGACTTATATCTCACTATATTTTTTTTAGTAATATTCAAAATTCATTCAAGTGTTGAAGTCTTGTTAGCACTACTTATGGGTTTTATATTAACCCTATTTCATATCTTATAATGCTCATTTCATTTGACTCAAAATACTATTTAAGTGTATTAACGCATTACACGGCGTTTTGACGTTTATACGCCACACACGTAATTCGCCTCTTTTGCATGCGCTTAGCATACTCCTATGTTGGGTTACATTACTCTATAATATTTTATTCTTATTAGAAACATAATATTAAACAAGGTTATACACACTAGTTACGGCGTTGCGATGCTTGCATGTCCGTACCCCAAACTTGCCTATTCGAACGTCCAAACTATACGCATTTGCGCACGCTTAACAATCCCATACGAATTGTCTAATACTCAATGGTTAATGTCAAGTATCATTATAATACATAATAGTCATGTTATGGAAGTTAGAACATTATTTTACATGGTCGGGAGCATTACTTGTGCATACGTGCATGCCCGACGCCTCCCGATTACCTCTAAAAACATATTAGTCATAAAGATGACCATTTTGACCCCTGATAACGACCTCAAATCAAAATATTTAAAGAACAAAAGTTCTAGGTCTACTCGTGCTCGTTCTGGATCATCTTGAATCTCCTCAATTGGAGTTCGTATGAAAACGTTATGGCCGTTTTACTACAGGAGGTCAAAGTAGTTTTGCATTACAACACTTAAATCACTCCGGATAGCATGGTCACCCACTGGGGCAGGTCCCCCAAGGCCAAAAGCTCCGCTGGGGATGGGCACCCTGCTGTTGGGCTCCCCGGCTTGCGAACTTGCAGAGAAATAAGCCAATTTGGCTTATTTCTTCGCACCCAAGTTCGATTTTAACTAACACAATATACATAAAATTTTATACAAACAAAATCCTACACTTCTAACATGATTTTAACATACAATAACACCACAACACATAATCAACGCACCTAATTTTCATGATTTTTGAAGAAAATGACATTCTTAAGCGTTCTTAACGAAAATTAACACTATGAGTTCGTTTTTAACCCAAATCACATGATTCAAATCATGTTTTGTTCGTTTCTTGATATATTATTATAATCTATGATCAATTCAAACAACAATTGACACACACACATACCAATTTTGATAATTTAAAGGCTATTTTCAAAATAAGCTCATAATAAAATACTATGAACATGATTTCTTTATGTTCGTCATATTGAACCCCTTAAACTATCATATAACTCATATATAATCGTTTATATATATAATATCACTTACATACATCAAATCATCATGTTCATGAAGAACTAAACTTTACAGAGAACTAAATTTCATGAACAGCATAAACATAAAATACTAATTATAAGGGTTAGGAATTATACCTTTAAGTTTTAGTGATGAAGAAGATGAAAGTGATGATAAGGCTTCTAGTTTTGATTCCTCACAAAACTCCTTTCTCCTCTTTCTTTCTTCTTCCTCTTTGAGTCTTTTCTCTCTAACTTTTCCTCTACTCTTTCTTTCTTTCTTTGTTTTTTTTGTTACACTGATTATTTTCTCTAACTCTTCTAACTCTAAACTAACGTATATTATAATTCTATAGATATGATATACATATAACATATATACATAACATATAACTTATAATATATTTACGTATATAATAAATCCTATCATAAATACATAGGTTACAAATCTTTTAAAAACCAAAAGCCTTAAGGCTTCGTTTGGTAAAAATGACATTATTTTTAAAAATAGGTTTTTAAATAGTTAGGGCCTCGTTTGAAAAAATGAATTTAAAACAATGTAAGGGCCTTGTTTGGAAAAAAGGTTTTAAAAACTTTTTTACTTCTTTTAATAATTCCTTCAACACATATTTTTAATGTTATCCTTTAATTAATTAAATCTTAACCTTATAATTTAATTAATTAAAAGTTTAACATCAATTAATCACATAAAATGGTCACATTATAATTACTTGCTAATTATAACTTCATGTAACAATTACCACATCACTACATACAATAAACATCATATACCATCATAATACATACTAATACTTCTTAAGATCAAGGATCTACCATGATCCATCATCTTTTTTATTAAAACTTCACCAAATCCAAATAAAACAAAATCAATACTAAGAAAAATTAGGATTTTCTAACTTTTCAAAACATAATTCTCATTCCTTGCTTTAGATCTAACTTTTGACATTCAAAAGTGATAGATCTAAACATAATAGACTTATAAACATATAGATCTAAGGTTTTGGAGTTTTGAAATCTTAGATCCAAGTTTTGATTGAAAATAATTAAAATAAAATGCATAAACTAGTTAAAGCTTATACCTTTGCTTGATTTCTTTCTTCTTTTTTCTATAATTTATTTAAGGAACTTTGAAGATCACAAAAACACTCTCTCCTCTCCTTATGTGGCTGGTCCGAAATCTCTCTTTCTCTCTCTCTTGGTTTTCTTTTGTGTTAGCTAATAAAAATGAGAGAGAAATAAAATGAAAGAAAAGACAAGTGAATTGATTTTGTGTGTGTTAGTAATTAGATATAGATATATCATGTATATCTATCCAAATCTCCAACATATCTTGCTCTTTCTCTCTCTCTTATCTCCTTATCACATAAAAAATTGGATAAATATGTTGGCAAAGTAAAAGAAAGACACATGGAAAGTAAAGATAATAATAAGATAGAATGTAATCATTACATTATCCTCCCTTATCTCCTCTCCTCTCTAAATTTCGGCCCTAAGGCCTTATCCTCAACCATTTTGTTTGTTTTTTAATGCTTTATTTAGTTAAGTAAATGTCCAACATGTCATTCTCCAATTGGTCCAAGACTTGGGCCATTCATTTAATGTTTTGGGCTTGCAAATTAAATATTTGGGCCATGTAACTTAGGCTAGGTCCAATGCTTTTAATTTTATATTTTCCTAATCATTTAATAAGGGTTTCCGTATACACATTTGTAAATAACTTCCTCACTCATATATCTTTAATTTTATAACCCAATTAGACTTGCTTTACTTAGGTTATAAGATTAATGATTTAAAATGTATAAAATAGATCTCTTAGGTTATTTAATTACCACACCTAATATATGTATTATGTTACATAACTTTATTCTTAATTCCTTTATACAAAATAAAAGTATACCCATTCTATATTTATTTAATCAATTACATAACCCACATAGGTCATCACACATTCCAATAGTTTATTAACTTAATAGCTCTAATGGGCTTAATAAGTTATAACCACTCACATATTCACTATGTATAATTCATATCAATTATTATTCACTTCACATTAATCACATAATGTACCTACATATCATCTTAAATACAATAATACATGTATTAATATTCAAATCCCTATTTGAAATTTAAATTAGGGTTTTGAACAACTATTCATCTTGGCTTCCTTTCTTAGTCAACTTATAATCATTAAATTGACTAACTTGCTTAATCTATATCGCATATGTTCAAAATATTACTGATAACAATAATTATAATAGTTAATAAAAGAATAATATATATATATATATATATATATAAAAATTCATTCGTAAAATTATAGTCGTATAAAATTTTCGGTCCTTACATGTTCAGTGAACTTATTCTCCAATATGCATCTACATACTTGCTTTAGTGTCTCCACATAAATGATCAAGAGATCAATCATCCTCATCTAATGAGCAAGCAACATATGTACCAATCTATCCGGATTTACTAATCCCTTTTTTAGTAATCCAACTATTTTAGTTTTAAGCTTTCTAAGAATTTAGATCTCATTAGCATGATCAACATCATGATTCTAAAAGCATTGCTTAAAACTATGGGTTATTTACATATTATAAAAATAGCATCATGTAGATAATTAAATGCCTTTAATAAATGAATACTTTTATTAATAAATAAATAAGATCGTTTATAAAGTATATATTTTATCATCATACATGATTGGCTTGTATGCATACTGCTTTCACCTCAGGCTTTGGGGTTTTTATCTCACTTATAGGTATGATTGGAGGAAACAGCATGGCTGACACAGCAGCATGAATCTTCCTCATTGGCCTTATAAATCCGGCATCAGTGAGGTTTGGCAACAGTATGGTGGAAGCATGAGCCTTTAGATGCTTATGTGGGTTTCGGTGGTTTGACCCGGATGTGTAGCCCAATCCGGCTCTCTCCGACTGACTCGGGATTTGTACCGGGCTCTTAAAACCTTGCTGATTCTTTTATAACCCTTCTCCAGGGCAAAAACCCAAAGATACCATCTCCTGGCCCACGGTCATTACTTCGGGGGATACTTTTGGTTTCAAGACTGGTGCCCCAACAGGTAGGTATTGAGTATTGCGCACCTCTAAAGTTTGAAAACTTACAGGTTCAATCCCTGCATCCAGACTGATCACCGACATATCTCCCGTATGCAGACATGGTATTCTGTTTCGGCATTCACCTTGATTAGGTTGCCATTAATAATATACTTAAGCTGCTGATGGAAGGTGGATGGAACTGCTCATGCCATGTGAATTTACGGCCTTCCCAGCAACAAGTTGTACCCGGTGGTAATGTTGAGTACCTGGAAGGATACATAAAAGGTATGGGGACACTCTCCAGTGGCAGCTCAACTTATCCCACAGCTTCTCGGCGAGATCCATCGAAAGCCCGAATAACTACATGACTGGTTCTGACCCGCTTTGGATTGATCTTCATTCTTTCTAAGGTATCATACAGATAGATGTTTAGGGACGATCCTTTATCTATTAGCACCCCTCCGATCACATACCCGGATGACATTACTGCTATATGCAGGGACTTGCGATGACCCGTCCCCTCTGTAGGTATATCATCGTCAGTGAAAGATATCACATTGCTATTAAAGATGTGTTCTATCATGTGACGGAATTTCTCGGCATCTATTGTCTTTGGAAGATGAGCTTCTTTCAGTACTTTCACTAAAATGTTGCAATGATCCAACAATGATAAGACCAGATCTAGGATGCACATCTGCTTGGGTACATCTTTCAGGATTTGCACCACTTTGATCTTGTTATGCCCCATTTTGCTGAAGAATTCTTTGATTTTCTCTTCAGCCATCTTTTCTTTGGCCTTGTTAACTAAATTGATCACCCGCTGAGGCAGGTACAATGGATTCTCCTTGAATACAATGGCAATGTTGTTTGAGGTGGAACCTTGATCATTCCCATAGTTCCATGGGTCCCTCTTCAGACTAATGATAGGATACTGCGCTCTGAAAGGCAGTATTAAAGGTTCGGGCGTAGCTACCTTCACGGGACTCAGTGCTTCTTGAACCCTTTTCCCAGGCAGTACTAAGGGTGTTTCGGCTAGCTCCTTCTCACAGGAAATAACAGCAACTGTTCCCTAATTCCATTCCATTGGAATAAAGAGTGTTTCCTCCTCAGGGAGACTATAGTTTTGATTTCCTCTTATTAGCTCACTGCTTTCAATCATATTCTGAATCAGATGCCGAAGTCCCCAGTAATCCTCGGTGTCATAACCCTGCGCATTAGAATGATACTGGTAGATCCTGTCAGTTTTGAATTTCCTGGATCGAGGGTTTACCGGGGGTAACAAATCTGTAACCATCCCCTCATTAATCAACATCTGGAGGATTTCCTTCATCGGCTGATTCAAATTAGTGAAATTCCTCTAGAAGGCGAATTCCCTATCTGCTTGGAACTTTTCCTCATTGGCCACCTTGTCGGCCCAAGGTTCATGCTCATAAAATCGATAATGATTCATCATAGCAATGGAACTAACTTCAGGTGTAGGAGGACTTGCTTCAGTCTGGCTGGATTGGTTTATCAGCTGTCTGGTTACCTGATGCTGATATACGACCAAATTCGCTAGTTGTCCAATCTGTTCCTTAATAGACTTGATCTCCTATTCTATCAGGAATCGTGTTTCTGATAACTCCTAATTGTTTGGCTATTGTTGCTGGATTGAGTTGACTCTCCGACGTACTGGAGTTATTTAGATCCCTCTCCACTCCCCGTGCTAATCATATTGACACTCTCCTCTTTGTGCTGAGGGAGGGGATTATCCTGCATATGGGGTTGCTCCGGTTTGGTCACCACGATCTCTCTATTGTCTATCAAGTCTTAGATCTTGTGCTTGAGAGCACATCAGTAATGTGTATCGTGGCCCAGAGTTCCGGAATGGTATGCACACTTTTTACTTGGGTCAAAATTCCATCCACCGGTACTGGTTGGTGGATGGAGCTGAACAATCTTTTTCTGTGCTGTCAACAGTTTTAGCACGTTCTCGAGTGAATCCCATAAAGGGGTAAACATTCTCCGACATCTGGCCTCTAAATTCTTCTAAAATGGGGGGGGGGGGGTTAGAAGGTTGGGTTGGAGCTTAAAAAGGGGAATAGTTCCTCCTTTGAATGGGCATACTGCTCGACTCGCTCCTCTGATTTTGTCCTTGCAATACTAAGGACATTTCTTCATCTTTCTTCTTGTGTACTCTCCGTGGATTATTCCCGTAACTCCCAGATCGGATATGCTCGGCAACGGCCTCCAAGGCGGTAAGATCTTTTATCTTCCCAGATTTTAGCCCCATTTCAGCCATTTCTCCATGCTTGATAATCTCCGAGAATGGTTTTCCTATACCTGCTAGGACCCTTTCGTAGTACGGAGCTTCTTGGATGTCGATGAAGGCCATGACTATCTCAGACTCAATCATAGGTGGGGTGACTTGTGCTGCCACCCGCCTCCATCGTTGGGCATATTCTCTGAATGACCTGGTATTTTGCTTCTTAATTTTGGTGATCTGGTATCTATCTGGAGCCATTTGAGACTGAAAGCTGTATTAATTAAGGAAGGCATGTACCAACTATTCCCAGCTGTGAATCTTGGAGTTGTCCAGATGAGTATACCAAGCTCTCGCCTCTCCAGTCAAACTCTTCTGGAATAATTGCATTTTGAGATTTTCGTCCTCTACATAGGATCCGAGCTCTCCAATGAATACTTTCAAGTGAGTGTAGGGGTCACCTAATCTATCGTATTTCTCAAAATCAGGGACTTGAAATTTCTCAGGATAACGACCCCCGGGGAAAATACATAAGTCTGAATAATTGACAATCCAAAATGTCCTAGTCCCTTTAATGGGTCGGATGGTCTCTTCCATCTGTTGGACCTTCTTCTGAATGTCACCAGCTTCCTGTTCTTTGTTAAGGGTGGTGATTTTAGGGGTTTTGTTGGTAGTATCCTGGTTCTATGGTTCAGGAATCTGAGTGTCCTTCTTTCTAGTCTCTTGACTGCCACCGAATGTACCTGGTTGTGTATGACCCTGAGCTTGCTTTCATTTAAGAGCTTTACTTTGTTCTTTTAAAATAATGGCCAATTCGGCTATCTGGTTCTTTAATCCTTCAAACTCTTCCCTAGAGACAGGGGTGGATTCAGGCTGAGCACTTGAAGTCATGTCTGGAGATGGACTTAGTGCTTTCTTAGATTTTGATATGATGACAGGACCAATTTTTACCTACAAAAAACGTAAGTGTGTTAATTTCCTGATGTAGGTGTTAGTCGGATGCATGCCATACAATGTGTTTATTTACGAGATTTTTTTAATCTTATCCTGTAAAATAAAGGTCAGTTGTTTTAATGACAGGATAACATAACAGGATTGATAAGACATGGAATGCATATTATGATATTTACATTGGACTTGATAACTTGACATTGAATTGAAAGAGGAAGGCATGAAGAAGCTTCCCTTCGGATTTGGTTAATCAGAGGCTGGCCTATGATATTTACGCTCGCTGCTTTTCTACATGAAGGTCCCTAGATTATCGCAATCTACTAGAGGAGAAATTAATCCAATCTTTCAGTTGGAGCGGATCTGAGTGGTGCATATCATGAGCCTCGCAGACTTAGTCTCCTTGGAGTCCATTACTGAAACACCGATGGGTTTGCCTCCTGGTGGAGGAATCACACAACATATATTCACATACATCGCGTCTCACCGTATGAAATGATGACATTTGTGCGAAGCACTAATATAAAGCAGTAAAGCATTCACTCACATCCATTCAATGTAAAGACGCAACATTTCACACACATACGCAGTTAGAAATGGGAAATTTTGAAAAGATTTGAATGCAGCCTAAGCCCTCTACTATCCCCAGGAGAGTCACCACTTGTCCACGTTGGTGGAAAAATGCGCGGGTCGAGTCGATACCCGGATCTTTCTCTCTTTTCCTAAGTCTTGTTTCTACCCTTATTTTATATGTTTAAAAAGGCAAAGGGGTTTTTTAGAAAAAGACCAACATATATAATGTCGACGATTTGAACATTTTTATAGAGTCACCAGTTGGTAGATTTGAAAATGGTAGTACTAACTCAACCGAAAAATATATATTTTTCAAACCCTTACGCTCTAATTGGAATAGAAGCCTGTTGATACTTCCATTTTATCTTTTTAGCCTTTGGGCTCAATTTAAATTGTAATTGTCGGGCTGCGAAGCATCCTCGACCACAAGATATATACAAGTGCCGGTCTTCTCATAGGCATGACAGCCATCGGAGTGACTCTAGCACGACAAACCATTATTTCATTATGTTGAGACCTTAAATCCGGATAACCATTTTCAGGTCTTTCAGATGTACATTTTACAAAAAAACTGGCAGGGTACATTTGTAAAGTGGAGTTTGTCCATCGTGAGAATCGGATTCTGATCAGTTTGATTATGAATCCCACGATTCCTAGGCTCATATGAGGAGGCCAAGAGAACCTGCACAGCTTAAATATTCACAGAAAGTATACATTTACATCTAATCATTGCGAAGAAAACCAAGGATTCATCAGTCAAATCTGGCCTGTGCGTAGCCAAAGCTTCTCGTTCCCAATAGATAGCGATCTAAGGGTCGCGAGGTCGCTTTAATAATGCACAAAACTAGAAAGAATCCAGATTTAAAGAAATCTTAGCCATTCTAGCTTCCCGGTTCTAGTTGGACCTATTTTGAACCGTTTGAAAGGTAGAAAGGGTTAGATTTAAAGAAATCTAACTCGCCTAGATGAATATCAGAGCCGATTCATATCAAATAAATATTTACAGCAGTAATTTAATCACAATTAATAAAAGATATATATATATATATACAAAATCTGTAAAGGGTAATGAGTTTTCACTCCGATGCCCGGACTAGAATGTAAATATATATATATATATATATATATATATATATATATATATATATATATATATATATATATATATATATATATAAAAGCAATAAAGGGCGACGAATTTCAAATCCTATGCCCGAACTAAAATGAAAAAAATATATATATTTATAAAAGCTGTAAAAAGCCACGGAGTAATCCAGGCTGGACAGAATTGAAATATATATATATATATATATATATATATATATATATATATATATATATATATATATATATATATATATATATAAAAGCTGTAAAGGGCGACGAATTTGTAATCCTATACTCGGACAGAAATGTATATATATATATATATATATATATATATTTGTAAAAGTGGTAAAAAGGCCACAGAATAATCCAGGCCAAACTGGAATGTAACTGCTAATATATACAGTTATTATATATATATTAAAGCAATAAAAAGGCCACCAAATAGAAATCCAGGCCCAAATAAGTCAGAATTTTTTTTAATATATATAGTTATATATATAAAAGCAATAAACTGCCACGAATTTGACATCCGGGCGTGACAGAATTGAAAAGTTAGTATATATATAGTTGAATATATAAAAGCTATTAAAAGCTGCGGATCGACGATCCGGGCTGTGGAAATGCCAAAAAACGTGTTTATGTACTAAAATGTAGGAAAACGTAAGTAAAAACGGCCACGGAACTGAGTTCCGGGCATAATCAGAAAACGAAACTTAATGTGCAAGTGTATAAATGCGCAATGAAGTAGTATGAACTTCCTGATCGTAAAAATACTCATAATAGACTACTACACTGGCTTTTTGCCACCTGGTAGGCTTCAAACGGGCGTTTCCACCGATTAATTTTTGATATGTGATAGTAAATAAGTATATCTACGTGTTAGAGTGATAAAATCTGGGTTTGGAGTACTGGAAGTAGGGCTAGGAAACGGAATGGACAGAGTTTCAGAGCATTTCTGAATTAATTTTGGCCTGGGGGTGCACTTATATTTATAGACTCGATGGAAGCGGCTCTAACAGAGGCAGCTGCGGGTCTACCTGCGGCGCCATGTGGTTGGTCCCATCACCTCAAAGTACGTGCACTCCGAGCAACGTGAGGTCAGATTCGAAACTTTCTAACTTTTGATTGGAGCATCCGTTTGAGGTGTGCTATACCTTTTTGGAAAGCCCTCGTTGAGCGCATCGCAATGACATGGGACTAAACATTTTCTGAGTCCAAGACTACGGGTTCATAACCGGGTCTTCGTTTATCGCAGTTTATCCGTTGAGCTGTCTTACACTGTTTCCACTCGGGGATCAATTTTATAGTTCTTTCTGACCCTGATGGCATCACTTTGGCATGATTTGACCAAATTGGTTTTAAGTTGATAAAATTACCATTTTTCCCCTCTAGAGGTTTTTTCCTGTACTGGCACGGTCTTCGATTGATTCACAGGGTTGTCTCCGAGGTTTTGATCCCAGTCAATTCTGTTTGTCCTCAGCGTTGTCTCTGAGGCTAACTTGATTTACCAAGGGTTGTCTCTGGAGATAATGTGATGCTTTGGGGTTTTCTTTGAAGTTAATTTGGCCTCCCGGGTTGTGACCGGGGCTTGACCTGACCTTCTAGGTTATGACCGGAGCTTACCTGTTCCTCCCGGGTTGAGACCGGGGCTGACCTGTTCCTCTTGGGTTAAGATCGGGATTGACATGTACCTCCTGGGTTAAGATCGGGGTTAACCTGTACCTCATGGGTTGTGACTGGGGTTAACTTGTACCTCCCGGGTTGTGACTGGGGTTGACCTATGCCTCCCGGGTTGTGACCGGGGTTGACCTGTTGATGAATGGGTTTTATACCTACGAATTGGTAGTCGTTATAGCTTGATTTTGCATGTTTTTGAGTATTTTGGCCTATCATTTCTACTGGGTGTATACATTTATGTGAAAATAATGAAATGGAGGCGAGAATAGCTTTAAAGGACAAAATTGCATGTTATATGTCTATTCTTTAATGCTTATTCTTTGTATTCTGTACCTACATATACTCAGTATTCTTGTATGTTTATTTTAGGTACAATTGAAGAGTTCCGTGATGATTGGAAATAAATTGGAGGAAAAATGGAATTAACAAGAGCAAGAGGGGTCCATGCCAACCCAATTCGGTTATTAAAGATCAATGAGCAGCTGAACGAACTCATGTAAATTTCCATAGCAGCTCACGAAATTAACTAGTCATCAACATTCAAGGATGGGCCCACGGCTGGCAAGGGAATGGCAACAGACTTAGCATGCAGGCATATATGTGCGTGGGTTGTAAATTAGCAGGCTACGGTTTGCCATGCAAAGTTGCAGTTCATGAATTATCAATCAAGTCAAAGTGGATTAAGCAACAAAAGAATATGCATGTTGGCCAGAGCAAGTGTGTAGCAACCATGTACAAACAAATTAAGCAATTATGCAAGCTTCATTAGTGGGCCACGAAAATCAGTAAAAAAAAATAATATATAGGCGGCTGGGCAGTAAATGAACCCGCTGGGGCGGGGCTGTAATGAGTAAACTCCCCGCTGGGACGAGGAGGCGCCAGAAGCTGATTTTGCCAAGTGGAGATAAGGCATGATGGAAGGCTGCTAGACTAAGGACAAGGAGATGCACGTGACTCGGATTGTGACTGAACCGAAATAGTGGTGAGGCAACAGCTGTCCTATATGGAGAAGGATTCGTGTAATACATGGAGACAAGAAGGGGCTGCATATATATTAGTTATAAAAGGACTCAACCTGTTAAATTGATGTGGGCCATGAGTATTGAAAATAAGTTGGACGTAAAGCATGCAGGCATCCAATTCGGATTGGGCTAGACTTAACTTGGAGGCGTGCCAAGCTACTGATCTATATTTTTCCTACTGGGACACGGGTGCAGGTAGGAGCTGGGCAGGAGGATCACCCGCCGGGGCGGGTGATTTACAAGGTACCAACCCGCTGGGGCGGGGATGCGGCATCAGCTGCTTATTGATTCCCTTTTGCCGAATTGTAAGTCATGGGCTAATAAATGTGGGCTGCACATATATTATATAGAGAAAGACTAGAAGTATATTAAAAGGAGAGCACAGTTGATAAGTAGTATTTATATCGCGAATCAGATTCTCTAAAGCTTAAGACGCTGCTTGTTTTTTGTTATTTGTTGTGCTTTTGTATTTCTTTTGTTGTTATTATGCTTTTCTTGTATGATGCAGGGCTGTTCAGGTCATTTCTAGCTTGCAGGGGCAATATTACACTCTGGCGCCGCAGCGCCAGAGCCTAGTCTGAAGCTCGCGCCGCAGCGCCGCCTCTTTGTCCATGCTAATGTTTTCTGACGCTGCAGCGGCCCTGGTCCTTCTTAAGCTCGCGCTGCAGCGTGAGTGGCGCCGCAGCTCCACCAAGCTGTTATAGGCTCCGTGCCGCAGCGTCGCCTCCGGTGTCTAGCCAGTGGCTCGCTTTTAATGACCTAATAAAAAAAGGAGAACACAGCGGCTAGATTATCGACAACAGACAGTGAGATAACGGAGAATATTTTTGGAGATTCTAGAGTAGAAAGAAGCTGTGTGTTTTAGGGGAGAATAGTTATTGCATCATACACAACTCAGGAGTTACACGGAGAAGAGAAGACTTGGAGACAAAAAACCTTACAACAGGAGTTTCCTTATTCCAAATCTCTCAGTTATTTGTGTATTAATGAGCAATGTTGAATGTGATAGAAATGTGTATTAGCACCATGGTTATGAACTAATTCCTTTTTAGGATTGCAATGTAACCTAGTGCTTAGCCTAATTAACTTTCTCTCCTATTTATATTAATGAATCATTTTGGGAATGGGTTGTTGTATTTCTTGCTTATTGACTAAATGCTTGACAGAGTGTTTGGTAGTGATATTAATGGATATTGAATATTGGACATTAATATCTGGCTTTTAAAATACAATAACACTTGTTATGCCCTTGCCTAAAGGAATGTGTGCATAAACTGCTTAATAGGATAGACATATCTCTATTTGCCTTGTGTAGCCTTGAGACTGAGCTTAATGACCCTAGTCTAGTTATTATCATCGATAGACATATTGTGATTCATCTAGCTAGGGATGTGCATTTGGCCTTCGACAGAAGCATATGCGTAGTTCTATTCTCGGCTGACCATTCCTTGATTTGTTTGTAATGTGGAGAGTTATGAGATTAGGCGACACATTAGGGGAATTGTAATCCTAGCTTGTCTCCCTATTACATCTATTTCTCCCACTTCCTTTAGTTGTAATCGCATAGTTTAAAATACCACCTCCAATCATTTGTTTAGATAAGATAGTATAGAACTTACATTAGTATTTGATTTGCATTTAAGACTTCGTCCTCGTGGGTACGACATCCTACTTATCTTATATTACTTGTTGACCGCGTATACTTGCGCGTTAATTGTCGTTACACAAACCAACCAACAAGTTTTTGGAGCCGTTGCCGGGGACTTAGTACTATTTGTCATCAATATTAAAGCTAAGTCAATACGATCTTAATTTAGATTAATTTTATCTGTTTAATTTTCTTTTCAGGTGATCTCAACGGCGTATGCTACCTCGAAGGGGTCGGAATATAATACCTCTCGATCCCGAGGTTGATAGAACGTACAGACGCCTGCAGAGAGAAAAAGCTCGGGACATACATACTCCTGTTACAATGGCTGAGGAACTTTAGAAATCTTTAAGGAAGCATGCTATGCCTCACATCGCAGATTTGCAAGCGAGCATTCTTAGGCCCGTAATCCAAGCAAACAATTTTGAGATCAAGCCGGGCACTATCCAAATGTGCTCCAATATTCAGTTTGGGGGATTACCAAATGATGACCCCAATGATCACTTGATGAACTTCTTGGAGATCTGCGATACGTTTAAGTGTAACGGAGTGTCTGACAATGCCATCAGACTCCGATTGTTTCCCTTTACTTTGAAGGACAAGGCCAAGAGCTGGCTACATTCACTTCCGTCAGGCTCCATAACCACATGGGATGACTTGGCTCAAAAGTTCGTGGAAAAGTTCTTCCCACCCGCTAAAACCGCCAGGCTCAGGCACAAAATTACCTCTTTTATTCAGTTTGAGTCAGAGTCTTTGTACGACTCATGGGAGTGATTCAAGGATCTTCTGAGAAAATGCCCCCACCATGGACTGCCAGAATGGCTTCCCATCCAGACATTCTATAATGGGTTATCCGGAGCTACTCGATCGAGTATTGATGCCGCTTCTGGAGGAGCGTTCATGTCTAAGCATCACACAGCGGGGTATGAATTGGTGGAAACAATGGCGGCCTATAATTATCAATGGCCAAATGATAGACAGGCCCCTAAAAGAGCAGCAGGAATATATGAGGTTGATCCAGTCAAGCAATTAGCGGCTCAGGTTGCAGCGCTAACTAAAAGACTCGACACCATGGGAGTGCAAGCTGTGCAGAATGTTCAGAGTGTCGCAGTATCGTGTGAATTATGTCAAGGGAGCCACCCAACTGATCAGTGTGCCATAAGCCCCAAGTCAGTTCAATTTGTTTCCAACTACGGGCGGCAGCAAAATGCAAGTCTCCCTACTCATTATCATCCGGGCTTGAGGAATCATCCAAACTTTTCTTGGGGCAACACAAATAACCATCAAGCACAACCTCCGACCACCAGGCCTAATTTCTCAAACCCTCCGGGTTTTCAAGCTCAAAATCAGTACAACCAACAACCACAGAGTTCTCATAATCAGTTCCACCATCCACCACCTCAACAGGAAAGAAAACCTAGTTTGGAAGATCTCCTGTCACGGTATATTACCCAAAATGAGACAAGGAGCAGTAATCAAGAAGCTTCCATCCGGAACCTTGAAATCCAAATGGGACAGTTGGCCTCTGCTTTAAATGGTCGACCGCAAGGCACATTGCCGAGTGACACTGATGTCAACCCGAAACGGGATGGGAAGGAACACTGCAAAGCAGTTACACTCCGGAGTGGGAGAACTATAAATGACAAGGGTGGAGAGAGTCCTGTAGTGCAAGAAGAAGTGACTATAGAGGAACCTATTGTGGAGCAGAGTGATGATAAGTCTGGGGGTGAGGTAAATGCTCAAGAACGCCCTTCATCACCAACCCCTACAGTGAACACAGCTAGTCCTCTTATCCCGCAGTTTCCATTCCCCCAGCGCATGCAGAAACAAAAGCTTGATAAGCAATTTTCTAAGTTTTTAGAAGTGTTCAAGAAGCTTCACATAAACATCCCGTTTGCAGAGGCGTTGGAGCAAATGCCGAGCTATGTTAAATTCATGAAAGACATATTGTCGAAGAAGAGGAAAATGGGAGATTATGAAACAGTGGCTCTGACTGAGGAATGCAGTGCTATTCTACAGAACAAGCTCCCGCCAAAACTGAAAGATCCTGGAAGTTTCACGATTCCGTACACTATCGGGGACCAATTCATTGGCAAGGCCTTATGTGATTTGGGGGCGAGTATAAATTTGATGCCTCTGTCAATATATAAGAAGCTTGGACTAAATGAAGCCAAACCCACAAGTGTTACTTTGCAATTGGCGGATAGATCTCTCACTTACCCGAAGGGGTTAGTAGAGGATGTGCTTGTTAAGGTGGACAAGTTAATCTTCCCAGCGGACTTTATTGTCCTGGACTTTGAGGAAGACAGGGAGGTCCCGATAATACTGGGTAGACCATTCTTAGCAACGGGGAGAACCCTTATAGATGTGCAGAAAGGGGAGCTGACTATGAGAGTACAGGATCAGGAAGTAACTTTCAATGTGTTTAGGGCAATGAAATATTCGAACACCCCTGAAGACTGCTTCCAGATTAAAGTGATTGATGATGCAGTCAGGGAAGTATTCTCAGAAACATGCATGACAGACCCTTTTGAAGCTACACTAAGAGGTACCAGTACTAAGGAAAAGGGCACCCATGTTGAATGTGCTAACTGGCTGGATACCCCCCCAGAGATCTACACAGTTCCAAAGACAGTTTGAGTCGCTGAATGATCCAGAAGCATCTACTTCCAAGGCCCAACCATCTGTTGTAGAACCTCCTATCCTAGAGTTAAAGCCCCTGCCCAATCATCTGAGGTATGCATACTTGGGGAATTCATCCACTTTACCTGTTATAATATCTGCATCTTTAGAGGAAGGCTAGGAAGAGAAGCTACTGCTAGTGCTTAAACAGTACAAAACGGCACTGGGGTGGTCGATTTTAGACATTAAAGGGATCAGTCCATCCCTTTGTATGCACAAAATCCTACTGGAGGAAGGATCCAAGCCGACCATTGAACATCAGAGGCGGTTGAACCCAATAATGAAAGAGGTGGTCCGGAAGGAAATCATTAAGCTGCTAGATGCGGGCATTATCTACCCTATCTCGGACAGCCCTTGGGTCAGTCCCATTCAATGTGTGCCAAAAAAGGGTGGTATGACAGTAGTAGCCAATGAGAATAACGAGTTGATTCCAACCAGAACGGTGACTGGATGGAGGGTATGTATGGACTACAGAAAGTTGAACAAGTCCACCTGTAAGGATCACTTCCCTCTGCCATTTATTGAACAGATGCTCGATAGACTTGCTGGGCATGCTTTCTATTGTCTGCTAGATGGTTATTCTGGATATAATCAAATTTCTATTGCTCCTGAAGATCAGGAGAAAACAACGTTCACATGTCCGTATGGGACCTTTGCCTTTCGGAAAATGTCCTTTGGGTTGTGTAACGCTCCTGCAACATTCCAACGTTGCATGATGTCGATATTCTCTGACATGGTCGAAAAGACCCTCGAGGTTTTCATGGACAATTTTTCTGTATTCGGGAGTTCATTTGATAACTGTCTGGTGAATTTGACTGCCGTTCTCCAAAGATGTGTTAAAACTAATCTTGTATTGAATTGGGAGAAGTGCCACTTCATGGCAAAAGAGGGCATTATTCTGGGCCACAGAGTATCTGATAGTGGTATCGAGGTAGACAAGGCTAAAATTGATGTCATCAATAGTCTACCACCGCCTACATCAGTGAAAGGGGTTAGGAGTTTTCTTGGGCATGCAGGATTATATAGGCGGTTTATCAAGGACTTCTCAAGAATAACCAAACCGCTATGTTCACTATTGGAAAAGGATATGCCGTTTCAGTTTGATGAAGCCTGCCTCAGAGCATTTGAACTATTGAAGGAAAAACTCATTTTAACTCCTATTGTGGTAGCTCCTGACTGGACTTTCCCATTTGAGCTCATGTGTGACGCCAGTGATTATGCTATTGGGGCAGTGTTAGGACAGAGAAGGGACAAAGTGTTCCGCACGATCTACTATGCCAGCAAAACATTAACTGATGCTCAGTTAAATTACACCACAACCGAGAAGGAGCTGCTGGCAGTGGTTTATGCTTTTGACAAATTCCATTCCTACCTCATTGGAACAAAAGTGACTGTGTACACAGACCATTCGGCCATCAAATATCTGATAGAGAAGAAAGATGCAAAGCCTAGGCTGATAAGGTGGGTCCTTCTTCTACAGGAGTTCGATCTGGAGATCCGCGACAAAAAGGGGACATAAAACCAGGTAGCAGATCACTTGTCGAGGTTGGAAAACCCTCCTCATTCGGGAGATGCAATCAAAGACATCAATGATTTCTTCCCGGATGAACAACTGTTTGGCGTCCAGAGTAAAGCCTCGTGGTATGCGAACTTTGCCAATTTCGTCGCTTGTCAAGTGCTTCCTCCCATCTTGAGCTATCAACAGAGGAAGAAATTCCTAAATGATGCAAAACAATACTTGTGGGACGAGCCCTTTTTATTCAAACAGTGTTCAGATCAGATTCTGCGGAGATGTTTGCCAGAGGAGGAAATTGAAGGTGTGCTCCATCATTGCCATTCCTCTAATTATGGAGGACATTTTGGGGGCCAAAGAACTGCTGCTAAAGTACTCCAATCTGGGTTTTACTGGCCTACCCTATTCAAAGATGCACACCTATATGTGTTGCACTGCGATAGATGCCAAAGGGTAGGAACCATCTCAAAAAGGCATGAATTGCCTCTGCAGAATATCCTTGAAGTAGAGTTGTTTGATGTATGGGGTATTGACTTTATGGGGCCATTCCCGTCGTCCTACAACAATCTCTATATTCTTGTTGCGGTTGATTATGTCTCCAAATGGGTAGAAGCAGTCGCCTTGCCTTCTAATGATGCTAAGGTGGTGCTTAATTTCTTAAGGAAAAATATTTTCACTCGCTCGGCACTCCTCGGGCAATAATCAGTGATGAAGGGTCACATTTTTGCAACAAATATTTCGAAGCCCTTCTTGCTAAGTATGGGGTGACCCATAAAATAGCCACAGGTTATCATCCGCAGACAAGTGGCCAAGCAAAAATCTCTAATCGAGAGGTTAAGCGTATCTTGGAGAAGATTGTTAATCCTAATCGAAAGGACTGGTCAAAGAAGCTTGATGATGCCTTGTGGGCATACCGCACCGCTTATAAAACGCCTATCGGAATGTCTCTGTATAGGCTTGTTTATGGAAAGGCTTGTCATCTTCCTGTGGAGCTAGAGCACAACGCATATTGGGCTATCCAAAAGCTCAATTTCGATATGGATGCAGCGGGTGAACGAAGACTATTACAACTCAATGAATCAGACGAGTTTCGTCTGCACGCATATGAAAACGCTAAGTTGTATAAGGAAAAGACAAAGCGGTGGCATGATAAGAAAATTATCGAAAGGAACTTCGAATAAGGCCAGAAGGTGCTTCTTTTTAACTCCCGGCTGAAATTATTCCCGGGAAGTTGAAGTCCCGATGGTCGGGGCCGTTCACAATTGCTAAGGTGTATCCTCATGGGGCTATTGAGGTCGAAGACCCTCATTCAGACAAAACCTTCAAAGTCAATGGATAATGTTTAAAACACTATTGGGGCGGCGAGGTCGACCGGCAAAACACCTCCATCACCTTGGGAGACCCGGTGTAAGGCGGGGTGAAAGTCAAGCCGACGACTCTAAATCAAGCGCTTGATGGGGAGGCAACCCCATCTCAGTATCAAAAATATCCTTATGGTTTTATTTAATGTTGTTTTCTTTAGTTATCATTAGTGCACTTGGTTTTCCTTAGAATTATTGTAGATGTTAAATTAGTATGTTAGGATGATTGCTTTGTTTAGTAGTTAAAATGTGTATTGATTCGGGTTTTGGGTGTTTGCTGCAGGAATGCAGGAGAACAAAGTACTTGCGCCGCAGCGCCAGGTACTAGCCTAAGTCTCGCGCCGCAGCACCATGCTCAATATTCCAAATTCCTATCCACGCCGCAGCGCCAGCCCATTTACAAATTTTCACGCCGCGGCGCCGGCATATGGTGGAAGCTACTGGAGAGTTGCGCTGCAGCGTTGAGGCCTTCCTAATTATTCGCACCGCAGCGCCAAGATGTCACGCCGCAGTGCTGAAAATGGCGCCGCAGCGCCAAGATGAACCTAACTCGCGCCCAGCACCATGCGCCACGCCGCAGCGCCAGTGCCGTGTTTTTGAGTTTAAACAAGGCTTTTGGGATTAAGTTTACAGCAGTTCATGTTCATCCCTCATTTCTCTCACACACATCTCCCTTCCTTCCAAAGAGTGCGGCAAAACAACCGTCACCCTTTCGGTTTCTGACCGTTTGGGGCCATCAACCGTCCTGCCATTTCTTCTCCTTCATCCTATTTATAAGTTATTTTGAGGTAAAGGATTTCTTCAGAGCAGAGTTTGGATTTTCGTTTATTGATTTTCTTTTTGTTGTCCTTGGAGTTTTGTTGGCTATGGGTTCAAAGCGTCCTCGCACTAGTATAGGTCCTCCTCCGTTATCCAGAACCCCTCCTCCCCTTTGAGATGCTGTAAAATTCCCAAGTGAGGAAGCCTGGAAGCGATAT
Organism: Panax stipuleanatus; assembly: GCA_020205555.1. Lineage (NCBI taxonomy): Eukaryota > Viridiplantae > Streptophyta > Magnoliopsida > Apiales > Araliaceae > Panax > Panax stipuleanatus. The sequence continues at coordinate 90,801,294 of CM035117.1, forward strand.
GCCCAAATTTTTTTAAAGAGGAGTTTGGTGCCTGAGAGAGGGCTAAGGCCAGATGACAAGATGGACGGCGATATGAATTCCATGATTGTGACTATGAAATGGATTCACTTCACCAAGTCGCCCGAATCTGCAGTTATTTCGGTGGTAAAGGAATTCTACGCAAATGCTAATGCTGATGGTCCTGCTTCGGTACCGGTTCGGGGTAAGTTGATCAAATTTGACAGTCGTACCATCAATGCTGTGTATGGGACTCCAAACTATAATGGTAAGGATTATCTGGAGTCTGGGATGCGGAGTTACAGTACAGATGAGATTATAACCAAGCTCTGCAAGCCTGGTACCGTGTGGAAAACCAATGAATTCCACGGTGAAAAGACCTCTTTCCCCCATCAAGCCTTAAGTCGTTATGGTAAGGCGTGGTACTCCTTCATTTGTGCCAATATCATGCCAACACGCCATCTGAGCGATGAAAAAAGAGAGAGGGCAGTATTGCTGTATGCAATTGTCATGGGGCTGAAGGTTGATGTGGGGGTTCTTATCCAGGATTCAATTAAAAAGGCCATTAGGAGCAACGTCAATTTCGGACTCCCTCACCCGTCTTTGATCACACGCCTATGCAAAAGGACGGGTGTGGTATGGGAGAAAGACGATATCACTCAGCCGCCTATGGCTGTCATTGATCATCACGTTATAGCCCGTTATGGAGTATGGGATGGGGGGCCTCCGTCGCACCCAAAGGGTCAGGGATATTTACCAGGACCTCTGCCGCCTCCCTCATCGGAGGCTAGTATCTCCGCTCAAGCGCCTGAGCCCCCATCCTCTGAGGCTATGCCACCCGGGGCCTTGGCAGAGATTTTAAGCAACCTTAATTTTCTCCACTGCAAGGTTGATACAGTGGCTCAATGGCAGAGCCAATTCAATCACTATCATGCGGAGTTCGCAAATACAGTTTCCAGTATCTATTATGCTCAGGGAGGAGATGACGCAGAGTCCATGCCCTTTCAATTTCCAGAGCCTCCAATTTTTGCGCCTTATCCACCGCCATTTCTAGCCAGAGGAGAGGATCGCGAGGAGGAGCCAGCGGGTGCCGATGATGATGGTGATGATGATGGTGGCGGTGATGGTGCTCCAGAGGGTGAAGGCCAGTGAGGACATTGGCAGATTTCAAGCTTGGGGGAGATTTCCTTTTTATGTATTATTATATATGAATTGCTGTTATATTTCTGCTATGTTTGTGGATGTTTTTGGTTTATTTTGGGATGCATGTTATGATGCATTGGCACGTTGGTTTTATTACGTATATGAATGAATGTTTTGGTTTATAATATTTAAATGCTTGTGCTTTATTTTGTATATAGTATTTTGCGTCCCTTTAGCTTTCATGTCATTTTTGGTTGTTATGTTTATAGCCATATTTTGGGGTTTGTGCAGATAATTGGTTTGCTTGCCATGTGTTATGGCTTCTCCTTATTTGGGCAGGGTGTTATTTCTTTTGTTGCTTCATGCCTAATTTATTTTGATCCCCCCTTTTTTTCGCCCCGTTCTGTAACTGTAAATATGCTGGGTGAGGGTGTTATTGCTGTTTATTTTTGATCGTGGCTAATGACAAGCGTCATGTAATTATGCTTATCTCTTAGAGTCATGTCAAGCATGTATGAGCTAGGGGTTGTTCAATCGATAAGTTGAGACTGTTATTGATCCGTCCTTTTTAGCAAGCACCGACCAACTGTGCTAACTAGTTATTTTTCGATTTTACTTCGTGCGCTTATTGCTTTGAGAGTATGTTCATTCTTATAATCTTTCATTTATGCAAGGTAATAAAAGACTTCGACGCATATACAGTTTTGGATCTTGGATTCTGGCATGTTGTATATATATAAAAAATAATATAAAACAAAAATAAATTGAAAAGGAGATTGAATATCGAAAGTCTTGCGGTGGGTCGAGATGGAGCGTAAAACGCGCTCGCCCATAAACGCAGGACCGATGTTGAGATGGAGCATAAAATGCACTCGTCTAATAATCTTCAGATTTCGTAAAGTCTAATTTGGCTTATGTTGATTACGTGGCCTTTGGTGCTCGAGTTATTAGATCCATAGGGGTGTTCCACACCCAGTGCCCTAAAGTCGTCTGGCTTGGGAGTCACTGATCAAAAGCTCATTCATGGGTAGCTCTGTTTAGCCTAAGGTAATTAAGGACTGTCCGAGTCAGATTTTATAGTCTTCATGCTAGGGCCTTTTGATCTTTTCCTGTGCTTGCATCTTAGTCTTAATGCTTGTTGATTGTTTAAGTTGCGGTGCATACTGGTTTTACCAATCGACTGTGCGAGTTTTTTTTGAGTTATGATTAGTGAGGATGGTTGGTCTTCAAACACACATAGAATGGATCAAGTACAGTCTTACGCTTGCATGTTCAATTTTAAGCCCCCTTTCATGTCAGTGTTTGTCCTATTCTCGGAGAGGCTCTATAAGTATGCTTTGAAGCCGTGGTATTATTCTATAGTAGTAGTTTCCATTCGTGTCTTCCAGTGATGTAGGTGTGGATGTTAGTTAGTTTGCTTGAGGGCAAGCAAAAGCTTAAGTTTGGGGGTATCTGATAAGTAGTATTTATATCGCGAATCAGATTCTCTAAAGCTTAAGACGCTGCTTATTTTTTGTTATTTGTTGTGCTTTTGTATTTCTTTTGTTGTTATTATGCTTTTCCAGTATGATGCAGGGCTGTTCAGGTCATTTCTAGCTTGCAGGGGCAATATTACACTTTGGCGCCGCAGCGCCTAGTCTGAAGCTCGCGCCGCAGCGCCGCCTCTTTGTCCATGCTGATGTTTTCTGACGCTGCAGCGGCCCTGGTCCTTCTTAAGCTCGCGCTGCAGCGTCAGTGGCGCCGCAGCGCCACCAAGCTGTTATAGGCTCCGCGCCGCAGCGTCGCCTCCGGTGTCTAGCCAGTGGCTCGCTTTTAATGACCTAATAAAAAAAGGAGAACACAACGGCTAGATTATCGACAACAGACAGTGAGATAACGGAGAATATTTTTGGAGATTCTAGAGTAGAAAGAAGCTGTGTGTTTTAGGGGAGAATAGTTATTGCATCATACACAGCTCAGGAGTTACACGGAAAAGAGAAGACTTGGAGACAGAAAACCTTACAACAGGAGTTTCCTTATTCCAAATCTCTCAGTTATTTGTGTATTAATGAGCAATGTTGAATGTGATAGAAATGTGTATTAGCACCATGGTTATGAACTAATTCCTTTTTAGGATTGCAATGTAACCTAGTGCTTAGCCTAATTAACTTTCTCTCCTATTTATATTAATGAATCATTTTGGGAATGGGTTGTTGTATTTCTTGCTTATTGACTAAATGCTTGACAGAGTGTTTGGTAGTGATATTAATGGATATTGAATATTGGACATTAATATCTGGCTTTTAAAATACAATAACACTTGTTATGCCCTTGCCTAAATGAATGTGTGCATAAACTGCTTAATAGGATAGACATATCTCTATTTGCCTTGTGTAGTCTTGAGACTGAGCTTAATGACCCTAGTCTAGTTATTATCATCGATAGACATATTGTGATTCATCTATCTAGGGATGTGCATTTGGCTTTCGATAGAAGCATATGCGTAGTTCTATTCTCGGCTGACCATTCCTTGATTTGTTTGTAATGTGGAGAGTTATGAGATTAGGCGACGCATTAGGGGAATTGTAATCCTAGCTTGTCTCCCTATTACATCTATTTCTCCCACTTCCTTTAGTTGTAATCGCATAGTTTAAAATACCACCTCCAATCATTTGTTTAGATAAGATAGTATAGAACTTACATTAGTATTTGATTTGCATTTAAGACTTCGTCCTCGTGGGTACGACATCCTACTTATCTTATATTACTTGTTGACCGCGTATACATGCGCGTTAATTGTCATTACACAAACTAACCAACAACAGTCAGCTTAGTGAAGATATATATTATATAGTTTTAGTGGGACAGCTAGAGTCTTTTTATAATTCAGATTGTTGGCTTGCAAGTGGGCTGGAGATATAAGGAGTCTTCTCCTACTTCAAGTGAGATTCAGATGCAAGAAATAAATGGCTGCACTTCATATGGTGGGGCCACGAGTATAAAAGGGATTTGATTATATAAGGGACACGGATGGAGTCTCCTAGTGAAGATGGATTTAACCGGATATAATTCTGGGATCTAAAACCAGAAGAGGAGAATTGAAGCGGAGCATGATCATATGAACACGGAGCAATTTGGAGACAGTAACGACTGGAGTTTTATATTCTTATCTTTCTCAATCCATATTATCTTTGTATTCGTTATGATTAGTACTCGGTGGATTGTGGATTTTATTTCATTCGTTATGAACTAATTATTTATTTAAGTCTATGATGGATCTTATTATGTAATGGAGGATTAATTATTTTTAAATCCAGTTTATGGAGGTTATTCCCAGGTTATTCACTATGTGTGTGATTAATTTATATAATTGTCTGATCAACGATTATTCTGTTATTTCTTATGAACTTGTGAAGGAACATAGGAGATTAGAACTAGCCATAGTGACATATGTTTGTGAATTCCGCATAGATGGAATTCGTGATTCGTGTTTAGGATAGATATATTCCTTTACGCCATATGTAATTTGAAAGAGAACTTGGTAATAAATTCTGGATAATTGTCATTCACATAGAAATATAGTGAGTTAGTTAATTGGGATGCCTTATTTGAATCTATCATATGTGGATACAAATAAGTACGGATATTATGCATCGGGAGGTGGTTTTATCTACATTCGTGTTTTCGATTAATAACCTGGGGGTAATTGAAATAAACTGGGGACAAAAGATATTATCTGAAGTGTAATAATAAGTGAAGTTGTAGGCTTAATTCTCTCAATTCTGTTAAGATTTCGATTTAGTGTGTGGTTACTTTTATTATTAATTTAGTTATAGAAGAACATATCTTTTTGCTGATAGTTTGATAAAGTTAAAATATTCTAAAATTGGTACTTGTTCGATTAAATAGTCATTATTGTCTCTGTGGGTACGATCTTTGATTTATCACTGTATTCCTTGTTGACCACGTACACTTACGTGTTGCGCGTAGAAAATACCATACAAGTTTTTGGCGCCGTTGCCGGGGACAGTAATTGCGTTTATTACTTACAATATCGATTTAAGTAGATCAATTTTAATTAAACATATATATATTTATTCTTATTTTTGTTTGTTTGGATATTTCAGGTACTTTCGATTAGTGCATGCAAACTAGATCGAAGAAACCAGAGTTGTTGCCCTTTGAGGACGATATCGACAAACGGTTTCGGGGGATAACTGAGTGGATTGCAAAGAATTGAGAGGAATTTGAAATACCCAGAACAAACATGGCGGAACACCAACAGGAAGACAAACCAATGAAGGATTATGATATACCAAAAATCTCAGAAATCCATTCAAGTATAGCCAGGCCAGCAATTAATGCAAATAACTTTGAGATTAAGCCTGGAACAATACAAATGGTGCAGAACACATGTCAGTTTGTGGGTCTTCCGAATGATGATCCGAATGATCATATCTTCACTTTCATAGAAATTTGCAACACTTTCAAGTGCAATGGAGTGTCAGACGATGCACTCAAGCTGAGGTTATTCCCATTCTCGCTCAGAGACAAGGGGAAGGCTTGGCTACATTTTGAACCACCGGGGTCAATTACGACATGGAATGATCTAGCACAGAAATTTGTGGCTAAGTTCTTTCCACCATCGAAGACACACAAGATAAGGTCGGAGATATCTGCATTTGCACAGTATCAAGGGGAGCCACTGTATGAAGCATGGGAAAGATACAAAGAATTGTTGAGGAAGTGCCCTCATCACGGATTTCCACCATGGATGCAGTTGAGTAATTTTTATAATGGAGTATCGAGTCAGATACAGTCTAGCATTGATGCAGAGTCACAGGGAGCTTTTCTGACGAAGAAATTTGAGGACGGATGGGCATTAATAGAAATGATGGCTTTGAATGGGTACCAATGGCCGACTGAAAGATTGACTCAGCCCACAGTAGCGGGTGTTCTGCAAGTGGATAATTCGACAGCTATATTGGCACAACTGGCATCGTTACAAAAAAGTATTGAGACCATAACAAAGGGAAACATGCAGCAGGTAGCAGTCGTATGCGAACTTTGTGCAGGAGAACATCCGATTGAACAGTGTGCAATCAACCCAGCCGCAGTTAATTATGTGGGTAACTATAACAGATCAGCCAACACATACCAAAACACATATAATCAAGGGACAAAAACTACCCGAACTTCTCATGGAGTAACACACAGAACCAACAACAGGCTCCACGACAACCATACCCTCTTGGTTTTTAGAATCCGCAGCAACAGTCAGCACCACAACAGGATGAAAAGCTAGGTTGGGAAGAAGCTATAGCCAGAGTCAGAACAGAAAATGAATTGGCGAGGAAAGAGACGAAGGCTCTTGCGGTGGACATGAAGAATCTAATGATTTAAATGGGACAAATAGCAAGTGCAATGAATAACCGGCTTCAGAGATCATTGCCTAGCGACACCAAGAAGAATCCGAAGGGAGGACATGAGCAATGTCAAGCTGTGACACTCAGGAGTGGAAAACAGCTAGATGAATTAGAGTTGGAGAAGCCGGTAACTGAAGAGCAAGCTGGAACTAGTAAGGAACAAACAGGGGAAAAAGAGGCAGGAGAAAAACCAGCAGAAAAGGAACATGTGGTTACACCAGTAGTTTATCCTCCACTGCCATTTCCACAAAGACTCCACAAACAAAAATTACAACAATAGTTCACAAAATTCCTGGAAGTGTTCAAGAAGCTGCATATAAATATACCATTTGCGGAAGCATTAGAGCAGATGCCCAGTTATACCAAATTCATGAAGGACATTCTTTCAAAGAAAAAAAGACTAGAGGACTTCGAAACTGTGGCACTGACAGAAGAATGTAGTGCAATTCTACAAAAGAAGCTTCCACCGAAGTTGAAAGATCCAGGTAGTTTTATCATTCCATGCACTATAGGAAGTGTAACTTTCAACAAATGCCTTTGTGATTTAGGTGCCAGTATTAACCTTATGCCACTATCAGTTTACACTCAGCTAGGATTACCGGCACCTAAACCTACCAATATCTCCCTACAATTGGCGGACAGATCAGTCACTTATCCTCGGGGAATTGTCGAAGACATTTTGGTGAAAGTGGACAAATTACTCTTCCCAGCAGATTTCATCATCCTTGATTTTGAAGAAGATAAGGAAATTCCAATAATCCTTGGACGACCATTCTTGGCTACTGGTAATACACTCATCGATGTATAGAAAGGAGAGTTGACCATGAGGGTGCACGATCAACAAGTCACCTTCAATGTATTCAAGGCCATGAACTTTCCCAAGGAGGATGAGGAATGTTACCGGGTGGATACAATAGACACAATGGTGGATGAGGAATAACTGCGGGTACTGAATACTGACCCACTAGAATTACCATTGATGGAAGAGTGTGATAAGGAGGATGCGAAAATAATAGAATATATACAGCTGTTGGGCGCAATTCCGAGAGCAAATAGATTCACACCACTAGTTGAACCTTTGGAAATGGAAGGAGCCTTATCAGAAAAAATCAAGCCATCTCTCCAGGAACCACCTAAGCTTGAACTTAAGCCGTTACCTGATCACCTCAAGTATGCATTTTTAGGTGATTCATCTACTTTACCTGTTATTATTGCATCTGCACTTAACCTAATGCAGGAAAGTAGGCTGCTGAGAGTGTTAAGGGAACATAAATCGGCTATTGGCTGGACCATCGCCGACATTAAAGGGATCAGTCCATCATTCTGTATGCACAAGATCCTGATGGAGGAAGATAGTAATCCCACGGTAGAACAAAAGAGGAGGCTCAATCCTATAATGAAAGAAGTGGTGAAGAAAGAGATCTTGAATTGGCTAGACGCAGGAATCATCTACCCAATTTCAGACAGTGCTTGGGTGAGTCCGGTCCAATGTGTGCCAAAAAAGGGTGGTATGACAGTGGTGAAGAATGAAAATAATGAATTAATACCGACAAGAACAGTAACTGGCTGGAGAGTCTGCATGGATTATAGAAAACTGAATAAGGTGACTAGAAAGGATCATTTCCCCTTGCCTTTCATTGATCAGATGTTAGACATATTAGCCGGACATGAATATTACTTCTTATTGGACGGGTATTCCGGATACAACCAGATCGTCATTGCACCAGAGGATCAAGAAAATACAACATTCACATGTCCATATAGCACCTTTACCTTTAGAAGGATGTCATTCGGACTGTGCAACGCACCAGCAACATTTCAGCGGTGCATGATGGCGATATTTTCGGATATGGTGGAGAGAAGTGTTGAGGTCTTTATGGACGATTTCTCCGTCTTTGGGGAGTCGTTTGATAGATGCCTCTAAAATCTGGTATTGGTTTTGAAGAGGTGTGTGGAAACGAACCTGGTGCTCAACTAGGAGAAGTGCCACTTTATGGTCCAAGAGGGGATAATTCTTGGCCACAAAGTCTCAGGAAAAGGATTGGAAGTCGACCGAGCAAAGTTAGAAACAATTGAAAATCTGCCACCGCCAACATCGGTAAAGGGTATTCGGAGTTTTCTAGGTCATGCTGGATTCTACAGACGATTTATCAAGGACTTCTGAAAAATCATTAAACCACTCTGCAGTCTATTAGAAAAAGATGCCCCATTCAAATTTGATGAAGACTGTCGAGTGGCTTTTGAACAGTTAAAGAAGAAGTTGACCACGGCCCCCGTAATAATAGCACCTGATTGGACCAAGCCCTTCGAACTCATGTGTGACGCCAGTGATTTTGCAGTTGGAGCTGTACTAGGACAAAGACAGGATAAAATCTTTCATGCCATCTACTATGCAAGTAAGACTCTAACGGATGCATAGTTAAACTACACAACCACGAAAAAAGAATTACTAGCGGTTGTGTATGCCTTTGACAAGTTTCGTTCATACTTGGTGGGAACTAAGGTGGTGGTGTACACCGACCATTCAGCCATCAGGTATTTAGTTGGGAAGAAAGACGCAAAGCCAAGGCTTATCCGCTGGGTGTTGCTACTACAGGAATTTGACCTGGAAATTAAGGATAGAAAGGGGACAGAGAACCAGGTGGCCGATCACCTCTCACGACTTGAGAACCCAAAGTAGGATGAAACAGACAAGTTAGCCATCAATGAGCTATTTCCTGACAAGCAACTATTTTCGATAAACGGCGAGTTTCCATGGTATATGGACTTTGCCAATTACATGGTCAGCAACGTCCTCCCACCAGACTTGTCCCGTCACCAAAATAGAAAATTCTTACATGATGTAAAGTGGTACATGTGGGACGAACCATACTTGTTCCGCCAATGTGCTGATAAAATGATCCGGCGATGTATACCGGAAAGTGAAGTGGAGAGTATCCTACAGGCATGTCATGCATCACCATATGGGAGACACTATGGGATTGATCGCACAGCAACAAAAGTTCTTCAATCAGGATTCTACTGGCCCACGTTGTTCAGAGACACACATCAATGTGTGAAGAATTGTGATAGATGTCAGAGAGTGGGGAATATATCGAAACGGAATGAAATGCCATTAAACATGATCTTGGAAGTCGAGGTTTTTCGTATATGGGGGATCGATTTCATGGGACCCTTTCCATCTTCATTCAAGAATCTGTACATCCTCTTAGCTGTAGATTACGTCTCGAAATGGGTTGAAGCGGTGGCATTACCGACAAATGATGCAAGAGTGATGTTACGGTTCCTGTAAAAGAATATATTCACTCGGTTCGGAACCCCACAAGCAATCATTAGCGATGAAGGGAGCCACTTCTGTAACAAATACTTCACTGCTCTTGTGGCAAAGTATGGGGTAAAACATCGGATAGTGACAGCCTATCATCAGCTGCTTATTGATTCCCTTTTGCCGAATTATAAGTCATGGGCTAATAAATGTGGGCTACACATATATTATATAGAGAAAGACTAGAAGTATATTAAAAGGAGAGCACAGTCAGCTTAGTGAAGATAGATACTATATAGTTTTAGTGGGATAGCTAGAGTCTTTTTATAATTCGGATTGTTGGCTAGCAAGTGGGCTGGAGATATAAGGAGTCTTCTCCTACTTCAAGTGAGATTCAGATACAAGAAATAAATGGCTGCACTTCATATGGTGGGGCCACGAGTATAAAAGGGATTTGATTATATAAGGGACGCGGATGGAGTCTCCTAGTGAAGATGGATTTAACCGAATATAATTCTGGGATCTAAAACCAGAAGAGGAGAATTGAAGCGGAGCATGATCATATGAACACGGAGCAATTTGGAGACAGTAATGACTGGAGTTTTATATTCTTATCTTTCTCAATCCATATTATCTTTGTATTCGTTATGATTAGTACTCGGTGGATTGTGGATTTTATTTCATTCGTTATGAACTAATTATTTATTTAAGCCTATGATGGATCTTATTATGTAATGGAGGATTAATTATTTTTAAATCCAGTTTATGGAGGTTATTCCCATGTTATTCATTATGTGTGTGATTAATTTATATAATTTCCTGATCAACGATTATTCAGTTATTTCTTATGAACTTGTGAAGGAACATAAGGAGATTAGAACTGGCCATAGTGACATATGTTTGTGAATTCCGCATAGATGGAATTCGTGATTCGTGTTTAGGATAGATATATTCCTTTACGCCATATGTAATCTGAAAGTGAACTTGGTAATAATTTTTGGTTAATTGTCATTCATATAGAAATATAGTGAGTTAGTTAATTTGGATGTCTTATTTGAATTTATCATATGTGGATACAAATAAGTACGTATATTATGCATTGGGAGGTGGTTTTATCTACATTAGTGTTTTCAATTAATAACCTGTGGGTAATTGAAATAAACTGGGGACAAAAGATATTATCTGAAGTGTAATAATAAGTGAAGTTGTAGGCTTAATTCTCTCAATTCTGTTAAGATCTCGATTTAGTGTGTGGTTACTTTTATTATTAATTTAGTTATAGAAGAACATATCTTTTTGCTGATAGTTTGATAAAGTTGAAATATTCTAAAATTGGTACTTGTTCGATTAAATAGTCATTATTGTCTCTGTGGGTACGATCTTTTGATTTATCACTATATTACTTGTTGACCACGTACACTTGCGTGTTACGCGTAGAAAATACCAAACACCTGTACCTCCCGGGTTGTGGGGGTTGACATGTACCTCCCGGGTTGTGACCGAGGTTGAACTGTACCTCCTGGGTTGTGATCGGGGTTGACTTGTACTTCCCGGGTTGTGACCGAGGTTGACCTATAACTCCCGGGTTGTGAGCGGGGTTGACCTGTTCCTCTCGGGTTGTGATCGGGGTTAACCTGTACCTCCTGGGTTGTGACCGGGGTTGACCTGTACCTCCCGAGTTATGACCGGGATTGAGTTGACATCCCGGTATTGAGACCGGGGCTGAGTTGAGATCCCGGTATTGAGACCAGGGTTGAGTTGACATCCCGATATTAAGACCGGGGCTGAGTTGAGATCCCGGTATTGAGACTGGGGCTGAGTTGACATTCTGGTATTGAGACCAGGGCTGAGTTGACGTCCCGATATTGAGACCGGGGCTGAGTTGACATCCCGGTATTGATACCAGCGATGAAATGGCATCCCGATATTGAGACCGGGGATGAAAAGACAGTTTTTCCCTCCTGCAGGGTTAGTAACAGGAACGCAAAATTTTGAGTGTCTATAACAGTAATGAAAAATTTCGAGTGTCTACAATGTATGTTTGGAATGAGAAGTACTCATGATGTACGGAATTCGGTTGTGAGGATAGACCGAATTTCGGGGTGTCACATGGTTTGTATGAAAAATTTTAAATTTCGTTTTATCGCCCTTCCGCACCATTAATGTGATTTGATTACATGATTGCGCTATATACAAACCTAATAGTGGTATCAGAGCCTAACTTTGTGCTAATTATCGTTCTTGATGATTCCATATATGAATTGGTATGCGGTTGGATCGAATTTTCTAGGCAAAATTTCTTCCTGGCCAGTATGCGACGCAATGCGGCCGCACCGTCTCCATTTCATTATGGAGCGCGACCACGCCCTAACCTAGAAAACGTTTCTGGGGTTACAGCGCGGCCGCGCCGTGGTCCAGTTCATTTTACACGCGGCCGCACAGTGGCCCAGTTCATTCTACACACGGCCGCGCCTGACGCCAGATTTTATTTTTTTTTATTTTTATTATTTCAATTAAGTAAAAAAGTTTATTTTGAAGTGGAATATGATTAAAAATAAAAGTTGTACTTTAACTTGGAATATGATTCCACATTAACTTGAATAAAGGAGTTTATTCATATATGGAATATGATTATATGGTTCCTAGAATAAAGGAGTTTATTCACATATGAAATATGATTCCATGTTTCTTAAAAATTAAAGATATTTAATTTTGATAAGGAATAGAATTCAACATAATTTATTTTTCCAGCAATTTTAAGTTAAAATAAAGGAGTTTATTTTGTACTTGAAATTGAATTCCTTGTTAATTAAAATAAATGAGTTTATTTTTATTCAAAAATGGATAAAATAAAATAAAGAAGTTTATTATTGTAACGTCCCCACAATTCATACAATTAAACTCTCAATCTCGGTCGTTATCAATAACTTCCCTGAATCACAACCTTTATGATTCACATATCTTTGAATATTATTTATTTTCATGATTCACTTCATCAGAGTTATTATATAAAACCTTACATCCCAATTCAGTATCCTTTATACTTCGGATAACTCAAACCTTACAACTCAACATAAAAGAAACATCATAAACCATTAAGTACATCTCCAGAATATTAAACATGGGTTAAAGGAATAGCAACTTAATCTAAAATATTTAATCTTCGTGCATTATATCTGATCCACATCATTCAAGTAGCACATAACGTTACCTTGAATCCTTAGCCTGCAAAAATGGTCATTTGCAAGGTTGTGCTCAACAGCCCAGTAAATATAATAATTTTCAAGCATCACGTAGTACATAATAACATGCTCAACATACATCTCATAATCATACATGCAGCAGTTCACATAATAAGTATAAAGATTGAGTTCCTTACTCAATCAACGTAGTTATAAATTAACTTTAACGTTTCATACTTACAACATATATAATACATCATGCTCTTTGCAATACAGATTTAAAACAGTTCATCATCAAGTTCACATAGCAAATAGGAACTGAAAAACTTGCCTGTTTGTAGATTACAAAACTGATTAACAGCTTATAGCTATCTGCACCTCACGTATCCAACATAATATATAATCATGCACATCATTTATTAGTCATATAGCAACGCTTAGTAATCGTTGAAGTAACTCTACTTTACGATCTACTATCATATTTTTTAGGTTTGATACACAATGTTCAATTTATGTGGTTAAGTTCTGTTAGGGCTCCTCATTGTCCATTCGATTTATTTACGTAAACTTCCTTTTACTTCTCATTGCGTTCCACTTTAATACACTTAACATTTATGTAAGTCTTAAACCTCGTCTTTACATCACATTAGATGTATAATGTTTGTTAAACTTAATTAAGTTAACATTCGCTTCATATAGACCTGGCAAAATTGGACCGGGCCCGCGGGCCGGGACGGCTTGTAAAAAGTGGGCTTCGGGCTTGCATTTTTCAGCCCACGAAAACTTGGGCCGTTTTAGCCCGGCCTGTTTTGACCAGCCCGCTGGTGGCCCGAACCAGCCTGCGAGCTTTTTTTTTTTTTTTTTTTTTTTTTTAAATATGCAGCCTATGACAAAAAGGACACGATATCTTTTCCCATCTGTAATAACAATTGAGGAACACAACTTTGAATTGATAATTACCCAGAAGGCCACACATCTTTTCTCAAGAGTCATTTTTTGTTATAATATATATCAATATATCATGGTAGGTGTTGTACAATACAAGTCTCGTCCATCCCAAGAGGGAGTCTTTGTAATAAAATATTCATTTAAATCAATTATATATTGGTGTAGTTTTGTCGTATTCAACTTGCTTGCATGTCCACTTCCTACGCAACTTTTGGCTCAACTTGTCACATTCATGGTTTCTCATTTTGTTCTAATAATCCCCTGGCTGGCTCCTGTAGTAATAAATTGGCATCTCCTACATAACTTTTGGATCAACTTATCACATTAATGGTTTCTCATTTTGTTCTAGTAATCCTCTGGCTCCTGTAATAATAAATTGGCATTACAGCGAACACTAAAGTATTGAAAACAAAAGTGTTGATAAAACCTTAGAAAGTTATTTCTAACCATATATGTATTGTTAGTAAAGCAGTAATATATAACATAAAACTACAGTTGTCCTTTCTTGTAAAAAAAACCCGCGGGTAGGCAGTTTGCTAGGTCTAGTTTCATATTTCTTTATACTTCTCTTTAATCGACACTTAACATTTAGTTAAGTCGATATAGTTGTCATTACATCATTGATTAATGTTAAGCATCATTATATTTCATAATATTTATGTTTAATAACTTAGAATAACATCTTTTATCAGTCCCAAAGATGTCCATTTTCGACCCTGCTAACAACCTCAAATTTAAAAACTTTTGGAATAAAGGTTGTAGGTCTACTCTTCCTCGTTCCGGATCATCTTGAATCGCTTCAATCGAAGTTTGTATGAAACATTATATTTATGTTACTACAAGAGGTTAAAGCAATCCTGCCTGACTACTATTCCTGCACCGCGGCGCCATAGATTGCCTTGGGGGCAGCGCTGTAGCGCCTTAGAGCAGAATGGGTTGCCCAGATTCTGCAGATCGCGATTTCCTTGATCCTTTCTCCTTTCGATATTCATAACTCTAGCTATACACATCCAAATTAGTCCGTTTTTGATTCTACAGATCCGTTTTTCATTGAACTACATTATCCCAGAATTTCAATCAATTCTTAGAACATTAACAAACCAACATCTTGACCCAAACTTAAATTTTATACTCTATTTTTCATGTTTAACGTGATCAACCACTACAAACTCGATTCTTATCCAAATCAATCCATTTAACTTTTGTTGTTTTAGTTTTTCAATCTATTAACAACACCTACTATCAATTTAAGATTATATCCATGAATTAACCTTCAATTTTGACTCCAACATAAGCCAAAATGTCTATATTCAACCAAAACTCAAATTCTTTATCTTTAACATATTTTCATGGATTTGATTACTGAAAACTCACTTATAAACAAATATACTAAATTATACATACCCACGAACCTATATTATAGATACATTAACAAATTAATCATAAAAATCCATTTTTTGATGAAGAACTCAAGAAAATATAAAGTAGAGTTCTAGGGCTAGATTATTACCTTTAATTCTTAGAATAGTAGATGATTAACAAGCTTTGATCACCCTTCTTCTTCTTCCTTGATTCTTCCAAGCTTCTTCTCAAATTCATAGAATTTCTCTTCTCTCTCAACTCTCAAGTTTTCTCTATTTTCTCTAGTCTTAGGCTTAACAAAAATAAGCAATAAAAAATAAACTGATGAAACATGGGTTCCGTTAAACTAAATATGGGTCTCAGCAATTACAACCCACCAAGGGTCATATGACCTTGTTTTGCTAGCATATTATATAACCCTTTTTAATTTATTTTAATCATTCATTGATTATATGGTTCACAAAAGTCACACTTTATTTGATTAAATTACTTAACCAATATAACTTTAATTTTATTTAACAAATCACAATCTCTCTAATTTAATTATTTAAATAAATTAGAATATTTCCCATTCCATCAATATTATCACATTTTAAATAATTATCCCATAATCATTCCCGTCAAATATTTATTTCATTCCATAAATATTTCAGCTAAAATATTTATTTTATTCGATAAATATTTTAACTATTTACGAAACTCACAATCTTACTACATTAACATATTACATTTATATGTAATATATATATATATATATATATATATATATATATATATATTAATCTCCCATTTATTAAAACAAATGTATTCGCGTTAATTCACTATTTTAATTAAGTGAATCATTCACATTATTTATGAAACTTAATTCATAATAATTTTCATCGTCACAATAATAATTAAATTATATTTTCTCATAATATAATTTTAACTTAATCAAATTAACTAATATTACTCAGTTAATTTTCTTTTCATAACAATTTCATTTAATTTTTTCAATAGTTTAATTAACTATTAAACATCTTTTTCCCCAATACATGAATATATAATCCTCTTCACACCAAATCACATATTTCAAAGTATATAAGACATATATACACATACTCAAACTCAAAATATCTTATAATAAGAATTTTAATTATTAAATTTTTATTTAAATAATTTATAAAAATTCAGGTTGCCACATCCTTCCCTCCTTATAAGGATTTCGTCCTCGGAATCACCGAAACCCTACCTTACTCAGGTTTTCATCAAATCTCTTTTTTTAAAAAAATTATCGTTGAATAACTTTAACACATTACATTAATATAGGTTTAATAATTCTTATTCCATTCTTTCCAAAGCCAATTCTTGCAAGTTTTTATTTCATAACATTTACTTAAACTCAATTATATTTGAGTGTTACATATTTTTTAACCCTTTCATTACCTTTTTCTAAGGATTATTACCACATACTCAATTCATAAACACTTGGGATATTACATTTGTGACGCCCCCACATCCGGGTTCCCTAACCTCAGTTTTGGTGCTCACGATCCATCATACATATCACATCTAACTACCCATTCATTAATGAAATACATTATTCATTACATGTCCTTAATAAAAACATACTTTAAAACATAATTATATCATCATCCCAGGTTAACTAACCTTAATATTACATGCCTATAATACAAAAGGCTTAAACAAAAATATAATATAATATTCATCATTACACAACTGCTATTACTCGGTCACCTTTGCCTTGCCTTTATCCCTGTTAGATCCTTTGGCTACCTCAGCTTTAGCTGAAATATTTTATTTAAGCAAGGGTGAGCAATAAGTTTGCTCAGCAAGTTAAAGTATACAATAAAGGATATATATCATGAATAGAAGAGTCTAGCTTCTATAGAACTTCAATAATAATCAAAGAATTTCGAAGTAGCTGGATAATAATTCATTTTCAATAACAAGACTTTCTTAAATTTCATGCTGAATAACATATCAAGGATGAAAGAGTAAAATTCTTTCAAAAATTCAATAATATTCAATTGATTAAGAAATTTAACAATACTGCAACAATATTCAATGAAGTGAGATATTCTCAGATTTCATGCTAAGTGATCACAAATGGATCAAGAACTAATAGAGGCATTACCAGTTCATTTACTGATAGACTACCTCAAGAGTATAAGTTAACTGTAAAGATTAAATCATACTCGCTTACAAGTACATAAAGTGATCAGCTTCATTGTACTCTATATTATGCATAATACTCAAAAATAGCGCATGGGTCGTGTCGACGTTGGTTTAAAAAATCCGCGGGTCGGGTCACAACCCGGATCTTTTAATCTCTTTTCGTAAGTTCTCTATACCCACACTCTTTTTATTTAGGAAAAAGGTTTTGAAGGATTTTTTTATGAGAAAGGCCAATATGTATCATGTCGACGATTTGAACGTTTTATAGAGTCTCCAGTTGGTAAATTTGAAATGGTTGTACCAACTCAACCGAGTTTTGTTTGAAAGAGGACCAATTGCTGGACACTGTTGAAACTTGATCTTTTAAAATAAAGTTTTGAGCTCGGGGGCTTGGTTAAGTGTGGAAAAGGTGTTAGGCACCCCACGACTCCGGTGTAAACACGGTACCATATCTTTTTAATATTTTCTTTTAAAACTGGAATGCGTGAGTGAATGCTATTTGAAAATTGTGCCTATTGATTTGATTGATTGAAAGTAGTGCTTTGCTTCGTTGAACCTATATACGAAGGGTTTGATTTGATTTGAAAATCAGTCTTTGATTTGATTTGCAAAAGATTTTAATTTGATTTTCTTGAAACGCTTTTCTTTTGATTGATTTGAAAATGATGTTTTGAAAGCTGGTTTATCAAACCCTTACGCTGCCATAGGAATTGAAGACTGTCGATACTTCCAATTTTATCTTTATAGCCTTAAGGATGCATATGAATGGTGATTTGTCGGGCTGCGAAGCATCCTCGACCGCATAATATACAAGTGTCGGTCTCCTCATGGGTATGAAAACCATCGGAGGGATGCTGACACGACAATCGATATTTTTTCATTATCTGGAGACCTTAAATTCGGATAACCATTTTAAGGTCTGTTTACATATACATTTCTACAGAAAAACTAGCAGGGTACATTTGTAAATTGGAGTTTTTCCACCGTGGGAATCAGATTCTGATCGTTTTGATCGTGAATCCCACGATTCCTAGGCTCACATATAAATAGCCAAAACCTGCACAGTTCAAATTTATATAGAAACAGATAAATATCCCAAAATTTCCAGAATCGAGGATTCATTCAGTAAATTCCTATCTGCACGGCCAAAACGTCTCGTTCCCACTAGATAGCGATTTAAGGGACGCGAGGTTGCTTTTAAAGCTGAAACTAGAAAGAAAGCTAGATTTAAGGAAATCTCAGCCATTCTAGCTTCTCAGTTCAGTCTGAAGGTTTTGAACCATTTAAAAACTAGAATTGGCGAGATTTAAATAAATTTAGTTTGCCTGTAAATATATTAGTCTCAATTCATATAAGATGAATATTTACAGCAACAGTTGAATAGAAAGTGAGTAAAGCAATATATATATATACAAATATATATAAAAGCTGTAAAGGGCGATGGGTTTTCACGCCGGTGCCCGGACTGAAATTGAAATATATATATTTTGACAGAAACGTAGTTAACCAAGACTTGGAAGAGGACTAGTGATGGTGAAGGCTGCTTATATATGCATAAATATATATATAAGTAGTAAAAAGGCTACATAATGATACATGCCGAATTGGAATGTAAATGTACAGAAAAGTAGTCAACTAGTGACTGGGGAGATCACCCAGTATAGCGAAGTGTGCAAAAAATAGTATAAAGGTCACGAAATAATCCAGGCCAGACTGGAATGTAAATTGCAGAAAAGTAGTCAACCAGTGACTAGGGAGATCACCTAGTATAGTGAAGTGTGCAAAAACAGTATAAAGGGCAATAAGTTTTCACGCCGGTGCCCGGATTGAATTGAAATATATATATATATATATTGACAGAAATATAGTCAATCAGGACTGATACGAGGACCAGTGATGGTGAAAATCCCTCATATATGCGTAAACATATATAAAAGCGATAAACTACCTCGGATTTGACATCTGGGCTTGACAAAATTGAAATGTTAATATATATACAGTTAAATATATACTAAAAAAGCCAAAACCGGACTAGGAAGATAACCCTGTTCGGCGAAGTTGCCAGAACGTGTGTGCTAGTGCATTAAAGCTGCTGGAGTTGACGGATCGTCAATCTGAGTTGTAAAAATGCCAGAAAATCAGTTTATGTACAAAAATATACCAAATTTTGATGAAAACGGCCACAGAACTAAGTTCCGGGCATTTTTAGAAAACGAAACAGAACGTGCAAGTGTATAAAAGTACGAAGAAGTAATATTCACTTTCTGATCGTGAAAATACTTACAATGGACTGCTGCACGGGCTTTTTGCCGAATTGTAGGCTCTATACGTCCAAATCTACCGGTTATTTTCTGATATGTGGTAGTATATGGATATATCTACGTGTTAGAGTGAAAATATTTAGGTTTGGAAGAGCTATAAAAGTCAAAAAATTAAACTGTCAGAGCTTCGCTGCGTTTCTGGATTCTTGAAAATGAGGGGGGTGGCCTCATATTTATAGACCAAAGAGCCTCCACTCTACCTGCTGCTACCGCAGGTAAAGGTGCGGCTCCCCTGGTGGGGCTTGCGGTGCCGAGTTCCATTGTCTCGAAGTACGTGCACTCTGAACAACGCGCAGTCGAAGTTGAAACTTTTTAACTTTTGATCTAAGCGTCCGTTTGAGGGATGCGATAGCTTTTCAAAAAACCCTCAAGTAGAGTGTCGCAATGACATGGGATAAAACATTTTTTGGGTCCTAGAAGACGGGTTCATAACCAGGTCTTCGATTCCCCGCAGTTTGTCCGTTGAGCTGTCTTGCGTCGTTTGCACTCGGGATCGTCGTTATGGTTCATTCTGACTTCGATGGCATCAATTCGGCTTGAGTTTGACTGAATTGACTGAGAGTTGATAAAATAACCGTTATGCCCCTCTCGGGGTGGTCCTTGGTGGATCTGGCTTCCCAGGGTTATCTCTGGGGCTGAACTGCACTTCCCGGAATGACGTCAGGGCTGATCTGTACTTCCCGAGCTGAGACCGGGGATGACTTGACACATCTTAGGTTGATGTCAAGGTTGACCTGTACCTTCCAAGTTGATGCCAGATCTGACTTGACGGACCGATATTGAGATCGGGGTTGATCAGTACCTCCCGGGTCGATGCCGGGGCTGACTTGTACCTCTCGGATTGCCGCCGAGGCTGATTTGAAGGCCCGATATTGAGATCGGGGTTTGACTTGACGGCCCGATTAGAGATCAGGGTTGATTTGATAGCCCGATATTGGGATCAGGGTTGATCTGACTGTTCGATTGACGATCGGAGCTGGATAGACGGTCCGATTGGAGATCAGAGCTGGATAGACTGTCTGATTGGAGATCGGAGCTGGATTGATGGTCTGATTAGAGATCGAATCTGGATAGACGGTTCAATTGACGATCGGAGCTAGATGGACGGTTTGATTGGAGATCGGAGCTGGATAGACGGTCCGATTGGAGATCGGAGTTGGATAAACGGTCCGATTGGAGATCAGAGTTGGATAGATGGTCCAATTAGAGATCAGAGCTGGATGGACTGTCTGATTGAAGATCAAAGCTGGATTTACGATCCGATTGTAGATCAGAGCTGGATTGATGGTCTGATTGGAGATCGGAGCTTGATTAACGGTTCGATTGGAGATCGAAGCTGGATAGATGATCCGATTTACGATTGGAGCTGGATAGATGGTCCGATTGGAGATTGGAGCTAGATAGACGGTTCGATTGACAATCAGAGCTTGATTGATGGTCCAATTAGAGATCGGAGCTCGATAGACGGTCCGATTGAACGTCGAAGTTGGATTCATGGTTAGATTGGAGATCTGATTTGACTGGAGTACCGGCATTGGTGATCAAATTTGATTGGAGTACCGATATTAATGATCGAATTTGACTGGAGTACCGATATTGGTGATCGGATTTTAGTTTAATAGTATTGGTGGCCGGATTTGGGTTGGAAGCCTGGTATCGGTACCGAGATTTATTGTATTGATGGTTTTATCCACCCACAGTGTTCATATTGGGGTAAGGAAAATTTCGAGTGTCTACAGATGCCCCTCTTTATCATGTCCATGCAATGTAGTGGAATGGACAGGATAAAGATTAGTAGACACTGGAAAAAAGACAAATGCCAGAGACGTTACGAAGGCTAGGTGTCTTTGGGTGGAACGGGGCTGCTCTCAACTACTTTCGTCATCTATCTGCTGGGGATAACGTTGTTATGCATAGCCCTTGATGTTATTAATAGGTTACGGCGAACTATTCTTATCATTTTCTCCTGGGGATGACGTTATTCACGGTAGCCTGTTTAACTCGGATGGGGATGCTATTATGTTGATGTTTCCATGGTTTGAAACTCATGGTTTCCAGCATCTGTCAGCATTATCAGGGGGCAGATTTCTGTTGGTCGAAAAACCGATCACTAAACACGCGCAAGTATACGCGGTCTAACAAGTACTACAATGATAAGGAAAGTGTCGTACCCACGAGGAATTAACTAATATCTACCAAATACCAACTTTGTATCGCTTAAGTCTTATTCGAACAGTCAACTAATAGGAGTGTGGTTAAACTAGTTATAACTAATTATTAAAGCAAGTAAATGGATAACGAATGGTAATCAAAGGAATTACAAGCTAAGGTTACAACTTCACCCCACACAAGCATTCCGTCTAACACCTGGCGTGCTATGCTTCATCAAACTTCCTACCCTTCTCTGTTTGGTCTTAATGGTCATGACAGTTTGTCGACCGAAAACACATAGGTGCTCATACACCTCTGTCGAGGTATGCACAAATGTATCCTCTCCAGATCCACCCGATAGGGAATAGAATAGAAAAGAACATCCAAGATAGGTGATAATCCTACACATGTCTATGCGAATTAACCTAATAAGGATTTAAGCATAAGTTCTCAATTAGGTCACACATGCAACACAGATATATGTCTATTCTATGCACAACTTATGCAGTCGAAACCCATAATCACATGCCAATATATTTAGGTGTAAATCTATAATCCTTCTTTCAATATCATATAGACTACCAAAATCATCACTAATGTCTTAGCGAGAATCATTAAGCATGAATATATTAAACCAAACCATATTGTGCCAACCAAAGAGATAAGACAGTCAATTTAAATAGCAAAGGGTTCCATTATAACCTTAGAGCCAATACTTAGTTCATAGCTATTGAACAAAATATAAGTAGCAATAAAGTCAACATTTATGGATTACAAATTCAGAGGAAATAAATGGATAAGAATAAACTCTGTCGAGGCTCTTTAGTCTCCAAACATTCCGCTCCTTTCAAGCTCTCCAATCCGTGTAGCTCACTGCTCTTGTTGCTCCAAGGAAATCCCAGACTTTTCCCTAATCTACCTAATCTATATTTACAAACATTACCTAATAACTAGAGAGAGAAAGTACAAAAGAGGATCTAATCTATCCTAAGCTAAGCTAATTGATTCTATCCCCGTCTCCCTATATCTCTCGTATGCAGAGGCTCTCTTGATATATATATATATATATATATATATCTATTTTCTTCTTTAGCTAGGTCAAGAGCAAGCCTTCTCTGTCTGGGCACTGGAGGTCGCGCTGCGGCGCGGGTAATAGAGCTTATGGGTGGCGCTGCGGTGCCACGTTAGCACCAAAAGACCGGAGGTCGCACTGCAGTGCGAATCCATAAAGGAACTGTGGCGCTGCAGCGCTAGGATGACATCAGCAAGGACCAGGGGGCGGCGCCGCGGCGCGAGATTAAGACTAGGCATTGGCACTACTGCGCCAGTGTATGTAAATTGTCCGTTTTATCCCCTGAAAGCTCGAAAAGTCCTGTAAAGCCCTGCAATACGTCGGTTAAGCATAATAATACTATAAACATATAAAACTATATAAAAACTACGAAGATCAGGCAACTAATTAAGCCATAAAGTATCTGATTAGCGGGTATAAATCCCACTCATCAAATATCCCCAAACGTAAGTCATTGCTTATCCTCGAGCAAACTATCTAACACAAAACTGTAAAACACACGCGAAAGAATAATAAAACTGTATACTAGTATCATGGCTTCTAAGCTCGAACATAGCTACTCCCAGAGAACAAGGCAAACACAGATATTAGTAAGGGTTCATTAATTTTTAAGCATAAGACTGTATTCGATCCATTCTATGTGTGTGTGTGGAGACCAACCATCCTAACTAATCATAGCTCAAATAAGTTTGCACAGTCGATTGTTAATACCAATATGCACACTTCATAACTTAAACATTCAACAAGCATTAAGACTAAGATGCAAGTGAAGGAAAGGATCAAAAGGCTCTAGCATGAAGACAGTAAAATCTGACTCGGACAATCCTTAATTACCTTAGGCTATTCAGAGCTACCCATTAATGAGCTTTTGATCAGTGACTCCCAAGTCAGATGACTTTAGGGCACTAGGTGTGGAACACCCCTATGAATCTAATAACTCGAGCAGCAAAGGCCACATAATCAACATAAGCCAAATTAGACTTTACAAAATTCGAAGATTATTTGGCGAGTGCATTTTATGCTCCATCACAACATCAGTCCTGTGTTTATGGGCGAGTGCATTTCACGCTCCATCTCGACCCACCGCAAGACTTTCGATATTCAATCTTCTTTTCTTTTTATTCTTTTATTACATTTTTTTTATATGTCAACATGCCAGAATCCAAGATCCAAAACTGTATAAGCGTCTCAGTCTTTTATTACCTTGTAAAAATGAAAGTTTATAAAAATGAACAACTCTCAAAGCAATAAACGGTGAACTACATTCAAAAAATAACTAGTAAACACAGTTGGTCGGTGCTTGCTAAGAAGGACGGATCAATAACAGTCTCAACTTATCGATTGAACAACCCCTAGCTCATACATGCTTGACACGACTCTACGAGATAAACATAATTACTTGGCGCTTGTCATTAGCCACAATCAAAAATTAGTGATAAATATACCACCCTTGCATAATAGCAGCTCAAAATAGGGTAAAAAGGCCATTCACATAGCACAATCATCTAAATTTGTAAAAGCCCCAAAAGGATGGCTATAAACCAAACATATATGCTGATAATAATCCAAGCATTCAAAAATCATATGCAAAATACTAAATATGGCAACCTAACATGGTAATAGATAGAAATAACACATATAATAAACTATAACAAAACACCCCTAAACTTAAGGCGAGCAATGCCCTCATTGCTAAACATATATCAATCTAAACAAGAGGGCTTCCCTAAAGTCTGGTCAC
This sequence comes from Panax stipuleanatus, assembly GCA_020205555.1. Lineage (NCBI taxonomy): Eukaryota > Viridiplantae > Streptophyta > Magnoliopsida > Apiales > Araliaceae > Panax > Panax stipuleanatus. The sequence goes on from CM035117.1 coordinate 90,826,059, forward strand.
TCGACAGCAGCATCGTCCTCGTCAGCTTCGACGGGCGATGATGGTGGAGGGTATGGTGGGAAGACAGGAGGCTCTAGAAACTGGAATGGCGTGAACTTAGAATCCTCGCCACTATACACGGTGTATATGCTCTACATCATGTTGACCAGCTCAGCCTGATACTGCATCGCTATGTCTTGCCTCTGGGCCACTGCTGCAGTGTGCCTCTGCTGCCTCTTTGATGCCATGTCAGAATTTTCAGTTAGCGTGAATAAAAACAGTACCTAAGCAATGCCACTCTCTGTAGAAGCTTAAAGCAATAGGCAACAAATCCCCAATGAAACCCACTAATTTTAAGCCAAAACAGTCAAATTTCTCTCTCAGGCAAATTATCAAACACCTTGCGTGCGTTCTGAAAATCCAATTTGGACAGCCCTTGCTTGATAGTGCTCTTTCCCAATTTTTGTCAGTGGAAATCACCCAAATCACACAACAAGAAAAACACCAACAAAGCACCAACCCAACAATTCGATCAAAATATCTTAGTGAATGACTGAAATCCAAATAAAATACCTTGAAGGGGGGAAAACCTAGTTTGCTGCTGATCTCCTTTTGGATTATCGCCTGACTTGAGGTTGGTCTGATTCTTATGAATGATGCCGTGAATCGGTTGTGTTATGCAGAGGGTGGGGGTTTTGTGGAGAAAAGGGACGGTTGGGTTGCTTGTACTGCCGAGATGCGTCGAGAAAAAAGAGGAGTAGTGGGCTAACTGCTGGCCACATTGTGTCTTTTTTTTTTAAAAACAAATTCTCGCTACCGGCACTGCGGCGCTGGCATTCCTTCTTTGCTTGGCGCCGTGGCGCGAGTTAGCAGTAGGTTGGCCTCATCTTGGCGCTGCGGCATGAGTCACTATTACAATGCTGGCGCTGCGGTGTGAGGTGGAGAATTTAGAATTTGAACACGATGCTGCGGCACGAGTTCCAGGGTATATGCTGGCGCTGCGGCGCCAGCCTTGTATATGAGATTTCCTGCACAGAAGCCATGTATTAGCCAACATCTATTACACAGATATCATGCTAAATAAACAACATGCTAGATACTCCTTATTTCTAACTAAGACATACACTAGTAACATACTAAATAACATGCTGCCTGCATCTTATAATCACAAAAACATGCACATCAGATACGACATTGAAGTACAATAACTGGCAGCAATGTTTACATAGTATAGAGAAAAAAAACACAAAATAAACTAGACATAAGTAAAGAAAAATAGAGAAAATTGATACTGAGATGGGGTTGCCTCCCCACCAAGCGCTTGTTTTAAAGTCGTCGGCTTGACTATACCGATGCCGCTCAATCCGGCTCATAAGCAAAAATAACCATTTCATGCCGCCTATTTGTCAATTCCTTTAAATTTGTGGCGGACATGGATGATTGATCATCCTCATTTTCTTCAGCCATCGGCACGAAGAATCTTTCACCACTAGAATTATCCAATAATTCGCTTTTTTCATCAAGTTAAAAGCGTTCTTTGTGCTCTAGTGGGCCCTCTAGGGTTTCCACAATCGTGAGCGTGGTTTCTGGTTGTTGATTAGGCTTGACTATACAACCACTGTTAATCCTCTTTTCTCCAACTTCAGACTCCACCAGTTGGATAATTTGCACCATGACATCTCCCTCAACAACTTTGTGAGACTCATCGTCTTCTCCTTGCGTATCCTTTGTGCAATGTTCTACTGTTTCATCGTTGAGATCAATTATGATTGGTAGATTGCCTTGCGGTGGATTTATGATGGCATTGACGAGTTGTCCTAATTGATTTTTGAGGCTTTGTAATGCGGCATCTTGGCTTGCCATTTTAACCTCATTTCTCTCTATAAAGTTGGTGAGGAGCTCTTCAAGCCTTTTCTCTTCTTCTGTTGAGTCTACCGAAAAGCTCTCATTGGGTTGTAAGGTCACCTTATACTGCAGAGGATATGGATATTCAAATTGATCTGGATAGGAGTAATTCGGATCATGATATTGCTCTTGACTGTAGTCCCAAGAATTTGGATAATCCTGACAGTTTGGATGATAGGAAATCGGTTCAATGTCAGCTCGTTCCTGACAGTAGGCAGTTTGAGTGGACTGACACTCAAGATTGTCAGAAAACCTCAAGGCATTTGCAATTTGAACTCGCAATTGCTCGAGTCCTTCTTCCGAGCTTGGTTGTGTCGTCCTCGCATAAGGCCATTGATAACATTGATCGTCCATAACCTGTAAACTTAAAAATAAAAAGGAAGATCAAACAAATAAAAGAAATATATACACGTTCAAATTAAGACTAAATTGATTTAAATCAATATTGGACAATATTAGAACAATAGTTCCCCGGCAACGGCATCAAAAACTTGTTGGTCGGAAAACTGATCACTAAACACGCGCAAGTATACGCGGTCTAACAAGTAATACAGTGATAAGGAATTGTCGTACCCACGAGGAACTATCACTAACATTTACCAAATACCAACTTTGTATCGCTTAAGTCTTATTCGAATAGTAAACTAATAGGAGTGTCGTTAAACTAGTTATAACTAAATATTAAAGCAAGTAAATGGATATCGAATGGTAATCAAAGGAATTACAAGCTAAGGTTACAACTTCACCCCACACAAGCATTCCGTCGAACACCTGGCGTGCTATGCTTCATCAAACTTCCTACCCTTCTCTCTTTGGTCTTAATGGTCACGGCAGTTTGTCGACCGAAAACACATAGGTGCTCATACACCTCTGTCGAGGTATGCACAAATGTATCCTCTCCAAATCCACCCGATAGGGAATATAATAGAAAAGAACGTCCAAGCTAGGTGATAATCCTATACATGTCTATGCGAATAAACTTAACAAGGATTTAAGCATAAGTTCTCAATTAGGTCACACGTGGCACACAGATATATGTCTATTCTACGCACAACTTATGCAGTCAAAACCTATAATCACATGCGAATATATTTAGGTGTAAATCTATAATCCTTCTTTTAATATCATATAGATTACCAAAATCATCACTAATGTCTTAGCGAGAATCATTAAGCATGAATATATTAAACCAAACCATATGGTGCCAACCAAAGAGATAAGACAGTCAATTTAAATAACAAAGGGTTCCATTATAACCTTAGAGCCAATACTTAGTTCATAGCTATTGAACAAAATATAAGTAGCAATAAAGTCAACATTTATGGATTACAAATTCAGAGGAAATAAATGGATAAGAATAAACTCTATCGAGGCTCTTTAGTCTCCAAACATTCCGCTCCTTTCAAGCTTTCCAATCCGTGTAGCTCACTGCTATTGTTGCTCCAAGGAAATCCCAGACTTTTCCCTAATCTACCTAATCTATATTTACAAACATTACCTAATAACTAGAGAGAGAAAGTACAAAAGAGGATCTAATCTATCCTAAACTAAGCTAATTGATTCTATCCCCGTCTCCCTATATCTCTCGTATGCAGAGGCTCTCTTGATATATATTTCTGTTTTCTTCTTTAGCTAGGTCAAAAACAAGCCTTCTCTGTCTGGGCACCGGAGGTCGCACTGCGGCACGGGTAATAGAGCTTATGGGTGGCGCTGCGGCGCAACGTTAGCACCAAAAGACGAGAGGTCGAGCTGCAGCGTGAGTCCATAAAGGAACTGTGGCGTTGCAGCGCTATGATGACATCAGCAAGGACCAAGGGGCGGCGCCGCGGCCTGAGATTAAGACTAGGCATTGGCGTTGCGGCGCCAGTGTATGTAAATTGTCCGTTTTGTCCCTTGAAAGCTAGAAAAGTCCTGTAAAGCCCTGCAATACGTCGATTAAGCATAATAATACTTTAAACATATAAAACTATATAAAAACTACGAAGATCAAGCAACAATTTAAGTTATAAAGTATTCGATTCGCGGGTATAAATCCCATTCATCAATTTCCTCTCTTGGCTGATGCCGTTTGTGTGTTTTGGAAGGCTCCTCTGACGGGATTTGTAGGGTTTTTGGCACAGAAACGCAGTGGAAATTAAAAATTTTCCGAAACCCTAAAACAGGATCCATGCAAAAAATATATTAATTCAGAGGTTAAGATTTGTTTTACCGATTATTCAAGCCTGAACGGAGACGATGGAGATTCTGGAACTGCTTCGAATCCTCAATGCAATCCAACAGAACTGCGCCTCTACAGTATCCACACGAACGTCCCGCGAATCGTCACACGATCTGCAGCAAGGAAAGCTGCGGTACTAGCCGCCAAGGATCTGGACTTTCAAAATTTTTCTCTCTAGGCTCTCTCTATAAGCGGCTAGGGTTTTGATATCGATAATCCCCTAAATGGCTGATATATCATATATATAGCAGTTAAAGGAATTAATCAAAACCTAATCCAATTAGAAAAATAAAATCTGAATTTATATATATATATATATATATATATATTATATCTTAATTAAGTCTTACTTAATTAATATACATATATATATATATATATATATATACAAATTATCCTATTAATTTAAATTCGTAATTTAAATACTATCAATCATATTGATATATTTAAATTCATACAATTTAAATTAATTTCCTTTTAATTACGTTATAAGTGTGTGACCCTATAGGTTATTATTATGTTGGCAATAATTTTAAAATTATATTATAAAATTATAAACAGTGAGCGGCATCTAGTAATGCATCACTGCTACCCAAATAATAATAAGATCGGTGATTTGATACAACCTTTTCGTGACCAATGTTTCAATGTAATTTAATCCTTTTAACCTTGACATCCTAGATTAAACTCGAGGCATGTAATGTGTCATCCTCTTCATAATTTAATCTAAGTTTTGTTGATCGATGAGTAGACTATATGAAATAAATCACTATTTGAGCATGGCCATGCATTTCGTAGTCCTACTCAATCAAGAGGCCTATGGATATCACCCCTAATATATAGGAGGGTTAAATTCTATCTAGATCACTCATATTCCTCACACGATTTATGATGTACCCAATAATCACCTTTATCGTCCACCCTATTAAAGGTGGCCTTTGATGATATCAAAGTACATAAATTCTCGTGTAGTAATATAGTGATTTCAGGTCGGAGGATCATTACATCATTGTCACTATGAGAATTATTTATGACACTTTGCATAATGCTCCACGTAAAATTCTCATGGTGGGTCTGCCCAGTACATTGTTCTCTAACATGTACCTATGCATTAACTCAATATCTCATATATTTATGACCAATGAGATTTGGCCATCAGTCAATCCACATACTAGTCTCAATATATCATTGTTGTCCCATTAACAATGACACTCGACTAGGGACATTTAAGAGTAATGATACTAATTGTAACTATATGATCTCATGTTTAAGTCACATACTTGAAGCCATATAATTTGTATCACTATTCTAAGGACTTTTATTATGTTAACATTTATATAACGCAGTAAATAAAACCATAATAAAATAATTCATTCATTCAATCAAATATAATATCAAAAATGTTTAAGCAATTACATCAAAGAATTAGCCTCTAGGGCATAAACTCTAACAGTCTCCCACTTGCACTAGAGCCAATCACTCATGTATCTAATACCCATGGAACTAGTGTGACCTTCGTACTTATGCTACGACAAAGCTTTGGTCAGTGGATCTGCAACATTATCATCTGTTGGCACTCTGCTTATATGTACATCTCCTCTATCAATGATTTCACAGATGAGATGGTACCGCCTAAGTATATGCTTGGATCGTTGGTGAGATCTGGGTTCCTTAGCCTGTGCAATGGCTCCATTATTATCACAATATAGCTCAACCGGATCAACAATAGTTGGAACAACACCAAGTTCAGTGACGAACTTTTTAATCCATACAGCCTCCTTGGCCGCACTAGAAGTAGCAATATACTCAGCCTTTGTTGTAGAATCGGCTACTGTCTCTTGCTTTGAACTTTTCCAGCTAACAGCACCACCATTAAGGCAAAACACAAAACCTGACTGAGACTTATAGTCATCTGTGTCAGTCTGGAAACTAGCATCTGTGTAACCTTTTATTGTCAGTTCGTCTTCACCTCCATATACTAAGAATGAATCCTTAGTCCTTTTCAGGTACTTGAGGATATTTTTGACTGCTGTCCAGTGACTTTCACCTGGATTCGACTGGTATCTGCTCGTCATGCTCAAAGCATACGAGACATCCAGACTAGTACATATCATTGCATACATGATAGATCCAATTGCCGAAGCATAAGGGATCTTTCTCATACGCTCCTTATCATCATGTGATTTAGGACATTGGGCCTTAGAGATCTTAACACCATGAGACATGGGTAAGTGTCCTCTTTTTGCCTCTTGCATGCTGAACCGTTTCAGCACTTTATCAATATATGTACTTTGACTTAGGCCGAGCATTTTTCTCGATCTATCTCGATAGATCTTGATACCTAAAATGTAGGTTGCATCGCCCAAATCTTTCATGGAGAAATATTTTCCTAACCATGTTTTTACAGCCTGTAAGGAAGGAATGTCATTCCCAATAATTAATATGTCGTCAACATATAATACCAAGAATACAATGTGACTCCCACTAACCTTCTTATATACACAAGGTTCATCTTCATTTTTTATAAAGCCAAACTCTTTGATTGCTTCATCAAAATGAAGATTCCAACTCCGAGAGGCTTGCTTCAATCCGTAAATGGATCGTTGCATCTTACATACCTTTCCATCATCTTTTGGATTGGCAAAACCCTCAGGTTGTGTCATATACACATCCTCAAGGAGATTTTCTTTAAGGAAAGCAGTTTTGACATCCATCTGCCAGATTTCGTAATCATAAAAGGCTGCAATAGCAAGTAAGATCCTGATGGATTTAACCATTGCCACTGGAGAGAAGGTTTCATCATAGTCAACACCTTGAACTTGTTTGAAACCTTTTGCTACCAGTCGGCCTTTATAGGTTTGTACATTACCATCCATGTCGTTTTCTTCTTGAAAACCCACTTGCACCCGATTGGTTTTACCCCTTCGGGTGGATCAACCAAAGTCCATACTTAGTTAGTATACATGGAGTCCATCTCAGATTTCATGGCTTCAAGCCATCTCTCAGAATCTGGTCCATTCATAGCTTCTTGGTAGGATGCAGGCTCATCATGATCTATGAGCATCACATCGCCGTTTTGAGTCACAAGAAATCCATAATATCTCTCGGGCTCTTGGCGTGTCCTACCAGATCTACGAATGCCTCGTGTAATTTGAGCAGGTTCACTTTCCACAATATCTTGTGGTTCCTGCTCATGTTCCAACTCAGGTTCAATGATATTTTGTGGTTCTCAAACTTCTTCGAGTTCTACTTTCCTCCCACTATTTCCTTTAAAGACAAATTCTCTTTGTAGAAAAATACCAGTTCGAGCAACAAATACTTTGTTCTCAGAAGGTTTGTAGAAATAATACCCTTTTGTTTCCTTTGGGTATCCCACAAAATTATATTTGTCAGATTTGGGTCCGAGCTTGTCAGAAGCCAGACGTTTTACAAACGCCTCGCAATCCCAAATCTTCATGAACGACATACTAGGACGTTTCCCAGTCCACATCTCATATGGTGTCTTATGAACCATCTTTGTAGGAACACGGTTAAGTGTGAATGCAGCTGTCTCTAGGGCATGACCCCAGAAGCTTATTGGAAGATTTGCATGACTCATCATCGATCGTACCATGTCCAACAAGGTGCGATTCCTCCTCTCAGACACACCATTCCATTGTGGTGTTCCAGGTGGAGTGAGCTGTGATATAGTACCACACTCCTTTAGAAGGTCATCAAAGTCTTGGCTTAAGTATTCACCTCCTCGATCGGATCGAAGGGCTTTTATGCTTTTGCCAAAATGGTTTTGAACTTCATTCTTGAATTCCTTGAACTTTTCAAAGGATTCGGATTTGTGTCTCATAAGATACACATATCCATATCTACTGAAGTCGTTAGTAAATGTAATGAAGTAATAAAATCCACCTCTTGCTAACGAACTCATGGGTCCGCATACATCACTATGTATAAGTCCCAATACATCGCTAACCCGTTCACTGTGTCCAGTGAAAGGGGCTTTAGTCATCTTGCCTAATAAACAAGACTAGCATTTCTCATATGATTCAAAATCAAATGAATCCAAAAACCCATCTTTATGGAGTTTGGATATGCGTTTCTCATTTATATGGCCTAAACGACAGTGCCAAAGATATGTCGGATTTGAATCATTTGATTTAAATCGTTTTGTATTTATGTTATAGATAGGCATTTCTAAATTAAGAATATAAAGACCATTAAACAATTGTGCAACACCATAACATATTTCATTTAAGTAAAATGAACAACTGTTGTTCTTTATTAAAAATGAAAAACCTTTCTTGTCCAAACAAGAAACAGAAATAATGTTTTTGCTCATAGCAGGCACATAATAACAATCCTCTAATTCTAATACTAGCCAAGTGGGCAAAAATAAATGATAAGTTCCTACGGTTAGTGCATCAACTTTTGCTCCATTCCCAACTCGTAGGTCAACCTCGCCTTTCGCCAAAGTCCTACTCCTTCGGAGTTCCTGCACATTAACACAAATGTGAGAACCATATCCAGTATCCAATACCCATGATGTAGAAGTGGACAAATTAACTTCTATAACATATATACCTAAATCAGAAGTCATACTTCCTTTCTTTTTCTTCAGTTCTTCCAAATAAGCATGACAATTCCTCTTTTAGTGTCCAGATTTTCCACAGAAGTGACAATCACCTTCTTTAGCCACCCCACCTTTAGGTTTTAAAGCCTGTTTGGTTTGGGGATTGGGTTTGGCAGATTTAGATCCTATCTTCTTCTTGCCTTTCCCCATTCCCTTAGCATTCCCCTTTTGCACCATCATTATGGGAGCGGGTCCTGCCTTTTTCATGTTGTTCTCGGCAGTTCTTAACATACTCAACAACTCAGTAAGTGGCTTCTCAATTTCATTCATGAGGTAACTCATAACAAATTGAGAGTAGCTGCTGTTCAAAGGTTGCAAAACAAGATCAGTTTGGGCTTCCGGAGTAATCGGAAAACCCAACCTACCAAGGTACTCAATATACCCAATCATTTTTAGCACATGTGGACCAACTGGATCACGTTCACCCATCTTGCAGTGATACAACGCCTTGCTTGTATCATACCTCTCCTGTCGAGCATGCCCTTCGAACAATTTCTTGAGATGCTCGATCATCTCATTAGCATCCATTAACTCATGTTGCTTCTGAAGCTCAGAGTTCATAGTTGCTAGCATGAGACAACTCACGTCCAGAGCATCATCTTGATGCTTCTTGTAAGCATTATGCTCTACACGTGGTGCAGTGTTAGCTGGTGCTGCAGGAATGGGCCCATCAAGGACATATAGCTTGCGCTCCTGTTTGAGGACAATCCTCAAGTTCCTATGCCAGTCTAGGAAATTAACTCCACTCAGCTTTTCCTTCTCAAGGACTGATTGTAGTGAAAGCCTATTTGTGTTGTTGTTTGCCATTGATATCTACAATTTATAAGTGCAAAAATGATAAGTCAAATTGCAGAATTTTGATATTATGTAATTGATAATAGTACATTCAAAATATACCTCCCACTATTTTATTCAAATTAATAGCCCTCACCATTAATTCAGAAAGCATTTTCAATTAAATCTTTCTAGTGAGCTAAGATCCATATTTCATTATGCCTTAAGTTAGCTTTGGCTATTCTCTCAAAACATAATTATTTAGGTAGACAACCCTTTGTCAATTATATCATATATAACTCTTAGATAGTTTGGTGAACAACATTTGTTTCTAGTCCATCTAATGGTACCTACCAAACTCTATGCCTCTAAGTCCACAATCCTATTGTGATAACTTAGTTAAGTCTGGCCCAATGATTTTAACAGTTTGGATATCACAATTATCCTATCGCATCTTACCAAGATATATGGGGTACTTTACTTTGGCAAACCTACATCCATCGGTCAAGGTCTTGATGAGTGTTATTCATTGGAAGGCATTTGATTTAGACTTAATAATTTTATGAGGGATTTTAATAATTAATTTAGATCTCACCAATTTTAATCTTATTAAACATGCACATTATTTATCATATCATATACAAGTATAAATAAAGTGTAAAATTAAATGTGTCACAGTTATGGCCCCAACCCTATGTCAATCTTTTCAAGCTAATGAAAAGATTGAAGGTCAGTCTAAGGTGGTAAAAGGTCTTCAAAATAGTAGCTTCCTTGGACCTTCCTCATGCATGTGTCTCCTTTCCATCATCATCTTGTCCTCTTGATAGGTTACAATTGTATATTACATGACATAAAGAAACCTCGAGTTACATTCGAGGGGATTTAGATGAGAAGAGAATATTACATCAGAATTTATAGAAAGGCACGACATGCAAGCCGTATTTCAAAACCAAAAACCACTAACCTATGGGTCAAAAGGGCCATAACTGTGCACCATGCATATCACAATAAGCACATGACATAATTTATATAATTAATGAAAACTATATACAAAATATTGGGGTCACGACCATCGTGCGCTATGACGGGGGGGGGGGGTCCAAGGGCGGGTCTCCCCCCTGGCGGTGGTTCGGCTGATCGATCAGTAGGCGGGGTGGCCTCGCTGCCCGGTCAGCGAGCAGGGCCGGGGGCAGCGCCCTGGAATTTTTTTTTTGAACTACAATCTGTATTGTAGAAAATTTTCATACGAATCTCTGAAACAATTCCAGAATCATATACAATCCGCCAACACACTCATAATAACAATACACCTAGAACATATCATATATGTCTAGTTTCGATTAATCATATTAAATCGAATCTTCATGTTTCTAATCCAATTAGAACAGAAGTTGAATTATTATTCCACCTTCTAGGATACGATTATCAGAACATCATATACATGCATATATATTACAGATTTCCAGAATACGCATACATGCAGAATATCATATATTCAATTTCAGATCGGTAAACATGCATCATCATATATCATATATAACGAATACAATTAAAACACGTAATCTGAATTAATCGTTTCGCAAGTAGCTCTGATACCACTGTAGGGTTTTCGGCACATAAACGCAACGGAAATTAAAAATTTTTCAAAACCCTAAAACAGGATCCATGCGAAAAACATATTAATTCAGAGGTTAAGATTTGTTTTACCGATTATTCAAGCCTGAATGGAGACGATGGAGATTCTGGAACTGCTTCAAATCCTCAACGCAATCCAACGAAACTGCGCCTCTACGGTATCCACACGAACGTCCCGCGAATCGTCACACGATCTGTAGCAAGGAAAGCTGCGGTACTAGCCGCCAAGGATCTGGACTTTCAAAAAATTTCTCTCTAGTCTCTCTCTAAGAGCGGCTAGGGTTTTGATATCGATAATCCCCTAAATGGCTGATATATCATATATTAGAAAAATAAAATCCGAATTTATATATATATATATATATATATTATATCTTAATTAAGTGTTACTTAATTAATATACATATATATATACAAATTATCCTATTAATTTAAATTCGTAATTTAAATACTATCAATCATATTGATATATTTAAATCCATACAATTTAAATTAATTTCCTTTTAATTACGTTCTAAGTATGTGACCCTATATGTTATTGTTATGTTGGCAATAATTTTAAAATTATATTATAAAATTATAAATAGTGAGCGGCATCTAGTAATGCATCACTGCTACCCAAATAATAATAAGATCGGTGATTCGATACAACCTTTTCGTGACCAATGTTTCAATGTAATTTAATTCTTTTAACCTTGACATCTTAGATTAAACTCGAGGCATTGAATGTGTCATCCTCTTCATAATTTAATCTCAGTTTTCTTGATCGATGAGTAGACAATATGAAACAAATCACTATTTGAGCATGGCCATGCATTTAGTAGTCCTACTCAATCAAGAGGCCTATGGATATCACCCCTAATATATAGGAAGGTTAAATTCCATCTAGATCACCCATATTCCTCACACGATTCATGATGTACCCAATAATCACCTTTATCGTCCACCATATTAAAGGTGGCCTTTGATGATATCAAAGTACATAAATTCTCGTGTAATAATATAGTGATTTCAGGTCGGAGGATCATTACATCATTGTCACTATGAGAATTGTTTATGACACTTTGCATAATGCTCCACGTAGAATTCTAATGGTGGGTCTGCCCAGTACATTATTCTCTAACATGTACCTATGCATTGACTCAATATCTTATATATTTATGACCAATGAGATTTGGCCATCAGTCAATCCACATACTAGTCTTAATGTATCATTGTTGTCCCATTAACAATGACACTCGACTAGGGACATTTAAGAGTAATGATACTAATTGTAACTATATGATCTCATGTTCAAGTCACATACTTGAAGCCATATAATTTGTATCACTATTCTAAGGACTTTTATTATGTTAACATTTATATAACGCAGTAAATAAAACCATAATAAAATAATTTATTTATTCAATCAAATATAATATCAAAAATGTTTAAGCAATTACATCAAAGAATTAGCCTCTAGGGCATAAACTCTAACAGGATTGTCCCTCAGGTATTGAGTCACCTTGCTAGGATCTTCTGTTGTTTTATCCGGATGATAGGTTTCATTTGGCAGCTTGCAGTAGGGAGCCGAATATCCAGTCTTTTACCTCATTCTCTTTTGAGGATGTGTATAACAGATTCCATCATTGGCAATGGATTACTATAATTGCCTTCACCACCGGATCACTCCCGAAGCTTTGATAGGGCTGAGCAACAGGTTAAACTATATCGATCAGTAACCGACACTTCGCTAGGGTTGCGCCAACAGCTGAACTGTTATCGGTCAGTACCCGATGCTTCGCTGGGGTTGTGCCAACGGTTGAACTATCATCGGTCAATACCCGAACTTCGCTAGAATGGAACCAATGGTTGAACTGGCTTCGGTCTGTACCCGAACTTTGTTGGGGTGTAACCAACGGTTGAACTGGCTTCAATCTGTACCTGAACTTCACTAGAATGGAACCAATGGTTGAACTGGCTTTGGCCTGTACCCGAACTTTGCTGGAATGGAACCAACTATTAAACTGGTTTCGGTCTGTACCCGAACTTCACTAGAATGGAACCAACGGTTGAACTGAACTTTGGCCTGTACCCGAACTTTGCTAGAGTTGAACCAATGGTTGAACTCGGCTTCGGTCTGTACCTGACACTCCGAAAGTGGCAGTTTTTGGCAGTTTTGCCCAGTTTCTGCACAGTTTTTTCATAGTTTGCTCTATTGATCTTCGGACATTACTACAGGATGAATACCAAGGGTCTCTGTGGGGCTTCCCTTTCTGTCAGAATTACACTGCTTAAACGCAGGATTTTAGGACAAACCGCTCAATCGCGTAGCGATTTCTCTTCAGATTTGACTTGGCAGCACATAAGAACTTCGTTTTGACCCGAATTGAACTGAGCCCGGGGGAGTGATACACACCCTAGGTTGCCGCAGGTGGAGGTGCGGCAGCCGCAGGTGGGCCCGCTTCCTCCTGGGCTATTTAATGGGCTACGGGATTTTCATTTTTCAAGTTTCAGTTTTGAGTTCCAAACTGATTTCGATCTTTTTTTTGATCTACGGAGCTTGGACAACTGTTTTCTGAATCCGTCAATTCCTACAAGATCAGCGCAACGTAGGTAATGTTTTACGTCCTTTTTTTGCAAGTTTTGACTGTTAAAAGCATGCGAACCACTTAGGGACCTTTCAGACGCAATTTGTGAAAAATGTATGCCTATATGACCTGCAAAAAAATTTCTGACTACATATGTATGCATATCTTACTGTAATGAACGTTTTGATGTAAGAAAATTCAGGTTCTGAGACAGTACTATTTTGCACTTTTTGACCAGTTTTGTCATCCTTTTTAAGGCCTAGTGCGCCTGGATTTTCAACTAAAAATGTCCATGGTAATTTGGCTACCATGTGAGGTTGACTTTTGATTTTATTTTATAAATATGAACTATTTCTATTTTTGGGAAGGTGTGCTACTGAATAGCCACCTAGGCATGTCGGTGTGCATGTGGACAGTCCATTTTACAAAGGAGACTCTGGCGAAATTCTTCCATAATTTTAGGCATTGCAAAACATGCATTTTTGACTCTACTGGGGATTTTTGACTGAACTATGCAAGTTTTTAGCTTCTAGGTTTTGAAAACATGCAGTTTTGACTTTATTGGGTATTTTTAACTGACCCATGCATGTCTTAAGACCTAGAGATATATGCTGGACTGATTAAAAATGATAAGCCACCGGTTTTAGGCATACCTCACCCTTTCTGAGGTGATTTGGAGTATTGGTGTATGCGATGGATCGCGAGAGACCCGACAGTTCCAACAGGGTATCATGCTCTCGCCTCTCCGATTAGACTCTTCTAAAATAGCTGCATTCGAAGCTTCTCGTCCTCTACATAGGATCCGAGTTCTCCAATGAATACTTTTAAGTGTGTGTAAGGATCTCCCGTTCCATCATACTGTTGGGTTTGTACGAAATCGTAATGCAATCAAATTGCAAAAATTAGCGGAAGCATGGTATATCAGAGTTTAAAAAAATTTCTACAAAACCATTACCCGGATCATCCTTTATGCAAATTATTAATTTAAAACAATAAATAAGAAGTTATGGAATCATACCCTTGTAAAACGAAGCTTCCACAGGTACGAGTTCAACTCCTTGTTCTTCGTGATCTCCTTGAATTTCCTGGCTAGATTCCTTCCTTTGATCAACGTTAGCCACCCAAGTGTTTGGCCTCTAGAGGTGATCCACCAAGGAAGATGAATTATCAAGAAGGAGGGTGGTTGTCTTAGTTTTCTATCCTCTATAGAAAAGGAGTACTCTCCAACAATTGGAATTGCCTCAACTGATATCTATTATAAGACTCCTTTTATATAGATATTGGTCAACCCTTCTAATCCTATTAGACATGGGATTTCTTTTAATTAATTAAACTCCTTTAATTAATTTAGGCTTCCCACCACATAGGGAATAATTAATTAAATTCATTTAATTAATTTGTCTCCTAATCTTATTAGGAATAAATGAGAGTACTAATATCAAATTAATTACTAAACTCTTTTAGAAATTAAAATAATAATAATTGTAATAATATTAATAAGACTCCTCTTATTAATTTATATTTAATATTTCCAAAATATTAAATAATAAACATTAAGCTATTTAATTTATTCTATCACTATAGATTAAATTAATTACACTTAAAGCATTATTACGATTATGCCATTACCTTCTTAAATAATTATTCTTCCTTTTATGGTGTGACCCTTTAGGTTCTCTATATTAAACCGGTTGTGAATAAATCAATTAGAACAATTCTAATCTTATTTAAATAAATAAATTAAACTAATAATCTATTTAAATAAATAATATTTATTCTACAATAGGGATAAGCCTCCCTAGCGATCAATGACTTTCCAGATAATATAGATTTCAACATTAATCATAAAAGAACCCGTGAGTAAATAGTTACCATACAATTCAATCCTTCCACCATACAATGTCCCAATTAAATATAAGACATGAATTTACTGTCAAGTCTTATTTTATTTAATTATATGTATTTCAATTAGAAAATGCACAACTCCAAATAATGCAAATTAGAAACTCCTTTCTAATTTTATTTTACCTTGGCCAAGGATTCCTGGGTTGTCATTTAACGAATCACATAGGACATATCTCCTCCTTTACTAGAGGTGGTAGATTCTTTATTGATCATTCATTATCTCCATACGTAACTCACTATACCCAAGCATACCCTTTTATATACCCTAAAGGACTTTAAGGAATAAGTCAAAGTATAATTCATTACATAAAAGATACTATGATGATCTTAAGTCCAAGGATCATTTGTACTACTATCACATTAGGAATTCCTATTGACAGGCGAGTAAAACTCCATTAGGTATTCCATAGCGAGTCACGTTCAGTGAACTTATTCTCCAATAAGCACCTACATACTTTCTTTAGTGTCTCCACACAAATGATCATGAGATCAATCATCCTCATCCAATGAGCAAGCAACATATGTACCAATCTATCCGGATTTACTAATCCCCTTTTTAGTAATCCTACGATTGGGAACTATTTTAGTTTTAGAGCTTTCTAAGAATTTAGATCTCATTAGCATGATCATCATCATGATTCTAAAAGCATTGCTTAAAACTATGGGTTATTTACATATTATAAGAACAGCACCATGTAGATAATTAAATGCCTTTAATAAATGAATATTTTATTAATAAATAAATAAGATTATTTACAAAGTACGTGCTTTATCATCATACATGATTGGCTTGTATGCACACTACTATCACATACTTCTTGAAGTTAGTAGTCTTAAATTTTTTTGGATAACGAGCCCCGTGAAATTTACAAAGGTCGGAGTAATTGACACTACCGAATGCCCCAATCCCTTTGATTGATCGGAGAACTTCCTCCATTTGTTGTACTTTCTTCATAATGTCACCAGCTTCCTGTTCTTTGACGAGGGAGGTGATTTCAGAGGTTTTGTTGGTCGTATCCTAGTTTTGTGGTCCAGGAATCTGAGTTTGGGCCTTTTCAGTCTCTTGACCGCCAGTACTACCACCAGATGCTTCTGGTTCTATGTGAGCTTGAAATTGTTTCCCTCTAAGGGCCTTGCTTTGTTCTCGTAGAAAACTGGCTAACTCGGCTATCTAATTTTTCAGTCCTTCGAACTCTTCCCGGGATACTGGGCGGATTCTACTTGAGCACTAGAAGCCATGTCCGTGGATGAACTAGGTGCTTTAGATTTACACCTAGTGACAGGACCAATTTTTACCTACAACAAAACGTAGGCGTGTCAATTTCCTGATGTAGGTAAGGACAGGATGCATGATGTGTTTTTTAGATTTGATCCTGCAAAATCGAGGTTAGTTGTTTTGATGGCAGGATGACATGGTATTTTGACAAGAAAAGTAAATCTTTCATTATGATATTTACATTGTGCTCATTGATAATTGGAGGCTTGACATGGAATTGAAAGAGGAAGGCATGAAAAAGCTTCTCTTTGAATTTGGTTAATCAGAGGCTGACTTATCCTAGGTTACTCTCGCGACTTTTTTTTCGGCATGAAGGTTCCCAGATCATCGCAATCTACTAGAGGGAAAATTAATCCGATCATTATACTGGGGCGAATCTGGGTTATGCATTTTCATGAGCCCCAGAGACTTAGCCATCCCAGAGACATTACTTATCAACGACCGGGTTTTCCTCCTTGTGAGAGGGACACACAACATACATTCACATACATCGTGCCTTACCGTTGTGCATATGATGACATGGGTGTGAAGCACTAAAAAGCAAGAAAGCATTCATTCACATTCATTCAATGTAAAGATGCAGCATTCACTCATTCATTGACTATGGAGACACAGAATTTCACGTATTCAATAGTTTTGAAAGGGAAATGTTTGAAAAGATTTGAAAGCGGCCTAAGCCCTCTACTGTCCCCAGCAAAGTCGCCACCTGTCGACGTTAGTTTAAAAAATCAGCGGGTCAGGTCACAACCCGGATATTTTAATCTCTTTTCCTAAGTTCTCTCTACCCTCACTCTTTTTATTTAGGAAAAAGGTTTGGAAGGGTTTTTTAGGAGAAAGGCCAACATGTATCATGTCGACGATTTGAACGTTTTACAGAGTCGCCAGTTGGTAGATTTGAAATAGTTGTACCAACTCAACCGAGTTTTGTTAGAAAGAGGCCCAATTGCTGAACACTGTCAAAACTTGATCTTTGAAAATAAAGTTTTGAGCTCGGAGGCTTGGTTTAGTGTGGGGAAGGTGTTAGGCACCCCACGACTCCCGTGTAAATACGGTACCGCATCTTTTCAATATTTCCCTTTAAAACTGGAATGCGTGAGTGAATTCTGTTTAAAAATTGGGCCTATTGATTTGATTGATTGAAAGTAGTGCTTTGCTTCGTTGAACCTATATACGAAGGGTTTGATTTGATTTAAAAATCAGTCTTTGATTTGATTTGCAAAAGCATTTAATTTGATTTTCTTAAAACACTTTTCTTTTGATTGATTTGAAAATGATGTTTTGAAAGCTGGTTTATCAAACCCTTACGCTGCCATAGGAATTGAAGCCTGTTGATACTTCCAATTTTATCTTTATTGTGACGCCCCCAAATCCGGGCCCCCAGAACCTCGGACCTGGTACGTTATGATACATCATTTCTATAACTATTGCGAAAGATATAAACATAAATTATTTATACAATAACTTATTACAACATAATCCCCAAGGTCTATAACCTTAACTTAATACCTGCCTTCAATATCCTATACGACATACCATGTCATTTGCATTCAATACTATTACAAGTTTAACCTGCATCCAAATCAAATTCTGGAGTTTGTCTTTGTCTTTACCTGTGTCCGAAGTTTCGTTCTAATCTAAAATGATTATCATGATATAGCAAGGGTGAGCAACAAGTTTGCCCAACAAGTTTAAGTTCAAATGAAGATATATCATGATTGAAAAGAATAATAAGTTGACAAACTTTCAACAATATAAATAAGTATGAAAGAGCATAAATCAGAGTTTCAATAAATGAATGACTGAATCAATAATGTTTAATGTCAACAAGGACCGTGAACAATTTTAACTGAACCTTATGGTAATGAAGGTGATCAGCCTTTCATACCTGATGAACATATGCAACATGCACTAAGTGCGAATCAATAATCAGTATAGATGTGAATAATCAACAATGATTAATCACGAACATGCTTTACAATAACAACTCGAGTTCGAGTTAGGAAACATGCATGTACCGTCGATTACTGCTACGCAATCTAATTTAATCGCTTTATTCAAAAGACCTATCTGTTATAAGATTAATCTTTCAATTAGTATAATATACTTTATCTCATCATTCTATTACTTTAAAAGTAAACTATCTAACACTTAACCACATAGTCAAATATTAGATAACCTTAACACCATATCTATTTACAAGTCTAAACCTAGCACACATCGAGTCTTTAATAATATTCAATATAGTATACTGAGTGGTTTCCCACAAACAACTAACAAATTAATTTCCGTCTAGTCTACACTATTTTCATAGTGAGTTAGATCGGTTACTAATTCGTAGATCACTTCCCCATATGAAGGAGTCGTTTAGGCCAACTACTATACATCAACGATTAAAGGGTACGATTGCATTATCTTAGAATTAACACTTACTCGTTCATTTATAAGTTATTATTAGAACTCGGTAAACTGTTTACTATTCAAGAGACTTAATATATCATTTCAGTAATCTGAAACCAAAATGTTTTCTTTTACTGACATTTTAGTTTCCATTTCAGCAAGCTGAAACCAAACTGTCTTCCTAACATTTTCAGTTTCCATTTCAGCAATCCGAAATGTTCATTTCAGGAAGCTGAAATTCTTTTTTTACGAAAATACCAAAACAGCTTATTATTTTCCTATCCTTTGGCCAATCATATATACATATATTCTATACGCAAAAATAATTTTCTGGAATTTTTCAACTCCCTTAAGTATTTTTCGAAAATCCATTTCTAGTTAATTCCTTAATAAATTAGCTACCTTACGCTTAACTCCAAAAATTCCCAACTCTTGGCGGAATCTTATACATGTTAACGTGGACTTACAGTTTAAATTTCGTGGCCATCGAAGTTATACAACTCCGGTTATAGCAATTTCCGTCGAAAAAATATAAATATTAAAATAGTCATAACTTGCTCAATTTAAGTCAGAATGAGTTTTTTTTTCGAACACAAGCTAGTTTATATCATATATTTTAATTTCCCAAAAGACCTGATTTTATTTCATAACTTAAGTGGCCGAAGCAGCCCCTTAAATTTCCAGATAGCCCACTCTTTAGCCTTTTTCAGATTTTGCGTTCTTTGCTAATTTCAGTCCACATGGAAATATACAAGGATATTTTCAGTGATTCCACTTGGATCCGTTAGAAGACTCATAGATATAACTCCAGAAATTTACCACACACAAAAATTCAAAATATACTAGGAGATATAGTCGTTTGAATTTCATACTTCGTTTTTACAAAAATCCGATTTTTCATACTTGATGATTTCTAAGAAAACATTCATATTCTCACCTAATAACCAACATAATCCATCATCAAACATCATAACACAAACTAATACCAAATATATTCATGGATCTATCATGATCCATGATCTAATTCAACAAAAATAACCAAACACAAGATTAATCACAACCAATGCTAATATTTTGGGGGTTTTCTACTTTTAAAAAACCTAGCTTCCTTTTTATCATTTCTCTCTCCAATTGATTAAGTGGTAGCTTGCAAGTAAGTCCAAAGGTGGTGGCACCATAAATAACTTGACACCTCACCAAGCACTTACCTAATAAAGTGACCATAATTATTACATTACTCCTCTTTTTCCTTCTTCTCATAACCTGCCATGTGCCTCCTTATCCATCCAAATTGGTTTTGTATTATATCCATTAACATAATGACTAACATAGCCCTCCTTACTTGGGCTAAAGTATTGGGCTTGTAATTAATTCCCTTAGGCTTGCTAGTTAAATCCTTTGGGCTTGCATTTTTCTTAAATTGCTTACTAATAAAATGAACTTGGGCTTCCACCCATAAATAAATTAGGCCATTATAATACTTGCTTTTTAAATATTATATTGGGCTAGTTTAGTAATTCAATTGCTATTAAACCAATTTCTCTACAAGTCCAATGCTTAATAAAATAATTGGGCTACACAAATAATTCTTGGGCCATAAAATTAACTTAATTCCACACTCTTAATTTTTATCTATTCCCCATCATTTAATTAGGGTTCCACCGCACACTTTTATAAATAAATCATTTACTCATACATCTTTAATTTCATAACCTAGTTAGACTTGCTTTACTTAAGTTATAAAATTAATTATTTAAGATGTACAAAATAAATCTCTTCGAGTATTTAATTACTCTACCTAACATATATATTAGGTTATATTTCTTCATTCTTATTTAAATAGTAAACCTTATAGGTTCTTCTTAAAAATTTTAAATACACCAAAATCCTTCACAAAAATGTCAAATCCGTACACTTATTTTCTGTCTAGGTCTATTATTTAACCTTAATTTAATCATATAAGATTTTAATAAATTATCTAAATTCTCGGGTTGTCACATTCACCCCTTCTTCTAAGAATTTTGTCCCTAAAATTTACCTTACACCTTACACCTTTCATACTCATCACCACATGCTACCCAAAACATCACTCACCAGAGTTAAATTTTTCAAATCATGCTGAGGAGTCATATAGACTACGAACATTTATTTTCAAAAAGGTTATACAGAAATTCATCCGCTAACCGTCATGACTTACAAACACAAAGGGTAATTAGCCCGTTATGCCCTGTACTTATTAAGTACTGCTGGTCGGAACAATTTTTCCCCGTTCCTCATCCACCTTAGGCGCACAAAATTTTCCCAAATTCTGGGATGCTTACCTCAGTCTTATCGGATTCCACACCAAAACCATTTGGTTCGGGAAAATTTTCAAAGAACGCTCAGAATTTTCATAAACGTTGGTCTAGCTGAATCAAATAGCTTAGACTCATACCAATAATTCAATTTTAATCAAAATATTTATGTATAGCCAAACCCCGTTGGCAATTAATTATAAAAAATTATTTTGAAAATGACGTCATGATACCGTACTGTATTTACAGCCCGTTTGAGGATTTCGTCATTGTGTGACTTTGTTATAACACATCATACAATAGTGGGACAACAATTTTTAGATCGAATTCAACTCTAAGTATTCCTGTATTTACAACTTCATCAACTTTTTATCATCTCTGCACCAGGTTACATGATGCATGAAGATAAATAAAATACATTTTGATATTTCAAATCATTGTCGTCTAGCCGAAACAATTAGCATAGCCTATTCTTTAAACGGTTCAAAAATCATTGTAAATCAGTTTTATCATCTCAACAGGTAACGATGTGTTAGTGTCCCGAAGTCCACACATACACTAGTCACCGGGATTTGAGAATAAAAATTCATTTTTAAAAGGCACATAATGCGTATTTAGCTTGATGTCAAAAATTTCGAAGTCTAGCATAGCTAGAAGATTTAGAATACCTACGCTTCCACTAATGATCCATTGATTAATCAGTCTATCTATTCCTATTATCCTTAATACTCCATTCATACTTAATTATACTCAGTTCGTCAAACTTACCACACGTTATGAGTTCAGGAACTTTCCACAATCATATGAGTTTAAGAACTTGTCCTAGACAGACCATTGGCGTCCATTCGCTGAGGGGTTCAAAACATTTCATATAATTATGAGTCACGAACTTATCATAAGTATGAGTTTTAAGAACTCGCAACTTAACCTTATATCCTCTACCTATGCTCTATCTATCTGTTATACACATGAGAAAAGAATCACCTTCTCAACATATATATAGCAAATAGCGCGACACAAACATTTCAATGATTATCACTATCAGAAACTAAGTGTTCGTCAAACCAAACACAATCCCCTGCCCATACAAAGAATTGGTCAACTCGGCCTCTAATCAATGTTGGAAGCTAAGCAGTTTTAAAACCAAGTACAAATTCTCTGCCCATATAAGGAATCATACAACTCAGCTGCTGACATGAGTCCTCAATTGAAATCCCCACTTAATATCATAGCCCCATTCTTTCTCCATACGAATTGTGTTCAATCCGTATTGCATCAACCCCAACCCGTTTTATGAGTTGGCACAATACCAATTCATAGTACAACTGACACACAACAACTTTGCCATAAAATTTTCAATCATTTGATTGATCCTCCTCCCTGCTATGACCTTATCAGATCACGGTG
Source organism: Panax stipuleanatus (assembly GCA_020205555.1). Classification (NCBI taxonomy): domain Eukaryota; kingdom Viridiplantae; phylum Streptophyta; class Magnoliopsida; order Apiales; family Araliaceae; genus Panax; species Panax stipuleanatus. Next base: position 90,849,043 of record CM035117.1, read on the forward strand.
TGATCTCATCATGTATATTACGATTCATTCCTATGTTACGATCGTTTTGTTATACGATCTTCTTTTCCCGTACTTTTAGTCTTTTAGACTCTATCTATTCATTACTACTGTTCATCTTTATTATCAGAGTTAGGTAACTCTGGATCTTTTATAATTTATCGAGATTCATCTTTGAATCTTATCAACGCACTAACTCTATTTGAGATAGTTCTTATCCTTATCCCACTGCGGTTAATAGCCTAAGGTAACCCTACCTAAGGTTTATAACCTACAGCTTTGATACCAAATGTGACGCACCCATATCCGGGTCTCCAGAACCTCGGACCTGGTACGTTACAATACATCATTTCTATAACTATTGAGAAAAATATAAACATAAATTGTTTATAAAATAACTTATTACAACATAATCCCCAAGGTCTATAACCTTAACTTAATACATGCCTTCAATATCCTATACGACATACCATATCATTTGCATTCAATACTATTACAAGTTTAACCTGCATTCAAATCCAATTCTGGAGTTTGTCTTTGTCTTTACCTATGTCCAAAGTTTTGTTCTAAGCTAAAATGATTATCATGATATAGCAAGGGTGAGCAACAAGTTTGCCCAGCAAGTTTAAGTTCAAATGAAGATATATCATGATTGAAAAGAATAATAAGTTGACAAACTTTCAACAATATAAATAATTATGAAAGAGCATAAATCAGAGTTTCAATAAATGAATGACTGAATCAATAATGTTTATTGTCAACAAGGACCATGAATAATTTTAACTGAACCTTATGGTAATGAAGGTGATCAACCTTTCATACCTGATGAACATATGCAACATGCACTATGTGCTAATCAATAATCAGTATAGATGTGAATAATCAACAATGATTAATCACGAACATGCTTTACAATAACAACTCGAGTTTTTGAGTTAGGAAACTTGCCTGTACCGTTGATTAGTGCTACGCAATCTAATTTAATCGCTTTATTGAAAAGACCTATCAGTTATAAGATTGAACTTTCAATTAGTATAACATACTTTATCTCATCATTCTATTACTTTAAAAGTAAACTATCTAACACTTAACCACATAGTCAAATATTAGATTACCTTAACACCATATCTATTTACAAGTCTAAACCTAGCACACATCGAGTCTTTAATAATATTCAATATAGTATACTGAGTGGTTTCCCACAAACAATTAACAAATTAATTTTCGTCTAGTTTACACTATTTTTATAGTGAGTTAGATCGGTTACTAATTCGTAGATCACTTCCCCATATGAAGGAGTCGTTTAGGCCAACTACTATACATCAACGATTAAAGGGTACGATTGCATTATCTTAGAATTAACACTTACTCGCTCATTTATAAGTTATTATTAGAACTCGGTAAACTGTTTACTATTCAAGAGACTTAATATATCATTTCAGTAATCTGAAACCAAAATGTTTTCTTTTGCTGACATTTTAGTTTCCATTTCAGCAAGCTGAAACCAAACTGTCTTCCTAACATTTTCAGTTTCCATTTCAGCAATCCGAAATGTTCATTTCAGGAAGCTGAAATTCTTTTTTTACGAAAATACCAAAACAGCTTATTATTTTCCTATCCTTTGGCCAATCATATACATATATTCTATACGCAAAAATAATTTTCTGGAATTTTTCAACTCCCTTAAGTATTTTTCGAAAATCCATTTCTAGTTAATTCCTTAATAAATTAGCTACCTTACGCTTAACTCCAAAAATTCCCAACTCTTGGCGGAATCTTATACATGTTAACGTGGACTTACGGTTTAAATTTCGTGGCCATCGAAGTTATACAACTCCGGTTATAGCAATTTCCGTCGAAAAAATGTAAATATTAAAATAGTCATAACTTGCTCAATTTAAGTCAGAATGAGTTTTTTTTCCGAACACAAGCTAGTTTATATCATATATTTTAATTTCCCAAAAGACCTGATTTTATTTCATAACTTAAGTGGCCGAAGCAGCCCCTTAAATTTCCAGATAGCCCACTCTTTAGCCTTTTTCAGATTTTGCGTTCTTTGCTAATTTCAGTCCACATGGAAATATACAAGGATATTTTCAGTGATTCCACTTGGATCCGTTAGAAGACTCATAGATATAACTCCAAAAATTTACCACACACAAAAATTCAAAATATACTAGGAGATATAGTCGTTTGAATTTCATACTTCGTTTTTACAAAAATCCGATTTTTCATACTTGATGATTTCTAAGAAAACATTCATATTCTCACCTAATAACCAACATAATCCATCATCAAACATCATAACACAAACTAATACCAAATATATTCATGGATCTATCATGATCCATGATCTAATTCAACAAAAATAACCAAACACAAGATTAATCACAACCAATGCTAATATTTTGGGGGTTTTCTACTTTTAAAAAACCTAGCTTCCTTTTTATCATTTCTCTCTCCAATTGATTAAGTGGTAGCTTGCAAGTAAGTCCAAAGGTGGTGGCACCATAAATAACTTGACACCTCACCAAGCACTTACCTAATAAAGTGACCATAATTATTACATTACTCCTCTTTTTCCTTCTTCTCATAATCTGCCATGTGCCTCCTTATCCATCCAAATTGGTTTTGTATTATATCCATTAACATAATGACTAACATAGCCCTCCTTACTTGGGCTAAAGTCTTGGGCTTGTAATTAATTCCCTTAGGCTTGCTAGTTAAATCCTTTGGGCTTGCATTTTTCTTAAATTGCTTACTAATAAAATGAACTTGGGCTTCCACCCATAAATAAATTAGGCCATTATAATACTTGCTTTTTAAATATTATATTGGGCTAGTTTAGTAATTCAATTGCTATTAAACCAATTTCTCTACAAGTCCAATGCTTAATAAAATAATTGGGCTACACAAATAATTCTTGGGCCATAAAATTAACTTAATTCCACACTCTTAATTTTTATCTATTCCCCATCATTTAATTAGGGTTCCACCACACACTTTTATAAATAAATCATTTACTCATACATCTTTAATTTCATAACCTAGTTAGACTTGCTTTACTTAAGTTATAAAATCAATTATTTAAGATGTACAAAATAAATCTCTTCGAGTATTTAATTACTCTACCTAACATATATATTAGGTTATATTTCTTCATTCTTATTCAAATAGTAAACCTTATAGGTTCTTCTTAAAAATTTTAAATACACCAAAATCCTTCACAAAAATGTCAAATCCGTACACTTATTTTCTGTCTAGGTCTATTATTTAACCTTAATTTAATCATTTAAGATTTTAATAAATTGTCTAAATTCTCGAGTTGTCACATTTATAGCTTTAAGGCTACATATGAATGGTGATTTGTCGGGCTGCGAAGCATCCTCGATCACAGAATATACAAGTGTCGGTCTCCTCATGGGTATGAAAACCATCGGAGGGACGCTGACACGACAAACTATATTTTTTCATTATCTGGAGACCTTTTAATCGGATAACCGTTTTAAGGTCTGTTTACATGTACATTTCTATAGAAAAATTGGCAGGGTACATTTATAAATCGGAGTTTGTCCATCGTGGGAATCAGATTCTGATCGTTTTGAACTTGAATCCTACGATTCCTAGGCTCATATATAAATAGCCAAAACCTGCACAGTTCAAATTTGTACAGAAACAGATAAATATCCCAAAATTGCCAGAATCGAGGATTCATTCAATAAATCCCGATCCGCATGCCCAAAGCGTCTCGTTCCCACAAGATTGTGATCTAAGGGTTGCGAGATTGCTTTTGAAGCTGAAACTAGAAAGTAAGCTAGATTTAAGGAAATCTCAGCCATTCTAGCTTTCCGGTTTAGTCTGAAGGTTTTAAACAGTTTGAAAACTAGAATCGACAAGATTTAAATAAATCTAGTTCGCCTATAGATATATCAGTGTCAATTCATATAAGATGAATATTTATAGCAGTAGTTGAATAGAAAGTAAGTAAAGCAATATATATATACAAATATATATAAAAACTGTAAAGGGCGATGGGTGTTCACGCCGGTGCCCGGGCTGGAATTGATATATATATATATGCATATATATGTTGACAGAAACGTAGTCAACCAAGACTGGGAAAAGGACCAGTGATGGTGAAGGCTGCTTATATATGCATAAATATATATAAAAGCAGTAAAAAGGCCACCGAATGATCCAGGCCGAACTGGAATGTAAATGTACAGAAAAGTAGTCAACCAGTGACTGGGGAGATCACCCAGTATGGCGAAGTGTGCAAAAAAATAGTATAAATGCCACGAAATAATCCAGGCCAGACTAGAATGTAAATTGCAGAAAAGTAATCAACCAGTGACTAGGGAGATCACCTAGTATAGTGAAGTGTGCAAAAACAGTATAAAGGGCGATGGGTTTTCACGCCGGTACCCGGACTGAATTGATATATATATATATATATATATATATATATAGAAATGTAGTCAACAAAGACTGATATGAGGACCAGTGATGGTGAAAATCGCTCATATATGCATAAATATATATAAAAGCAGTAAACTACCTCGGATTTGACATTCGGGCTTGACAGAATTGAAATATTAGTATATATACAGTTAAATATATACAAAAAAAAAAAAGCCAAACCCGGACTGGGAAGATAACCTAGTCTGGCGAAGTTGCCAGAACGTGTGTGCGAGTGCATTGAAGCTGCTGGAGTTGACGGATAGTCAATCCGAGTTTTAGAAATGCCAGAAAATCAATTTATGTACAAAAATATACCAAATTTTGACGAAAATGGCCACGGAACTAAGTTCCGAGCATTTTTAGAAAATGAAACTTAACGTGCAAGTGTATAAAAGTATGAAGAAGTAATATTCACTTTCTGATCGTGATAATACTTGCAATGGACTGCTACATGGGCTTTTTGCCGAATCGTAGGCTTTATATGTCCAAATCTACCATTTATGTTCTGATATGTGGTAGTATATGGGTATATCTACGTGTTAGAGTGAAATATTTGGGTTTGGAAGAGGTGTAAAAGTCAGAAAATTGAACTGCCAGAGCTTCGCTGCGTTTCTGGATTCTTGAAAATAAGGGGGGTGGCCTCATATTTATAGACTAAGGAGCCTCCACTCTACCTGCTGCTACCGTATGTAGAGGTGTGGCTCCCCTTGTGGGGCCTGCGGTGCCAGGTTCCTTCATCTCGAAGTACGTGCACTCCAGACAATACGTAGTCGAAGTCGAAACTTTCTAACTTTTGATCGGAGCGTCCGTTTGATGCATGCGATACCTTTTTGGAAATCCCTCACTGAGAGTGTCGCAATGACATGGGATAAAACATTTTTTGGGTCCCAGAAGACGGGTTCATAACCAGATCTTCATTTCCCTGCAGTTTGTCTGTTGAGCTGTCTAGCGTTGTTTGCACTCGGGATCGTCGTTATGGTTCATTCTAACTTTGAAGGCATCATTTCGGCTTGAGTTTGACCGAATTAACTGAGAGTTGATAAAATGACAATTATACCCCTCCCAGGGTGGTCCTTAGTGGATCTGGCTTCCCAGGGTTATCTCTTAGGCTGAACTACACTTCCCGGACTGACGTCGGGGTTGATCTGTACTTCCCGGGCTGAGATCGGGAATGACTTGACACATCTTAGGTTGATGTCAAGGTTGACCTATACCTTCCATGTTGATGCTGTATCTGACTTGACGGCCCGATATTGAGATCGGGGTTGATCGGTACCTCCCGGTTTGATGTCGGGGCTGACTTGCACCTCTCGAATTGCCGCCGAGGCTGATTTAAAGGCCCGATATTGAGATCGGGGTTTGACTTGACGGCCCGATCAGAGATAAGGGTTGATTTGATAGCCTGATATTGGGATCGGGGTTGATCTGAAGGTCCAATTGACGATCAGAGCTGGATAGACGGTCCGATTAGAGATCAAAGCTGGATAGACTGTCCGATTAAAGATACAAGCTGGATAAACGGTCCGATTAGAGATCGGAGCTGGATTGATGGTTTGATTGGAGATCAGAGCTGGATAGATGGTCCGATTGAGGATCGGAGCTGGATGGATGGTCCGATTAGAGATCGGAGCTGGATAGACGATCCGATTGGAGATCGGAGCTAGATGGACTGTCCAATTGGTAATCAGAGCTGGATTAACGGTCCGATTAGAGATCGGAGCTGGATAGAAGGTCAGATTGGAGATCGGAGCTGGATTAACAGTTCGATTGGAGATTGGAGCTGGATTGATGGTCCGATTGGAGATCGAAGCTGGATTAACGGTTCGATTGGAGATTGGAGCTGGATAGATGGTCCAATTGACGATCGAAGCTGGATAGACAGTTCAATTGGAGATCGGAGCTGGAGAGACGATCTGATTGAAGATTGGAGTTGGATAGATAGTTCGATTGGAGATCAGAGCTGGATAGATGGTCCGATTGGAGATCGGAGCTGGATTGATGGTCCGATTGGAGATCGGATTTGACTGGAGTACCGATATTGGTGATCGAATTTGACTGGAGTACCGATATTGGTGATCAAATTTGACTGGAGTACTGATATTAGTGATTAGATTTTACTGGAGTACCGATATTGGTGATCAAATTTGACTGGAGTACCAATATTGGTGATCAAATTTGACTGGAGTACCGATATTGGTGATCGAATTTGACTAGATTACCTATATTGGTGATTGAATTTGACTGGAGTACCGATATTGGTGATCGAATTTGACTGGAGTACCGATATTAGTGAACGAATTTGAGTTTACCGGCATTGGTGGCCAGATTTAGGTTTACCGACATTGGTGGTCGGATTTTAACTGAATGACCGGCATTAGTGGCCGGATTTGGATTGGAAGCCAGGTATCGGTACCAGAATTGGCTTGATTGACGGTTTTGTCCTCCCACATCGTTCGTATTGGGGTAAGGAAAATTTTGAGTGTCTACAAGTCGTTTTACAACAATAAAGTTTGTTCATCTCAATCTTACATCATGAGTTTGTACCACAACAATATGGTTTGGATTGCTTTCAAAGAAATACTATGATTTCAACATATAATATCAATATTGATCGAGCCGAAATCAATGGGATAGATTTTCCAATAACAAATCAGTTCATAATAAGTAGAACGTTTCATACTTTAACAAATATTAGTCTCGCCAAAACAATTAGCTGAGACATGGCTCATAAATAGTTCAACTAATAGAACAAGAATCAATTGCACTATATGCGAATAACAATAATCATTATGGAGGTGAATAATCAACAATAATTATTCACTAAGTATGCTTTGAATTTAATAACTCAAGTTGAGTTAGGAAACTTGCAATAAATGCGAATATTCAATAGTAATCTTAGATGTGCAATAATCAACAATAATTATCCACTAACATGCTTGAAAAATAATAACTCGAGTTTAAGTTAGGGAACTTGCCTGATTCAATGACTACTGCTACGCAATTTAAGTAAACTTCTTTTGTAAGACCTATCATTAATAAGATCGATCTCTCAATTAGTATCACATATCTTACTTATCGTAATTTATCTAACATGTAATCACATAATCAAACATTAGATAACACCTTAACATCATACGTATTCACAAGTCTAAACCTACCACACATCGAGTCTTTAATAGTATTCAATATAGTATACTGAGTGGTTTCCCGCAAACAACTAACAAATTAGTTTCTGTCTCGTCTACACTATTTTTCACAGCGAGTTAGATCGGTTGCTAATTCGTATATACCTCCGCTCCATGAAGGAATCGTTTAGCCCAGATACTATATATCAACTATTAAAGAGTACGAGTGTACTACTTTAGATTTAATACTTACTCTTTTATTTTATAAGTTCTTATTATAACTCGGTAAACTGTTACGAATCCAGCAAACCGAATATATCAATTCAGCAAGCTGAATCCAAATTGTATTCCCTTACTAACATTTTAAATTTCCAATTCATCTTATAATTCAATATAGTCTATTGAATGACTAACTCAATAACTTAACTCCTCTTTTAAACTCTCATTTAATATTATTAATTATTTAATAATATTTTATTTATTTATAATTATTATTAATCATTTAATAATGTCTTACCCACCACATAATATTATTAATCATGAAATAATATCTTACTCATCTCATAATATTATTAATCATTTAATAATATTTTAATCCTTAACTAATATTATTAATCATTTAATAACATTTTAAATTCTTAACTAATATTATTAATTATTTAATAATATTTTAATTTAACTTTAATCTAAATTTTATTAATTAATTAATAATATCTTAGTTTAATATTATTAATTATTTAATAATATTTTAATCATTTATTAAACAATTAAACAATTTCTTTTAATTGCTTACACTTTACTAATTAATTTATTTAATAATTTTAAAAGGCATACACATAATATCTTATCACAAATGACCAAAACCCCCATCAAAAATCTGTATAAACCATATTTAGGGTTTCCAAGTCATAAAATCCTATTTTTCACATTTTTAACATTACATTATATATTTAATTCATTTATTCATAACTCAATCATCTATATGGAAAATATCAAAACAACTCCGAAAATCTTTCTTTTCAGGGGTTGGACAAATAATAACTCCCTTACGAAAATTCATTTTTCGTAGAATTTTTAAAATCCATTTACTATATTTAAATAGTCTAAAATAGCCAAATATTGCTATATTTATCATAAATCGAAATTTTGTTCGAAAATTCTGAAATTTACAGGGTATGTTCCTGTTATATATATGTAATTCCAGTAAAAAGGTCATAATTGTTGGAGTTAACCACAGATTTATTCGGGTGTAATTTTAAAAGTAGTCATTCACTGTATCAACCATAACTCTCATTTTACATGGCCAAACATTCTCAAATTTATCTGGGACTCACATAACCTCTTATATTATCTCTCCAATTATTTCCATAATTTTTAAAGTATAAAAAGTTGACAAAAATATCCTTATAAGTGATTGATCAGCAAGCTTTATCTCCTTTTCTTAAAAAATCCTGGACTATTTTGACTAAAATAATTACCATGACTTGTAAACACATTTTTTTGCGTTCTACCACTTGGGTTTAGTAGTTAGCTTATATATATCTAGTACCTCTTTTTGACGGATCGCAAAAAGAAGTTATAGATCTCAGGTTATAAGCTTACAAAGTAGAAAAATATTAGGGTTTTCTAACTTTTGAAAAACTAGTTTTCATTTCTTACTTTAGATCCAATTTTTGACACTCAAAAGGGTTAAATCTAAACATTAAACACTTATTAACACATAGATCAAAGGTTTTAGATATCAAGATCATAAACTTTAGATCATTAAACATCAAACCAAAATAAAAAAGAAAACAATACCAAATTAAGGTTAAATTTTTTTATACCTTTGCTTGATTTCCTTCTTTCTTCTTTCTAAGATTTGTTTATGGAACTTTGAAGCTTGCAAAATCTCCCTCTCTCCCTCTAGATCTGGCCGAAATCCTTCTCTCTCTCATTTTCTTGGTTTTGTTTTGCTAACTAACTTGGAGAATAAAATGAAAAGTTTTACTTGCAAAATAGATAAGGAGTATTTATAAACAAAATTAATGTATAGATATAATATGTATATGTATGTGTAATCTCCCAACTTCTCTCTTGTTTTCTCTTAAGGTTTATTTAGCTTGTAAACTTAAGATTACTTGTAGCTTTGGTGAAAGCTGGTGGCCAACTTGGAATGTGACACCTTGTTTGGGTTAGGCAGGAGTAGGTAATTTAAATAATTAGATACACTCCCCCTTTCTCCTCCTAACTTAGGCCAAAATTATGGGCTCCTTTCTCCCCCATTTTGTTTTCTTTTAATGCCTTATTTAGCTTACTAAATGTCCAATGAGTCCCTCTTTATTTGGGCTAAAAGTTGGGCCACACATTTAATCTTTTGGGCTCCCTAAATTAATTCGTTGGGCCATGAAATCAACATTGTTTAATACTTTTGATTCTATCTTACCCTAATCATTTAATTAGGATTTCCATTACACCTATTTGTAATTTAAATAATCACTCATGAACTTTTAATTTTATAACCCAATTAGACTTACTTTAATTAAGTTATAAAATTAACTAATTGAGATATATAAACTAAATCTCTTAGGGTTAGTATATATTTTAAATACTAACATTATTACATATTACGACCCTTGTGTTATTTAATTCACATACCTAAAATATATATTAGGTTACAAAACTTTATTCATAACTCTCTTTTTATGCTAAATAAATATATACACATTATATAATGTATATTTAGTTAATCACGTACATATTCTGTGACGCCCCCAAATTCCAGGACAGCCACTTGGTCTCTTGAATTCGGTTCATCACGTGCTCATGGTAATACATCGCAATAATAATAACTAAATATCACACAATCACAGCGGAAAATCTATTCTAGAATAATTTACAATGATTTATTATAATTATTCCCCCAAGTCTCGCAACCTACAGTACTTAATAGATTACATACTAATATCAATTAACGACTTATTACATAATCTAACTTAAGCTTAAACATAATCAAATCCAGTCTTACTTCATCATCTTAATACAACATTAAAATATATAAAAAAAACATAAAAGAGACAAGCTAGTTGGTACCATTGCCCTTATCAATGCCCGAAGGTTTGCCCTGCTCTGCCTTAACTGAAATGTTTTAGGGAAGCAAGAATGAGCACAAATTGCCCAGCAAGTAATATACGACAAGGGTAAGTGATATAATTCTCAATTCTCGAAAAGGTATAGAAAAGTTTGATAGCTCAAGGATAGCAAGAGTATCAACAGTTCTCAATAACAGTCGCTAAGGACAGAATAATATCAATATGATTCAATAATAATTTAATTCAAGATTTCAAGATAACTAAATACTGAGTAGTCACTAAGGACTATGAACTTCCACAGGATTTGACAGTAATAAACTGAAAATCCAACAAAAACAGATACAGCAGGTGATCAGCCTAAAGTACCCTCGTTATGCATAACAATCAATCATACTCAAGTGCGTGCGTCGGTTCTCCGACAGTTATAGTTTGTTCTTCTCAGTCAAATACAAGATCCCGCACGAATCAATTGGTTTGGGTCGCTTTTCAATAATATAAGTCTAGCCGAATCAAATGGCATAGACACTTTCACAATATTCAAGAACAATACTAAGTTCAACATGTATAATAGCTTTAATGAATTAAGAGTTCAAGTATGCTAATTCAATTCAACGATTTAGTAAGAAACTAGTTCACAATATACAAGGATAGAATACTTGCACCGTAAAAGAGTGTAAGTTAGGAAACTTGCCTTTAGCGTAGTTTATCCACGTCAAGTAATTCAACACTTTTAAATCCTATTTATAGTGTATTATAAGTATAGGATTTTCATTAGTCATTTATGCTCACATATGATATGTAATTTTAAACGCACCCATAAACGTTTAACTTAGTTGCATACTATACACATACTTCATCATATACTTTTGCGTACATATAGCACATTTCAGTTTACAAGACATTATGAAGTCATCACATAGTTTTTAATCGTTGCTTTATAGTCCCCAAATACCTTTTGGACTTATCCTTGGGAAGTTTATAATCAAACATTCAATTTTATCACTTAGCATTCCTCTTAACACATTTCTTAGCATACTGGTCATATATTACAAGTTAAAGTAATCGCATAAGCTAACTGTCAAAAATCAAATCAACAACTGGCTCAATTCTGATTCCAGACTGGCGCAGCTGCGCCATGGCTAAGCCTAGGGCCGGCACAGCTGCGCAGCCCTCTGGCTAAGCCAAGGCTGATATGTGCCTTGTGGTTTCTGTTCGGTCATGCAAGCTAACATTCACACCAGGTATACTGACATGTTAAAAGTCCTTTCGTGTTTTCCCAAGGCAATCTAGGTTCCACTTTCCATAACATGATTCTAGACTTACATTTTAAACAATTCAAGTCCTTACAACATCATAAAATCATGCAAGCTATCATGCTCGTTAATTTTAAATATACGAGGTGATCATATAACTTGATTTAGGCATGCTCACAAGTAGTTATATCATACACGTATTCAAATCTAAATTTATCTTTACATATTAGGGTCTTAGTGTAGGATTTCTAAGAGCTTAAGGCCAAATGTGGCCATGCAATCACAACGTATACAATTAAACCATAGATACATGCGAGAAGATCATACAAATTGTAATATACATGCTTGCGATTGTCCACATCATTTATTCATAACTAGCATTGTTTGTTACTTTAGAAACATGCGTAAACCCGTGCTTGGTTAACTTATTATTGAATTTTAACAAGCGAGTACACACGTATGGTATACTAGTGATGTTATATTCATTATTAAGCATGTTAAAAATATCAGAATATGGATTCTAATACAACATGTTAAGTCCATGTTCAAAGTCCATGTTTCGTTAGTAAGTTCTATTAACGAAGTCTAACATGTTCATGCTACCTTAAGATACATATATACACAAGTTATCACATCCTTCATGAATCTCTAAACCATAATAACATGCATCGAAAGTCAGAATATAAGTATAACATATTCAAGTCTCTCTTTATAACTTTAAGTTCCTCTTTAAACATATACGTCGTTTCGTCAAAAAGGTATACCATCTTGGTTTAAACATGCTTACGTTAGGCCTATGTACTCATACATATGTTCTACTCATGTTCACGTGCTTGCCTTATCTATACAAGTAACTACCACATAGCAGTTTTCGGAACAAAATTAGATTCTGGTTCAAGAGGCCGGCGCAGCTGCGCTGCGCCTTAGTAGTAAACCGGCGCAGCTGCGCCGTGCTTTGGCCAGCACCAGTGAGCTCCCTACTTCGGCAGTTCCCAGCCCAAACACAAATTTACTTCACGAACTTGATTGTGATCAGTCACATTGGCTTATTAACACATGTATAAGACTATATAACAACTAAACAATTGTTCTATACCCCAATTATAATCCAATTTGGCATAATCAACAATTGAAATTTTTGACAGAAAATGAAAATGAAGAACATGAATCATGTAATTATACCTTTGCTACGAATTAAGCTTGCTGCTATCTCACAATACTATTATACTGATATATGTATATGCTCTCAACTTATCAACTCAAACAAAATCTCAGCAAGGTAAAATGAGAAGGAAGGAAGCCATATTTATAGAGAAAACAAAATACAGACAATGCAATTGCCTACCATTTCAAACTAACAGAAATTTGAATTGCATACTAGATAAGAAGAAGTTGGTAGATAGTTGGTGGAATGCATCATGAGAGCCACTCCTCATATAATTATGAGCTAGGATTGCTTGGAAGAAGAATGAGGAAGTAAACTAGCCTTTGAGGTTTTCACGTGTATGAGAGGAAGGAGGAATGGACAAGCCATATATCTCAGCATTTTATTAGTACACAACACTTAAATTATTATACACACATAACATACTTCCTACTCTTATGTTATATTATATATACCTATTGTCCATACATAGGTTATAACTTAATGTCACAATATAAATTTGCATAAGGAATACTTCAATATAGTGAAGGTAACTTGTACGCATATAATCCATGTACATTCTGTTAATACCGGATATAGTTTAATCAGGTACTATCACATTATTAAATTCTACAATCAATAATTGATTACAATATATTCATGATATATTATTTTACTGTATACACACTCATCTTGTCACATAGGCATTATCATGTATTCCTATATAGTTTTAACATAATCACATTATGCTTCATGTAATATATGGTTTCTATGTGTAATATATTCATATTGCATTACATAACATAGTTTATGTATATACATGCATGGTCACACTTAAGTGTCTCTCTATAATATAGTTGTATTCCATATACTTTATATATTCAAGTATTGCACTTTTGCACATATTAATTAATATAATCTTATTATATTAATCACTCACTTATTTGTTTTATTATTCATAAGGTCAAATAAATAGACTATTTATCTCGTTGATTAACAATAATATTAATTAATTTATTCCTCATTGATTATTAATTACACCAAATTAATAATCATAGGATTAATTATCACATTAACAAATATAAATCTCAGCACAATTATAAACAAGTGGTTTATTATTATTATATTTCTTGCAATAATAATAATCACATATTATTAATCAACCATAGTTAATTTCCCACAACAATCAATTAATATTCTCTAATAATAATTAACAATTAATTAATTGTTCACTTAAAAATTCTTTGTCAATTAATATAATTATTAATATTTCCCATCACTGTGCCACACTAGGCTCTCAACGAGTTTATCGTAAACTCCACATTTTTCTCAATTGTCATAGATATTCAATTTAATATAATTGAATTAATCATTCTCATAACACAAAATCATTTATATTCAAATAAATTCTCATTTCCATTAATATAATTATTTAATAATATTAGAAAATTCTCGGGTATTACATATTCCTTATAAGTTAGAACTTATTTCATTAGTGTATTAACTTAATAGCCCTAATTGTCTTAATAAGTTATTACCACTCATATAATCACTATATACAATTCATATAAATAATTAATCACTTAAAGATTATAAATCTTTTTAATTTAATAATCAAGATTAATATGCAAGCTATGTTAAATTTTAACAAAACTTATCATACCTTTCCTTAATCAGATTGATTAAGTATTCATCTTAGTTAATAAATAAATTAACTATCTAAGTTAATTCACAACACTTATACGATTCAAATACTTTCTAAAAAAAATTATTCGTAAAAATTTACACATATAATCATGTAAAATCCTTAGTCCTTACAACATTCACCCTTTCTTTTAAGAATTTCGTCCTCGAAATTTTAATTTACAAATGTTCGTTCATTCAATTTTACCAAAATAAATTTTTACGTTAATCTTTATTCTTCACTGGATTCTATAACCAAATTCTTTCTCTAATGATCTTTCTAAAATCATCACATTCTTTACATCTTTCTCTTTTAAAAGTTTTACATTATCCTTTGATAACTTCGCCCCTTCTCTCATTAGAATTTCTTTTCTTTCTTGAAAGTATTATGTTTTTCTTAATTTTCTCATCATTACATGTCGCATTCTACAACTTACTTCCTTCTAAGGAATATCCTCATTTCCACTTTCACTTTTCAGAATAATAAGAATCTTCCACAATTGCTCAATAATTGGGAAGCGATATGAATAACTCGAGAATTAAAAAGATTCTAAATCATGCTGAGGGGTCAGAAGACCTTGAACTCTTCTCCAGGTTTTATAGTGCATCACCACTGTAAACCATCTTTAATAGCATGTTTAGCAATCACACAGACTGAAAATACTCTCTGCAAGTACTCTAGGTGATCAGCCTATTGTATCCCTACGTCGTGCACAAAGTATTACATCTTAACATTGTAATGACTATATGCGTTACTTTCGAAATCATTGTCTCTGATAACATGTCCCCTTTTATAGGGTTGTTCACCTCAGCTTCTTAACATTTGAATTCGCACCAAAACAATTTGGTTTGACATAGTTTGACGAAGAACGCTCGAATTTCATAAACATCTTTCAATATTCGTCTAGCTGAATCAAATAGCATAGACTTCTAGCAACAGCTTGGACATCAATCGAGATATATATACATACATGCTTAACCAACTCAATTGGCATACCTTTCTTAGTTTAAAGAAAACCAAAATAATCTTCTTTTTTTATTTTAAAACCATCTTCATTAGCATATCTTCCCAAAGTCAAAGAAAACCAATTTTTTTTATATCACGATACCTTACCGTCTTAATGGTATGTTGAGGATTCAGTCATGCTACATCATACCATAGTGGACTGACAATCCTATGATCACATCCAATACTAGGTTCAATTGCATTGATGACTCCTTCGATTATTATTTCCACACTATGTCAAACGATGCATATGATCACATAAAATACGTTTTGATAATTTCAAATCATTTTTGTCTAGCTGAAATAATTAGCATAGACACAAGAACAATAACACTATTTTTAAAACATTGATTCAATCATCTGTTCCAACATTTTTCAAAAACACATAAATGCAACATTGACACGAAGTTAATAAATTTCAAAAATCTAGCATAGCTAGAAGATTTAGAATCTCCAATTTTCCTCCATCAGTTTAAACCTTTACTCCACTACTTCATTACTTAATCATTATACCAATATTTAGCACCATCAATGCTCATTTATACCAAAAGTTCTTAGTTCTTGCTTTATAACTTTTCTATACCCAATATATTTCATCAAACTTACCACACTTTGGAAATTTAGGAACTTGCCACAATAATATGAGTTTTAGAACTTATCCTAGCAATACGTAGTCCAAGAACCTATCAGAGACTGTCCATACGCTTAGGGGTTCAAAAATATACATACGATTATGAGTCACGAACTTACTATAAGCATGAGTTTTAAGAACTCGTACCTAATCTTAATATCATCTAACTTAATCTCTATTATTTCTAACTATCAAATATAAATATGAGAAAAGAATTACCTTCTTGCCATATATATATCGATAGCGCGACACCAGTATTCCAATGATTATCAATATGATAAACTAAGTGCAAGCACAAAACCCCTGCCCATACAAAGGTTTGTCCAATTTAGCCATCACATGAGTCCTCAATTAAAATCCCACCTAACTCTATCTTGCTCATAACTTGCACTTTGCTAGATACGAATTTTTTCGTATCTCATCACTTCTAACTCCTCGTGAGTTTACCTCGTGCTATTTCATATTAAATTCTCTTTATAGCGTCAAGCTATAACTATTCAATCATTACAGACCATCGGTCATTTTATAACTTAAACAGATCACGTTGTGATCTTATTCTTCCTTCATCCCCTCTTATGATTCTTTTCTTATTTATGATTATTTTGGTTTTACGATCCTCATTCTTTCCTCTTTAACTATGTTATCTTATGATTCATCAACCCAGGTGTTCCTTGATCTTTTAACTCTTCAAGTTCTTCTTTGAACCCACACATATTATCTTAACTTGTTTTATAAGCATTCTTTGAATTTTCATCAATTAAACTCTATTTGAGTTCATTCTTATTATCTTAATCATCTTCATCTTGTAGGCATCGTCTATTTAATAATACTTAACATCTTATTACTGAAGTCAGGTAACTCCATATTCATATTTTTTTAAATACCTTAAGATTCTTCTTTGAATCTTCTCATATATATTTTAATCTCTTCTCTATACATTTGTTAAATTTATTTCTTATTGTTCGAACTCTATCTGAGTTCATTTTTTACAATCTTCACCTTTTTTCTCTAAGATTATAGCCTAAGGTACTCCTACCTAAGGTTTATAACCTACAACTCTGATACCAACTGTAACGACCCCAAAATTCATACAATTCAACTCTCAACCTCGGTCGTTATCAATACATCTTTATTCTAACTTTACATCATTATTCGATGCTAAAAATAATAAAATGTGGAATAATTTAAACTTTTATATCTTCTTTCTTTATTAACTTCCCTGAATCACAACCTTTATCATTCACATATCTTTGAATCAAATTTATTTTCATGATTCTCTTCATCACAGTTATTATATAAAACCTTACATCCCGATTCAGTATCCATTATACTTTAGATAACTCAAACCTTACAACTCAACATAAAATATACATCATAAACCATTAAGTACATCTCCAGAATATTAAACAAGGTTTAAAGGAATAACAACTTAAGCTAAAATATTTAATCTTCGTGCATTATATCTGATCCACGTCATTCAAGTAGCACATAGCGTTACCTTAAAACCTTAGCCTGTAAAAATGGTTATTTACAAGGTTGAGCTTGACAGCCCATAAAATCTAACAGTTTTCATGCATCATGTAGCACATAATAACATGCTCAACATACATCTCATAATCATATATGTTGTAGTTCACATAACAAGTATAAAGATTAAGTTCCTTACTCAATCAACATTCTTTACTCAATCAACGTAGTCATAAATTGACTTTAACGTTTCATACTTACAATATATATAATACATCATGCTCTTTGCAATACAGATTTAAAACAGTTCATCATCAAGTTCGCATAGTAAATAGGAACTGAAAGACTTGCCTGGTTTGTAGATTACAAGAACCGATTAACAGATTATAACTATTTGCACCTCACTTATCCTACACAATATATAATCATGAACATCATTTATTAGTCACATAGCAACGCTTAGTAATCGTATAAGTAACTCTACTTTACGATCTACTATCATCTTCTTTAGGTTTGATACACAATGTTCAATTTATGTGGTTAAGTCTTGTTAGGACTCCTCATTGTCCATTCAATTTATTTACGTTAAACTTCCTTTTACTTCTCATTATGTTCCACTTTAATACACTTAACATTTATTTAAGTCTTAAACCTCGTCTTTCCATCACATTAGATGTATAATGTTTGTTAACATTAATTAAGTTAACCTTCATTTCATATTTCTTTATACTTCTCTTTAATCGACACTTAACGTTTGGTTCGATATAGTTGTCATTACATCATTGATTAATGTTAAACATAATTATAATTCATAATATTCATGTTTTATAACTTAAAACAACATATTTTGTAACGAACGAGATTTTTGTAGCTAATTTTAAATATTTATTGAATTAAATAAATATTTTAGTTGATTTATTTATTGAGTTGAATAAATAATTAATGTGGTTATGCGGTGTAGTGATTTAATTAAGTATAATATATTAATTAAATTGATGTTTAGTAATTTTGTAGTTGAAGTTTTAATTTAATTGAGATAATTAAATTATATGAATTATTAAGTTTTAAACTTTGTAGTAATGATTTTATGAACTGTTAAAAAAATATAATGTTGTTCCAATTTAATTTAATAATTAAATTAGAAATTTAATAATTTGTAAAAAGAAGTTATAATTTATATTGAGAATTATAATTATGTAGCAATTTGATTTATGTGGCAATTTGATTTAATAAGTGGAAATTAACGTTAATTTAATTGAATAAAGTGTAATAATTAAATTATATAGTAAATGAGTTATTAAAATAAATTAAAGTGGTTTAATTTAGTTTTACCAAACAAAGCTTAAGGCTTTTTGAATTTCTATTTTAATTTAGTTTTTGCCAAACAAGCCTTAGTGGCTTTTGATTTTTTTTTAAAAACATAACAGACATCAGTTATAATACAGTATTAATATGTATTATATATTATATACGTTTATATTATATCAGTTTATAACTACGTATAATATAGAGAGAGGGAAGAAGAAAGACAGAGAGAAAAAAAGAAAAGGAAGAAGAAAAACTATGTGAGTTGAGAAATCAAAAGAGGTTGCTACTGTAAGACCCCGAATTTTATGAAATAAAAGTATTCAATTTTTCTTATAATTATTATTCTATTCAGTAAATGGTTAAATTGATAAAAGGTTAAAGTTAATGGTGATATGTGCAAATTTTATAAAGTAAGCAAGTTGGCATAAAATATTCATTGTGTCGGGGAATATTCGTCTTGTCGGAGAATATTCTTTTTGTCGGAGAATATTCGTACGGCGACGCAATAATTGGTTGACCCCATAACAGAATAATTGTCGGATATAGAACGCAACAGAAGTAACCTTTTTATAAAAATAACGACAAAACTTTTACCGTTAAACTGTTGAAATACCCGGTGGATAAAGTACAGTAATACGCGTTGTTGCACAGTAGCACACGGTATTTCACAGTAATTTCTAATTATTAATTCTTACGTAAGAAGTCACTCATTCAATAATTGTTACAGTAATTACTGTTCAGTATTTTATATTATTGATTCAATAATTGCTACATTGATAATTGCATATTATTGTATATTATTGATTCAATAATTGTCACAGTAACCACTGCACAGTATTTCACATTATTAAATCAATAATTGTCACACCTATTATTGTAATGATATTATTAGATAGCATCATTGGCAATGTCTAGAAAGTTCTGTCGAGAAAAGTTAGGTTATATAATTGTGCGCCAATAAGGATAATTTCTTATCGGAAAGCCCTCTCTTTCCTGAGAACGACCTGGTTGTCAATATTGTGATTCTATAATATTAATCGTGAATAATAATTGATGAATAAAATAAAAATTATTGATAAATACGATAAGTAAATATTTGTTCAATTTTGATATAAATGGAGGAATTTTTAGTATGAGACATTTGTTGAAAGTTGGCATTTTACCTTCTCCAATAAAATAATTCTTTCAAATATATTATTATAATATTACATTATAATAGTATAATGTGATAATATCATTGTAACTGTAGGAATCCTAGGCAAATGGGTCCTGAGCATCTTGAAGGGAGATGCTTCCGTATGGATCATTATGACTAGAATGGTGACTGGAATGGGACGAAGAGGATGAACAAACCGAGGGAACTGAGTCCTCACTGAGTTTATCCATACGCTTTTTAATAAGACGAGATAACTGTTTTAACTCATTATCAGTACAATGATCAATATCCGCAAAATCTATCTTAGAAGTAGAAGATTTTTTGGATTTTGATTTACTAGAGGACGATTCTTTTAAAGGAGGAATCATTTGAATAGGAGAAGGATTAGGAAATTCCTTCTGTACTTGACTAACAATGCGATCTCCTTCAGCCTAAAAGGCAGGAGTGTAACAAGGATGACTTGTCTGTCCCTGATTCAACACACCTTTTAATTTAACATCAGGAATAGAGAAGTCACTTAAAACCTCAGTATCTCTTCTGGAGGCAGAAGGGACTGAAGAACTAGTAAATTCTTCAATAATAAAAGGTCTTTTAGTACGTTCGAAACTAACACGAACAGTACCATCAGAAAATTGTTTAATATTATCTAAATTTAATAAATTATTATTAATTAATCATGAATTTAATATATGTATTGTGTTCATGTTATACTAATAGTGATTGTATGCCATAACGATTTTCAGAAATTAAATTAGTGTAGAAAGATATTTTAACAGAAAATTCATGTTCATATGAGTTTTAGTTTTGTTGTCAATTTTGGTTTGAGAAATTGATGAATTGGAATATGCTAGCATGCTTATTGGGAAATTGTTTGATGATTACATGCAATTAATAAGACGAGATAACTGTTTAAACTCATTATCAGTACAATGATCAATATCCGCAAAATCTATCTTAGAAGCAGAAGATTTTTTGGATTTTGATTTACTAGAGGACGATTCTTTTAAAGGAGGAATCGTTTGAATAGGAGAAGGATTAGGAAATTCCTTCTGTACTTGACCAACAATGCGATAAGGATCAAACTTATCCCACCATTTAACTGAAAACTCACGAGTGACATTAGTAAAATTACTCATGTCACTCGTGAGTTTTCAGTTAAATAGTGGGATAAGTTAAAATGAGATTATGAAAGCCCCATTGCCCAATATAAATCCACAAGAGGGAGCAACCCCACCCGCAGCAACTGCACCTCTACTTGTGGTTCCCTAGGGTGGGCCCCACCCCCTCCGACCTTGTCCAGTTCAAGTTGAAACGGAGTTTACAGAAGCTAAAAAGTCAAATCTGAGAAAAAAAACTGCTACGCGATTGAGCGGATTGGCTTGAAATCCTGCGTTTGAGCAGCGGATTCCTGACAGAAAGAGGAACTTCATCTGAATTATTGGTTGTCATCCCGAAGCGATATCCGGAGACCAATAGTGAAAACTGCTAAAAAATTGCACAAAACTATCAAAAATGCCACTGTCAAACCATCGAGTACAGACCGGTGACAGTTTAGCCATTGGCTCAACCCCAGCGAAGCATCAGGTACAAACCGATGATAGTTCAGTCGTTGGCTCAGGCCCAGAGAAGCATCAGGTACAGACCGATGATAGTTCTGTCGTTGGCTCAGCCCTAGCGATACGTCGGGTACAGACCGGTGATAGTTCATACGTTAGATCAACCCCAACGAAGCATTGGGTACAGACCGGTGACAGTTCAGCCGTTGGCTCTACCCCAGCGAAGCGTCAGAAATGGTTCGATGACATTTAACTGTTGAAGGCTACTTCAGCGAAGGTCAGACTGATTGACACCATTGGTCGTTGGCACAATCCCAGCAAAGCATCAGAAACGGTCCGGTGACATTCAGCCGTTGAAAGCCACTTCAGCGAGGTTCAGATTGCTTGACAGCTTAGTCATTGGCGAATACTCCAGCAACGCATCAGGAATGATCCGGTGGTGGAAATAGTATATCAATCTATCCCCACATAAGATAGATGATGGAATCTGTTATACAAATCCTTAGAAGGAACACCAAGAAGGATTGGTGATTCAACCTCCTGTTGCAAACTACTGATGTAAATTATCCTCAGGATAGGCATCGGAAGCACCCACTGAGGTAACTCGACAATAGAGATATATCCTCAGTAGAGGAACCTTCAGAAATGTACAACGGCATCAGCCAAAGGAAAATATGACCTACGGAGAGTATCGACAGATGTGGGAAAACATTGGTCTCAAACTAAGGTAGCATCAAGAGAATTCACCCAGGCTATCATGAATGATGTCATCCCCAGTAGAAAGTGACGAGAATAGTTTGTGATAGTCTATCAGTGATATCAATCAGCGATAACCCTACTCCCTCGGAGGTATCTAACATTCATAACATATCATGTCATGCATTGATTTACCTTTGCATTTGCATTTCTCCTGTCTAGCAATTTTTATCCTGTTTATTACACTGCATTGCAAAAACATGATAAAGAGGGGCATCTATAGACACTCAAAAATTTCTTCAGTCCTATTATAGACACTCAAAATTTTGCAATCCTATTAGTAACCCTTCAGGAGGGCAAAACCGTCTTTTTAACTTAACCCCGGTCTCAATACCGGAATGTCAACTCAACCCCGGTCTCAATATCGGGATGTCAACACAACCACGGTCTCAATACCGGGATGTCAACTCAACCCCAGTCTAAATATCGGGATGTTAACTCAATCCCGATCCCAATACAGGGATGTCAACTAATCCCCGGTCTCAATATCAGGATGTCAACTCAATCCCGGTCTAAATACCGGGATGTCAACTCATCTTCGTTCTCAATACCGTGATGTCAACTAAACCCCGGTCTCAATACCGGGATGTCAACTCAACCACGATCTCATTATCGGGATGTCAATTCAGCCCCGGTCTGATCCTAGGAGGTAAAGGTTAGCCCCGGTCTCAACCCGGAAGGTACAGGTCAGCCCCAGTCTCATCCCGGGAGGTACAAGTCAACCCCGCTCATTTCTCGGGAGGTACAGGTCATCCCGGTCTCAACCCAGGATGTACAGGTCAGCCCCGGTCTCATTCCGGAAGGTACAGGTCAACCCCGATCACATCCCGGGAGGTACAGGTCAGCCTCGATCACATCTCGAGAGGTACAGGTCAGTCTGGTCACATCCCGGGAGGTACAAGTCAGCCCCGATAACATCCCGGGAGGTACAGGTCAACCCCAGTCACATCCCAAGAGGTACATAATAGCCCTGATCACATACTGGGAGGTACAGGTCAGCCCCGGTCAAATCTTGGGAGGTACTGGTCAGCCCCGGTCACATCTCGGGAGGTACAGGTCAGCCTTGGTCACAACCTGAGAGGTACAGGTCAACCCCGGTCATATCCCGGGAGGTCAAATTAACTTCAGAGATAACCTCGAAGCCTCACATCAAATCCAGGGAAAAACCTGGAAGAACCAAGTCAGCCTCAGAGATAACCCTGAGGACAAACTGAATCAACTGGGATCCAAACCTCGGAGACAACCCCGGGAAGTCAGCCGAAGGCCATGCCAGCACTGAAGGAAACCCCGGGAGGGGAAAAATGGTAATTTTACTAGCTTAAAGCTGATTCGGTCAAACTCAAGTCGAATTGATGCTACCAAGGTCAGAAAGAATCGTAACATTAATCCCGAGTAGAAACAGCGCAAGCCAGCTCAACGAAAAAACTGCGGGAAAACAAAGACTTGGTTATGAACCAGTCTTTTGAACTCGGAAAAGGTTTTATCCCATGTCATTGCGACACTCTCGACGAGTGCTTTTCGAAAAGGTATAGCACGCCTCAAACGGACGGTCCGATCAAAAGTTAGAAAGTTTTAAATCTGACCTCACATTGCTCGGAGTGCACGTAGTTCAATGCAACGGGACCCATAACCCGGGGCCTGCTTCCACCGAGTCTATAAATAAAGGTGCACCCCCAGGCCAAAATTAATTCAGAAACGCTCTGAATCTCTGCCCGTTTCGTTTCTTAGCCCTACTATTGTACTCCAAACCCAAATTTTATCACTCTAACACGTAGATATACTCATATACTACCACATATCAAAAGTTGAGAGGTTGAATCGGATGTTTAAAGCCTAAGATTTGGCAAAAACCCCGTGTAGCAGTTCATTGTGTGTATTTTTACGATCAGAAAGTTCATACTACTTCATTGCGCATTTATACACTTGCACGTTAAGTTTTATTTTCTTATTATGCCCGAAACTCAGTTTCGTGGCCGTTTTTGCTTACGTTTTTGTACATTTTAGTACATAAACACGTTTTCTTCCATTTTCACAACTTGGATCATTGATCCGTCGCTTTCAACAGCTTTCATATATATATATATATATATCTTCGTATAGAGCAATTTCGCCAGACTGGGTTATCTTCCCAGTCCCGATTTGACTTTTTTTTGTATATATTTAACTATATATATACTAACTTTTCAATTCTGTTAATCCCGGATGTCAAATCTATGGCAGTTTACTGCTTTTATATATATAACCATATATATATGAATTTTTCTGACTTATTTGGGCCTGGATTTCTACTTCGTGGCCTTTTTCTTGTTTTAATATATATATATATATATATATATATATATATATATTAACTGTATATATTTACATTTTACATTCCAATTTGGCCTGGATCATTCTGTCTTTTTACTGCTTTTATATATATATATATATATATATATATATATATATATATATACATACATATATATATATATATATACATACATATATATATATATATATATATATATTTCTGTCCGGGCAAAGGACAAAACGTTTGTCGCCCTTTAGAGTTTTTTTTATATATTTATATTTTGTCTAGCCTGGATCATCCCGTGGCTCTTTTATAGCTTATATAAATATATATATATATATATATATATATATATATTTCAATTCTGTGCAACCTAGATTACTCTGCGACTTTTTACAGCTTTTATATATATATATATATATATATATATATATATATATATATATATATTTCCATCCTTTCAAGCCTGGATTACTTCGTGGCTTTTTCTAACTTTTATATATATATATATATATATATATATATTTACATTCCAGTCCGGGCATCGGAGTGAAAACCCATCGCCCTTTACAGCTTTTGTATATATATAACTATATATATATATATCCTGTTTTTACTATGATAAAATTAATGCTGTAAATATTCATTTGATATGAATTGGCGCTGACATCTATTTAGGTGAACTAGATTTCTTTAAATATCGCCAATTCTATCTTTTAAACGGTTCAAAATAGGTTCAGACAGAACCGGGAAGCTAGAATGGCTGAGCTTTACTTAAATCTAACAGTTTTTCTAGTTTTATTCATTTAGGAAGAAATCTCGCGGCCCTTAGATCGCTATCTAGTGGGAACGAGATGCTTTGGGCTAAGCGCATACCATGATTTACTGATGAATCCTTGGTTCTTGCGACATCTAGATATAAATATACATTTTCTGTGCATATTAGAGCTGTGCAGGTTTATTGGCTTCCCTCTGTGAGCCTAGGAATTGTGGGATTCATGATCAAACTGATCAGAATCTGATTCCCACGATGGACAAACTCCACTTTACAGATGTACCCTGCCAGTTTTTCTATAAACAAATGTACTTTCAAAAAACCTCAAAATAGTTATCAGGGTTTAAGGCCTCACAATAGTAAAAATATAGTTTATCGTGTCAGAGTCACTCCGATGGACCAGCACTTGTATATATTCTGTGGTCGAGGATGCTTCGCAGCCGGACAATCACCATTCAAATTAAGCCCAAAGGCTGAAAAGGTAAAATGAAAGTATCAACATGCTTCAATTCCTATGGTAGCGTAAGGGTTGAAAATCAAACTTTCAAAACATCATTTTAATATCTTGTCTAGAAAAGGACTTGTGCAAATCAAATCAAACCCTTCGTATATAGGTTCAACGAAGCACGTCTATACTGTTAAATCAAGCATAAGCCCAATTTCTTCCATCATTCACACACACACATTTCAGATTTAAAAGGGAAATATTAAAAAGATGTGGTACCGTGTTTTCACGGAAGTTGTGGGGTGCGTAACACCTTCCCCACACCAAGCCCCCCAAACTTAGAACTTCGGTTTCAAAGATTCAGTTTTGACAGTGTTTAGAAATTGGGCCTCCTTTCAAACAAAACTCAGTTAAGTTGGTACAACCATTTCAAATCTACTAACTGGCGACTCTATAAAACGTTCAAATTGTCGACATGATACATGTTGGGCTTTTCCTAAAAAACCCCTTCAAAACCTCTTTCACAAAAAAGATAAAATAATTGTAGACAAAACTTAGGAAGAGAGAAAGATTCGGGTCCAACTCGATCCAGATTTTTTCCCAACATCGACACTTTGTTCAGATCCCGGTAATCCACGCATACTCGTACCTTCCCTCCTGGCTTAGGTATAGGAACTATATTGGATAGCCATTCAGGGTAGGTTGAGACCATAATAATGCTTGCTTTGAATTGCTTGACAACTTCTTCTTTGACCTTTAAACTCCACTCGGGCTTTAGTCTCCTAGGTTTCTGTTTGATAGGCTTGAATCCCTCTTTAATGGGAAATCGGTGAATGGCAATGTTAGTAGACAGACCGACTATGTCTTCATATGACCTTGTAAGCACATCCTGGAATTGAGTTAGGAGTTCAATCAGGTCTATCATTTAATTTGGGGTAAGGTCGTTGCCAATTTGAATTTCTTTAGTATTTTCTAAGGTTCTGATATTGAATGTGGTGGTTTGATCAAGGTTTGGTTTGGGTTTGTCTTCGACCTATTCCTTTATCTCCTCAGGCACCTCATAGTCATCTGTCTCCTCTTGATCAATCCCTATCAAGTCAATGTCCCATTCTACATCAAAGTTGTAGTCACCACTGAGACTTGGCAATTCATCGGCAAGGTTATACAAATCCAAATTTGGAGTCCTAAAAACAAATTGCCTTCACTTAATAGATGATATTGCGTAATTATACAAAGAAGTAATGAAAGCATGACAAAAGTAACTGCTAGTACTATGCAACAAAAGTAAGCAGTATATAATATCTACGCTTCAGAGCATATAGATTTTTTGCCCTTTTACCCTTTGCGACAGATGCAAGGAGTGCTGCTCCAGTTGTCCAGGGTCAGGTCTTTATTAACTGAGATGATGAAGGGGTTGCTGTTATCCTCCTCATATTTGATGATGACCATGACTGAATTTACATCAAGGTCAATGATTTTCTTCGAACTGTTCTCCTTAGCCCTATTGATACTAGGGATCATGATTTGATCTTCTGAATAGTCATCATCTGGGATATTATCGTTCATAACCTCAGTATGTGTCAGAAAATATATCTTTGTAAATTGACCTTGCACTTCTTGTAGGAACCTTTCATTCCTTTCCTTGTTTTCCTTAGCAGGAATCTGAACTTCTTTCTCACTAGCCGGTTTGACCTGAGGAATTAGCATGTCTGACACAGAAGCAGGGACTTTCCTTGTTGGCTTCAAAAATCCAACATCTGTGAGATTTGGTAATAGAATGGTGGATGTCTGAACTGGCTGATGCTTGTGCGGATTCTTATAATTTGATCCACAGGAATATCCTAATTTAGCTTTCCCTGCTTGGCTAGGTATCTGAACTGGATGTTTGATCCCTTTTTGATTTTTCCCTAGCTTTTTGCCAGGACAGAAATCCAAAGATATCATTTCTTTAACGACGGATATCACTTCGGTAGAAATTCTTAGCTTCAAAGCTGGAACTCCAATAGGTCGATAGTGAGTGTTGCTTACTTTGAAGCCTTGAAAACTGGTTGGCTCAACTCCTTCGTTGAGGCTGATCATAGGTATATCCCCTTGTACATAGACAAGATACTCTGGTTCGGCATTGACAGTTACTAAATTGCCATTAATAATGTACTTGACTTATTGATGAAGGGTGGATGGGACTTCTCCTTCCATATATATCCATGGTCCTCCCAATAGTAAGTTATATCCCATGGTGATGTTCAACACTTGGAAGGATACGTAAAATGTATGTGGACCAATCTCCACAGGTAGTTCGATTTCTCCTATAGCATTTCACCGAGACCCATCGAAGGCTCTTGTGACTATATGGTTGCTTCAGATCTGATTTGGACTGATCTTCATTCTTTCCAAAGTGTCATAAAGACATATGTTCAAGGAGGATCCTCCATCGATCAACACTCCCCCTATCACTTATGCAAAGGACATAACTGCTATATGCAATAACTTGTAATAACCAGTCCCTTGAACTGGTATGTCATCATCAGTTAAAGATATCACATTGCTGTTAAAAATGTGCTCTATCACGTGACATAACTTTTTTTATGACTTCTGCCTTGTGTAGATGTGCTTCTTCCAACACTTGTATTAAGATTTTACCGTGGTCATCTGAAGATAAGACCAAATCCAGAATGGATATCTATCGAGGTGCCTCTTTTAATCTTTGCACCACCTTGACTTGGTTATGCCCCATTTTGCTGAGGAATTCTTCAATCTTTTCCTTGGGTACTCTACCCTTGGCTTTGGTAACTGGCTTTATCACTCGCTGAGGTAGATACAATGGGTTTTCCTTTGATATAGCAGCCGTATAATTTGATGTTGACCCCTCATTCATCCCATAGTTTTATAGGACTCTTTTTAAGCTGATCAAGGGATACTGCGATCTAAATGGCAACTTCAATGGTTCTGGTGCAACCAATTTCAAAGGATTCTTTCCCTCTTTGTCCTCCTTTCCTTGAATTATCAGGGGTATAGAAGTTGTGCCCTTCTCACAGGAAATGACTGCTATAATTTTCTTTAGACTTCATGACATAGGAGGAAATATCGCTTCTTCGTCAGGAAAGCCATTGTCTGGACTTGCTTTTAGCAATTCGCCACTTTCAATAAAGTTCTGGATTAGGTGACGAAGTCCCCAAAATTCTTCTGTATCGTGCCTAGGAGTGTTGGAATGATATTTTCATATTTTGGAAGGATTGAACTTCCTTGATCGAGGGTCCACAAGAGGTAACAGCTCTGTGACTTTTTCTCATTGATCAACATCTGGAAAAAATTTTCCAAGGGCTGATTCAAAATTGTGAACTTTCTCTTGAAAGCAAACTCTCTGTGAGCTCGAACTCTTTCTTCCCTGGAAACTTTGTCTGCACAAGTTTCGTGTTCATGGAACCGATAATGATCCTTCCTTGCAATTGGAAGAATTTTGGGCGTGAGAGGATTTACACTCCTTTGGTAAACTTAAGTTATCAACTGTCGCGCCACTTGGTGCTGGTATGCCATTAGCTCTGCCAGCTAACCAATCTGATCCTTGATAGACTTTGTTTCTCATTTTATCAGGAAACGACATTCTGAATAGTCCCATTTATCAGAGCTATCCTTGCTTGTTTGTGGATAACCCCCTATGTATTTGAGGTACTTAAAACCTTCTCCATTCCTCATACTAATCATGTTGACTACCACGTCATTGTGTTGAGGCAAAGGGTTATCTTAAACATATGGTTTCTCTGGTTTTGTCACCACGATCTCACCACTATCTATCAGGTCTTGGATCTTGTGCTTTAGAGACCAATATTCTTGGGTGTCATGGCCATGAGATCCAGAAAGGTAAGCACATTTCTTGCTTGGGTAAAAATTCTTCCCACTTGGATTGACTAGTGGAAGGAGCTTAGCAATTTTCTTCTGTGTTGTTAGAAGCTTGAGTATTTTTTTCAAGTGAATCCCCTAAGGGTGTGAACGTTCTTCGACGTTTAGCCTCTCTAGTTCTTTGGAACGTGGGATTTGCAGATTGTACAGATGTTTAAAAAGAGGAATAATTTTTCCTTTGAATATGCAGGTTTTGGTTGCCTCTTTGAGTTTGACCTTGTAGTACCAAGGATACATCCTCTTCTTTCTTCTTATGAACACTCTGAGGATTATTCCCATAATTTCCAGCCTAAATGTGCCCAACCATGCTTCCAAAGTAGTAAGGTTTTTAATCTTTCTAGACTTCAGTCCCATCTCAGCCATTTCTCCATGTTTGATCATTTTTTAGAATGGTTTTCCTATGCCTGCTAGGACCCTTTCATAGAATGGTGGTTCTTGTATGTCGATGAATGTCATCACCATCTCAGCCTCTGTCGTTGATGGGATGACTTGAGTAGCTAGACGCCTCCATCTTTAAGCATATTCTCTGAATGAATCAGTGTTCTTCTTCTTGACTTTGGTAATTTGATATCTGTCTGGAGCCATTTATGACTGGAAACTGTATTGATTTAGGAAGGCATGAGCTAGCTCTTCCCATCTTTAAATTTTGGAATTGTCCAGTCGAACATACCAGGCTCTGGCCTTCCGATCAGACTTTTCTGAAATAACAGCATTCTCAGCTTCTCATCCTCTACATAGGATCCGAGTTCACCAATAAATACTTTTAAATGGGTGTAGGGATCTCCCAATCCATTATATTTTTCAAAATTTGGGATCTGGAATTTGTCTGGATACCGAGCCCCGGGAAAGATACAAAGGTCTGAGTAGTTAACATTCTCGTAGGATCCAATCCCTTTGATTGACCGAATAGTTTCTTTCATTTTTTGGACTTAATTTTTGATATCCCAAGTCTCTCTATCTTTTTTGATATTGATTATTGCAGGGATTTTGTTGGTCTTTTCATTGTTTTGAGGTTCAAGTATCTGAGCTTCCTTTTTCTTGTCAGTACCCTTACTGCCACCTTTTTCAGAGGACTCTGTTTGATTGGGTATCTGTTGACCCTGAGTACTTTTGCTCTATTCTTTCAAGAAAATAATTAATTCTGCTATTTGATTTATAAGTCCCTCGAATTCTTCTAGAGACACAAAGCCTATCCCCTGTTGGGTACTTTCTTCCATGTTAGTGGGTAGGCTTTTTGCCTTCTTAGATTTGGATCTGGTAGTGGGACCAATCTTGCCTACAATAAAAGTAGGTAGTTTAGTCTTGATAAACCTGAATAGTATACATGCTATGCAATAATTCAGGTTTAGAGGTTTTTTAATATTTTTCCTACAAAACAGAGATCAGTTATTTTGATGACAGGATATCATGACAGGATTTGATATTTTACAATAAATTTACAAGAATTTATAATTTATAACTTTTGACAAGAATTGATATTTAACATGGAATTGAAAGGGAAATGTATAAAGAGCCTTCGTTTCCCTTTTGGATTATTAGAGGCTGACCTATCTTAGGTTTACTCTTACGGGCTTTTTGGTATGGAGGTTCCCAGATCATCGCAATCTACTAGATGGGAAGCTAATCCGATCTTTCAACTGGAGCGGATCTTAGTGGTACCTTTCCTGAGCCTCACTTGGACTTAATTGCCACTGGAGTTCAGTAATCAGTGACCGACGGGTTTGCCTCCTGGTTGAGGAACATACAACATACATTCATCTCGTCTCACCGCATGAAAAATGATGACATTGTGTGAAGCACTAATATAAAGCATGGTAAAAGAGATATTCACATCCATTCAATATAAAGACGTCATTTCACACACATGCACATAGAAGGGAATTGAAAAGTTTGAAAAAGCGGCTTAAGTCGTCTACTGTCCCCAGCAGAGTCGCCACCTGTAGACATTGGGAAAATTTTGGGTTCCCTTTACCTAAGTGTTTCAACCCTTAATGTTTTATATTTGGTTTTGTTTGATCTGAAGGTTGAATTTTCAGGAAAAGGCCGACATATGATGTCGACGATTTGAAATGTTTGATTTTATTGGTCCGAATTAGACAGAGCCGACAGTTGGTATGAGTGAAAATGGTTGTACCAACTCAACCGAGTTTTGAAAGGTTTTGCAATATGGCCCAATTATTGGACTCTGTTTAATTGGTCTTGGAAACTGAGATTTCATAGAGTTCGGAGGCTTGATTAAGCGGGGGAAAGGTATTAGGCACCCCCCGACTTCTGTAAAACACGGTTACCGCGCTTTTCCTTCCCTAATATTTGTGTATGTGTGTGTGTGCTTTGAAGTTAATGGGCCTAAGTGCTTTATTTGAAAGTAGTGTTGTGCTTTGTTGGACTTATATATGAAAAGTTTGATTTATTGAAAAGTCCATTTTTAGACCATAATATGAAAATGATGTTTTGAAAATCATTTTTCAAACCCTTTCGCTCACATAGGAATTGAAGCTCTTTGATACTTCCATTTTATTCCATATTCAGCTTTATTTGATTTTATTCTCGGGATGCAAAGCATCCTCGACAAAATAATATATATAAGTGTCGGGCTCTTTATGGGCATGAAAGCCATCAAAGTGTGCCCGGACACCACACATAGGATTTCCATTATTACGGGGACCTTAAATCCGGAAAACCATTTTAAGGTCCTATATTTATAATTACAAAATTTGCAAGCTAGCTGTACAACTCAACAAGGTCCATCATGGGAACTAGATCTAGATCCATAAGTTGAATCGTAGATCCTGTAGCTCCTAGGCTCACATGAAATCGAATAAATAGCCTGCATAAGGAATATATTGCAATAAAATGCAAAACTATACTAGATGTCGCTAAACGAAAGATTCATCAGTCAAATCTTCGTACGCGCGTGGCTTATAACTTCCAGTTTTGTCTAGATACAAATCTAGGGTTACGTGGTTTCTAAATATTTATAAAAACTAGAAAGAAAACTAGAGCTATACAGATCTTAGTCATTCTAGCATCTAGGTTCAAGTTTTACAACTTTTAAACCGGTTAAAAGCTAAATCTGTCTAGATCCAGTACAGATCTAGTCAATACAGCTCAAATATTGATTATTTATAAGAAATAAACAGTGAAAAAACTCAGATATGATGAATATTGACTGTTAAAAACATATGTATATCGTTTATTTACGTACTAGAGTAAGCGAAGAAGGTAGATCTGAAGAAATCTTATAGTATATAGCGAAAATAGCTCTCGAACGGCTTTTGGCTCTCCAATACTTGTTTCCTATCGGTTAAAATTTGATATATTATCGTATATATGTGTATGGACGTTTACAAAGAGATTTTACAAGAATCGGAGTACGTATAAGCCTCCGTTTGACTTTCCTAGCGTTTATTTCTTTCTTTTTCCTCTCTCTTTTCTAAGCTAAGGGGAGATGCCACATATATAGACACGATGGCCCCGGGTCTACCTGAGACTATTTATGGTAGGCACTGGCTGGTGGGCCCGACTATCTCGAAGTACGTGCACTCCGACCAATGCGCTGTCTTCTTGAACCTTCAAAACTTATAATTCAAAAATTTGGTGGAGGCGTGCTATACCTTTCCGAAAAGCCCTTTCTGAGAGATACAAAATAACATGGGTCTTGACCTTTTTTCGTAGTCCAGGAAGACGGGTTTATGACCAGATCTTTGAGTCTTCGCAGTTAGTCCGTTGAGTTGTCTTGCGTTATTTTCACTCGGGATTGCTGTTATGGTTCTGCATAACATTCTTCATGGTAATTTGACTTAATTTGATGTTGAGTTGGCAAAATTACCCCTTTTCCCTTTCAGGTTGGTTTCGGGCTTGACGTGGTTGCAACTGTCTTTCTCGGGGTTGTCTCTGGGATTGGACTATTGTTGACTTATGTCTATCTTCAGGGTTGTCACTAAAGTTGACTTAATGATTCGCAGGCTTATCTCTGGGGGTCTAGTTTGATGCTTTCCCGATGTTGTCTCTGGGGGTTTGGTTGGATGCTTTCCCGGTGTTATCTCTGGGGGTCTGGTTTGATGCTTTCTCGGTGTTGTCTCTAGGGGGTCTATGATGATTTAATCCTCCAGGGTTATCTCTTGAGTGTGAAAAGACACTTTTACCCTCCTGCAAGGTTAGTAATAGGAATGAAAAATTTCCAGTGTATATAATGGTTTTCTCACAATGGACGCTTGCTAATACACAATAATTGATTGGTGTATCTAAAAGGAGAAATTGTACCTGTCGACGCCGAGAAATTTTCCTTATCGTGTTCTCCACCCTTTAGATTTCGCTATATTGATTTTATCTTTCTTTAAGGATGAGATTTTTGGAAAGACCGACATATAATGTCGACGATTTGAAAAGATTGATTTTAATGATTGGGTCAAATTAGACAGAGCCGCCAGTTGATATAAGTTTAAATGGATGTATCAACTCATCCGAATTTTGAAAGGTTTTCACAATATGGCCCAATATGTGACTCCATTTAATTGGTTTGGAAAATGAAATTCATGGAGTTTAGGGGCTTGCTTAAGAGAGAGGAAGGTTTTAGGCACCCCCCGACTTTCGTGAAACACAGTTACCGCGTCTTTTCATTCCCTATGCATGTGAAGTGTGTCTGTATATGTGTGATGAAGATAAATGTGCTCGAAATGCTTTATTTTGAAACTAGTGTTGTGCTTCGTTGGACCTATATACGAAGGGTTTGATTTATTGAAAAGTTCATTTTAAACAATCAATGAAAGTTATGTTTTGAAAAGAGGTTTTCAAACCCTTTCGCTCGGATAGGAATTTAAGCCCTTTGATACTTCCATTTTATTCCGTATTCTACTTTATTTGATTTTATTGAGATGTGAAGTATCTTTGACAATAAATAAAACTATCTACAAGTGTCAGGCTTCTTATGGGCATGACAGCCATCGAAGTATGCTCGAGCACCACAAACCACAGTTTTCACTATTTTTGGGCCTTAAATCCATATACCCGCTTTAAGGCCCTGGATTTACATATATAATGGCTTGCAAGCTGGCTATACAACTTAAACAAGGCCATCACGGGAACTAGATCTAGATCAAATGATTGAATCATCGACCCTGATGTTCCTAGGCTCACAAATCATCATTTCACAGCTTGCACAATGCATATATTAAAATAAAGTACATAGCTATTCTAGACTGTGCTGAACAAAGGATTCATCATTTAAATCCTTGTACGTGAGTAGCCAAGCTTCCCGTTTCCTCTAAATACAGATCTAGAGTCACGTGGTTGCTAAATATTTATAAAACTAGAATGAAAACTAGATCTATACAGATCTTAGTCATTCTAGCTTCTGGATTTAAGTTTTATAACTTTTGAACCGGTTATAAGCTAGATCTGGCTAGATCTAGTATAGATCTAGTTAATAAAACACAAATATTGACTATTTACCTAAAATAAATGGTTAAAAAGTTATATCTAACCAATATTAACTACTAACTATATATATATAGCACTTATATATATATAGTAGAGCAAGTAATGAAAGCAGATATGAAGAAATCTTACAGTCTAGCACGAGAACTGCTAACGAACGGCTTTTCACGCTTCAAAACTCTGCTTCCACTGGTTATAATTTGATATGTTGCTATATATATATATATGAGTGTTTATAGAAGAGTTTTACAGAGTTTAAACGCAAGAACTAGCCTATTTCTCTCTCTAAAACTGACCATCTCTCTCTCCAGCTTCCTCTCTCTAGCTCTCTCTTCTCAAATAAGCTAAGATCCAAATTTTATAGATGGAAAAAGGGGAGGTGCAAGTCTACTAGAGGCAGCCACATGTAGACCTACGGCAGCCCTAAAGTGGTCCCTGTTTGTTCTGTTTTCGTCTCTGGAGGTCTAGTTTTCATATTGCACGCTAGAATGGCCATAACTCTCAATCTAGTATGAGTTAGAAGACGTGACATATCATTCTAGAAATATCTTTCTGATATCTTAACAAAGGCATATTATTTTCCAAATTCTAATTTTGGGAAGATAAGAAAAAAAGGGGAAAAACTATCCCTGGATAGATGTCAGCTAGCCATTCGCTTTGCTGTGCGTTGGGAAGCTTGTTCCTTTCAATTCGGGAATCCTATGGAGGTGTGCCATACCATTCCGAAAAGATTTTTCTGAGAGTTACGCAATGACATAAGGCTTTCCTTATTCCAAATCCAGTAAGATGGGTCCATGACCAGAATAACATCTCCAGGTCTCCGCATGTAGTCAATTGAACTGTCTTGCGTAGTTTGCCCTCGGGCTTGCTGCGACGGATCTTTGTAACCTTATTTGTAGAAGGACAATTTTTGTTTATGTTGTGATTGGAAAAATGACATCTTTGCCCTCCCGGGGTTGTTTACAGGCTTAAAGTGGTAGGTGCTGTCTCTTGGGGTTATTTCTGTCGCTTTGACTGCTATAGTCTCTGTCTTTCCTCAGGGTTATCTTCATGGTTAATTTGATATACCATGGGGCTATCTTTGGGGTTTGATTTGATGTCATAATCCTTCAAGGCTATCTTTAGAGCATAAAAAGATATTTTTTCCCTCTAACATCCGACATCCTGACAATCAAAATTTTAAGTCTTAGTTGTTATGTGATGCTATTCGATACTCGCGAGTACATAATATAAACACATAGCACATAAGGTAATTTATTATCTTTCTTAGAACTCGATAAGAGTTATCATTACTATGTTCTCGAAGGCTACTATCCTAAAGTTTTCCCCCACCTAAGGTTCATAACCTACAGCTCTGGTACCAACTTGTGACACCCCCAAAGCTGGGTACTTCAATTTCCACGGGATTTGGTGTTCACTGTATAATTATCATATATCTATCCATAATAATGCAAACCATGAAATACATAAAACATCTCCATCATCTCCCCGTATGGGGTTACAACATCTGAATAAAATTACATAACTAATCAATCCCAGGTCATACTAACCTTAATCATCTGTGCAGAAGCATAAACAAATAAATAAGTCTTAGACATAATAACATAAGTCGTAAACAAACATTCTCGAATAAAACAACAAGTCTTCAACACTTGTTGACCTTGCCCTTGCCTTTGCTAGTGGAAGGCTCGTCGGACCTTTCGTTCTTAACTGCAATGTTATTATGCAAGAGTGAGCATGATTGCCCACAAGTATAACAATAGAATGATAATAATAATATGCGAATAAATCAAAGAAGTCTGAATAATAAAAAGCTCGGCTTTTGAATCAAGAATGAATAACAAGAATCAAAAGTACATCTGAGGGTCATAAGACCATGAACTATGTCCTAGGTTGTCAAGTATTTCTACTTTAAACCTTTAACAATCATAAGAATATATGGACTCTACTACTCATACTTAGGGGGATCAGCCCTTAGTACCATACTGTGCACAATATCTCAACGCTAAAGCGTAAATAATCCCCAGTAACAGGGTTGTTCATCTCAGTTTGACATCAGAGTCCGCACCAAAGGAAGTTTGATTTGGATAAGCTCAATAATAGTTCTAGAATTTAGAACGTTCATCAACTATGGACTAGTCGAATCAATAAGGGTTCGCTAGCCTTACAAGGTTCAACAATAAACTGATAATTAAATTGAATTATGAATCTTGAGAGGTATACAATCGAATAAGTATTGTATAACTGAAATCATGCTTTAACAGAATTATAATATCTAATATGAAATCTTGAACTTGAATAATTAAGAACAAGGACTTGCTCGATATAGAATATAAGTCTAGTATTTGCTCAACGAATAATTTAGAATTTAAGGAACTTGCTCAATAAAAGTAAAGTTTTGAGTTTAGAACACTTGCTCAATTTAAAGAGTATAGTTAGAAAACTTGCCTCTTGCACAAACTACAATTATAACTCACGTCCCTTAATTAATCCTACATATCAATACATTCACAATACCAATTAATTATAAGTTTGATATACTTATCGAATCACAACATCGGTTTTTGAACACGTTATAATACTTCACAAATAACGAGTTTAATTCACGTATTTAACTTGCAATTTAATCACGTAATATTAGTTATTAAACTATTCTAACATCTCATTATACGCTTAACATGTCTTCATGTTCATTACATTAGGTTTTAAAACGCATATCTAAACTTTGAGCATTTACTAAAATTTTCTGGAAATCTGTAGGTCAGGCGAGGCTGCGCTCCATTTATACATTAGAGAGGCGCGGGCACGCTCCAAGTGTACCTTAAAGCGGCGCGGCAGCGCCACGGCGCAAGCACAGTTACTGCAGTTCGCGAAGAACACATAGAATAACCCAATAAGTCCCAAATTAAACTAATACATCGATTCTTAATGTTATCCATGAAATATAAACTTCACAGAAATATCATACAATGTTTCTAGCATGATTCTAACACTTTAGATCACATAATTACCCAAATTAAATTATATAATTTACTTTTTTTGATATTTTGTAAAATTTTGAGGAAAAACTTGAAATTCAACGTTACAGATTCGTTATAACTCCGAATCTGTCCATTTAAATTTCGTTTTGTTCGTTTACACATCCATAATCATAATCTACTATCAATTTTAAGTTAAACAAAAAATTTAAAGCATACAATTTGTACATGAGGGTCAAATACGTGTTTTTCATACTCTGTAACTTTTGAAATTCTAATTAAGAGTTAATTACATGAATTAGTTACTCTGAAACCGATTATAATTGCTGTAAATCATATTATACACATTTACTTACAAGTAAACAAGCATATATATCCAATAATCGTCAACAAAATTAGTCACAGAGAGTTTGAAATTGGGTTTGTTGGGAAAAATAAACTAACGTAATTAAAAACTTGGGATGAAGAATCATACCCTTGTTAACTCTATTTGATGATGATATGGACTTTATAATCTATAACTCTTCTTCTTCAACTCTCAATTTTACTCTCAAATTTCTCTCTGTTCTCTGAACTTCTCTCACAGATATGATATACAATATATGAATATAGTATACTGAAATAGTGTATATAATATATAATATGTATAATATAACTGGTAAGTTAATGGTCAGTTAATCCTATAATGATTCACTGCACCAACTTCCCTTAAGGCCCTGTTTGGTTGTCTCTTATTCCTTCTCATTTCCCTTTAATTTAATTAAATATTTATTACATAGTTTTAATTGTCACACTAAATTAATTGAATAACCTTATTTAAGTTCAATTAAATAAAACATAATAACTCCACATTAAATCACATTATCACATAATTAAAATTCTCATTTATTAATTATGTCAAATTATTAAATCTCTAATTAATTATTAAATTAAGTAGAATAACATTATGCTTATTAAATAATTTATTTAATCAAATAAGCTCAATTAAATACATGCTTTGAACTATAAAATTACTACCCATTAATTTAATCAATGTAACACATATAATTAAATTATTCTACCATAATTCCATCACATAATTATTTAATTCAATAATTAAAACAACGATAATTCAAAAAATAAATCATCAAAAATATTTATTTAATTTGATAAATATTTAAATTAAATTACAAAATTCTCGTTCATCACAGTCGTGAACACCAGACCGGATACCACGGGTGTATAGATTTGGGGGCGTCACACTTACCCTTATTGTAGAATAAATTTTATTTATTTAAATGAATTAAATACTTTAATTTATTTATTTAAATAAGATTAGAATTGTTTGAATGGATTTATTCACAACCGGTTTAATATGGAGAACCTAAAGGGTCACACCATAAAAGGAATAAAATTTATTTAAGAAGTAAATGGCATAATTGTAATAATAAGTTGAGTATATTTAATTTAGTATATACTGATAGAATAAATTAAATAACTTAATATTTAGTATTTAGTATTTTGAAAATTTTAAATATAAATTAATAAGAGGAGTTTTATTATTATTATTATTATTATTACTATTATTATTATTATTATTTTAATTCTTAAAGGAGTTTGGGAATTAATTAATAAAAGTACTCTCTTTCATATTCCCAATAAGATTTGGAGGCTAATTAATTAAAGGAGTTTAATTAATTATTCTTAATAAAATTAGGAAGCCTAATTAATTAAAAGAGTTTAATTAATTAAAATAAAACCATAATCCTAAATGGTTTAGGAGGGTTGCCTACATCTATAAATAAGAGGAGTCTTATTTTGATGTGGGGCTAATGTAAATTCCAAGAGTTGGGAGAGTACACATTACTCTATAGAGATATAATCTAGGATTTTGTCAAATACCCATCTTCTTGAATATTTGTTCTTCCTTGGTGGATCACCTCTAGAAGCCAAACACTTGGGTGGCTAACGTTGATCAAAGGAAGGAACTAAAGCCGGTGGATTCAAGTTGAACGTGAAAAGGAATTGAAGGTGAACTCGCACCTGAGTAAGCTAATTTCTACAAGGGTATGAATCTGATCTCCATCTCTTTTCTACTAATTGATAATTAAGCACAAAGTATGATCATGGTGATGGTTTGTATGAAAAATTTTAAATTTCGTTTATCGCGCTTCCACACCTTTTATGTGATTTGATTATAAGATTGCGCTATATACAAATCTAACAGATTTGACAAGTACAGATTTGTGGGACATCCTAAAGTAAGTTTAGGGTATATGTTATATAATCTTACTTAGCAAAAGGTGTTTGTTGCGAAACACGCTACCTTCTAAGATAAAGGTGTTTATCATTAAAGGGCTAATGGGAGGATAATAGATCTTGAAAGAGTTCAAGAACCACAAAGCACTATTAGTCAAAAGATGGATGATGAGTGTATAATGTTCATATATTTTGATTCTTTATGTTTAGTTTATTTCATGTTTTGTAGTGTATATGGACATATTAAGGTGTTTAATGTTTTCAGGTGAATTAAAGCTAAAAGGATTGAAACAAGTTGATTTGGAGCAGAATTGAAGAGAAAAAGAAAATATAATTGTAGAGTGGGGTTTGACCAAAGTTTCACTTTTGCTATTATGGAGATTTCTACATGGATTTGGATTGATATTGCTATTAGAATTAGAATAGCTTTGGGCTGAGATTTTATTTTCTTATTAGATTCTATTTCTTTACGAAAAATAGTTATGATTTGTAATTCCTTTTAGGATTTGGATTTCTATTTCTCATAGAATTTAGGTCTTTGTTTAGCACTATAAATAGAGGATGATAGTCAAGGTTTTAATTTATTCAATCTTCTACCAACTATCATACTACATTGAAGTGCAGACAAGGAGTATGTCAGGCTAGTTACTTTATTCAGTTCTAAAGGGAGGTGGAACCTTGTTACAAGTAATAAATTAATTGAGTATTATTATTTATTCCTTCTTGTATGAAATTTCTTCTGATAATCTATTTTCATTGATTGCATGCTAATTGATCTAATTGATTTAAGATGGCCAATTGAGTTCATTCAATCATTATCATCTACTATATTAAGATTGGTATTACGTGTAATTAATATTTGTCTTTATCATAAGTTGCAACTTGGTAATACTAATTATGGACAAACTCTTGTGTATTGCTAAGATTATCAAAAAACAAGTTAAACAAATCGAGCTTATGTGTTTGTTGCTTGGATTAGCCTAATTCTCTATTTCTTAATGTTTCTATTATATTAAATCTAGAGAGCTTGTTCTAGGTTGTATGCTAGTTTAATCTGGTGAAGAGCTTGTTTCATACAATGAATATCTAAGGAGAATTTCAGATAGCAAAGCTTTTGTTATCTAGGGCTAATAGTTTCATTGAAGGGTAAATATTAACAACTTGATTAATTCATAGTTGTACTTGGCAAAACTGAATTGCAGAACTGAAGTTTTTACGCACTTGGTTAATTTCATTAATTAATTCTGTTTTTCTTAGTTTAAAATAATTTCAAAAATCCCCCATCTTTATTTTCTGTTAAAATAGTAGAATAAATCTAAAACAAACTTAATCTCTATGGGATCGATCCTTGCTTACTACTGTGCTAATTATTTAAATTCGTGAAGTGAAAGTGATGTTAATTTTGGAGTGTCAACGACAGCTCCCAAATTTTGGCGCCGTTGCCAGGGAGTAATTGTGCGTTTTATTTTTATTCTATTATTTTTTTTGTTTTTTTATGACTCGATCTTCTCAGGCTACTACATTTGATTTTGATCCAGAGATTGAGAAAAATGCAAGGAGGCTAA
This sequence comes from Panax stipuleanatus, assembly GCA_020205555.1. Lineage (NCBI taxonomy): Eukaryota > Viridiplantae > Streptophyta > Magnoliopsida > Apiales > Araliaceae > Panax > Panax stipuleanatus. Next base: position 90,891,284 of record CM035117.1, read on the forward strand.
GGAAGCAAAAAGTTCAACAGTCTACTGCAGATTTAGACGAGGTTTCTGCATCATCAACGGGCCTCAACTTTGGTTTGGAATTACTTTCTGGCAAATCATTCACTGTATCAGACGAAGAAGAAAAGATCGCGGAGCCAAACAACAATCAGACATTGAAACAATTGGCTACTTTTAATCTCACTAACCAACCTTTGTGCATTGAATATCCTGTTTTAAATGCTGCATTTGAACTTAAATCCGGACTAATTCATCTTTTACCTACTTTCCATGGTCTTACAGGTGAATATCCATACAAGCATTTGAAGGAGTTCCATGTGGTGTGCTCTACCATGAAACCACACGAAATTTCAGAAGAACAAATCAAGTTAAGAGCCTTCCCATTCTCCCTAGCAGATTTAGCAAAGGATTATTTGTACTATCTCCCATCCGGATAAATAAATTCATGGAGCGACATGAAAAGGCTATTCTTAGAGAATTCCTGCTTCAAAAATGGCTAGCATAAGGAAGGAGATCAACGGGATCCGATAATTTAGTGGAGAGACACTCTACGAATACTGGGAGAGATTCAAGAAATTGTGCTTCAACTGCCCTCCCCACCAAATCGATGAGCAACACTTGATTCAGTACTTCTACAAGGAACTGATACCGATGGAAAGAAGTATGATCTATGCGGCTAGTGGACGAGCATTAGTAGATAAGACACCGGAGGCTGCAAGAAATCTGATTGCAAACATGGCTGCTAACTCACAACAATACAGAATAAGGAATGATCATGCTCCACAAAGGGTAAGTGAGGGAAACACAAGTGAATTGGTACAACAGATTTCTAACTTAACTGCTATGGTACAACAATTAACAACAGGAAATGTTCCAGTTGTGAAGGCTTGCGGAATATGCTTAATGGCAAGGCATGCTACTGATTCGTACCCAACATTATAAGAGGATGAGAATGCACATCAAGCCAATGCAGTATTGATGAGTGGGATTTATACCCGCAAATCGGATACTTTATGGCTTAAATAGTTGCCTGATCTTCGTAGTTTTTATATAGTTTTATATGTTTATGGTATTATTATGCTTAACCGATGTATTGCAGGCTTTATAGGACTTTTCTTGCTTTCAGGGGACAAAATGGAGAATTTACATATACTGGCGCCGCAGCGCCAATGCCTAGTCTCATTCTCGCGCCGCGGCACCGCCTCTGGTCCTTGCTGATGTCATTCTGGAGCTGCAGTGCCACAGTTCCTTTATGGACTCGCGCTGCAGCGCGACCTCCGGTCTTTTGATTTTAACGTGGCGCCGCAGCGCCACTTATAAGCCTATTGCCTGCGCCGCAGCGCGACCTCCGGTGCCAAGGCAGGAAAGGCTTGCTTTTGACCTAGCAAAAGGAGGAAAACAGATATATATATATGAAGAGAGCCTCTGCAAAGAGGCATTGGAGAGGAAGAAAAAGAGCAGAGAAAGAAGACTGGGATAGAATCGGTTAGCTTAGCTTAGGATAGATTAGATCTCTTTTGTACTTTCTCTCTCTAGTTATTAGGTAATGTTTGTAAATATAGATTAGGTAGATGAGGATAAAGTCTGGGATTTCCTTGGAGCAACAAGAGCAGTGAGCTACACGGATTGGAGAGCTTGAAAGGAGCGGAATGTTTGGAGACTGAAGAGCTTTGACAGAGTTTATTCTTATCCATTTATTTCCTCTAATTTTGTAATCCATAAATGTTGTCTTTATTGCTACTTATATTTTGTTCAATAGCTATGAACTAAGTATGGCTCTAAGGTTATAACGGAACCCTTTGTTAGTTAAATTGATTGTCTTATCTCTTTGGTTGGCACCATATGGTTTGGTTTAATATATTCATGCTTAATGATTCTCACTAAGACATTAGTGATGATTTTGGTAATCTATATGATATCGAAAGAAGGATTATAGATTTACACCTAAATATATTGGCATATGATTATGAGTTTCGACTGCATAAGTGTGCGTAGAATAGACATATATCTGTGTGCCACGTGTGACCTAATTGAGAACTTATGCTTAAATCCTTGTTAGGTTAATTCGCATAGACATGTGTAGGATTATCACTTAGTTTGGATGTTCTTTTCTGTTCTATTCCCTATCGGGTGGATCTGGAGAGGATATGTTTGTGCATACCTCGACAGAGGTGTATGAGCACCTGTGTGTTCTCGGTCGACAAACTGTCGTGGCCATTAAGACCAAAGAGAGAAGGGTAGGAAGTTTGATGAAGCATAGCACGCCAGGTGTTCGACGAAATGCCTGTGTGGGGTGAAGTTGTAACCTTAGCTTGTAATTCCTTCGATTACCATTTGTTATCTGTTTACTTGCTTTAATAATTAGTTATAACTAGTTTAACCACACTCCTATTACTTTACTGTTCGAATAAGACTTAAGCGATACAAAGTTGGTATTTGGTAAATATTAGTGATAGTTCCTCGTGGGTACGACACTTTCCTTATCACTGTATTACTTGTTAGACCGCGTATACTTGCGCGTGTTTAGTGATCGGTTTTCCGACCAACAAGTATGTAACTACAAAACACAACCAAAGAAGTATTATCCTTACTCAAACACTTACAATCCAGGCTGGAGAGATCATCCAAACCTCAATTATGGAGGGAATAAGCTGCCAACACAAGGAGTGTTCCCACCTAGACAGCAAGGTTTCCAATCAACACAACCTTCGTACCAACCGTGATAAGTAGCTCCAGCCACTTCAGGAACATCCCTTAAAGGCATGTTCAAAGCATTCATGACTCAGACACAGCAGTTCTAGCAGGAAACAAAATCTTCGGTTCAAGATTTGAGGAACCATGTAGGACAGTTAGCTACAACTGTGGGAATATTGGAATCTAAAGGCTCAGGAAAATTTCCATCTCACAGTAGTCAATCCAAGGGAGAATGTAAGTGCCATAACTTTGCGAAGTGGAAAAAAAAGAGAGATACAGCACCGTCCACCGTTGAGTTTGAGGAGGAGGAAGTAGCTAAAGAGGAAACTGAAAAACTTAAGGTACAATCTAACTCTCCTTATCATGTTAAAAGTGTCCCCTTACCATTTTCCCCCAAAAATTCTAAAATTTCAAAGAAAAATGAATAAGAAAAAGAAATTCTAAAAACTTTTAGGAAAGTAGAAGTGAACATCCCTCTCCATAATGCAATCAAACAAGTGCCACGGTATGCTAAGGTTTTAAAAGAATTGTGCACTAATAAAAGAAAATTGCAAAACGATGAAAGAGTCACGGTTGGGGAAAATGTATTTGCTGTTCTTCAAAGAAAAATGTGACACCCCCAAATCCGGGCACTTCATTTCCACAGGATTTGTTGTTCACTATCTAAATAAAACATAACTAACTTCCCGTAAATAAGGAATGCAAAATAAATTAATAATTTACAACCTTAATAATTAAAGTCTTCCCTATAAAAAGGATTATAACTTATCAAAACCGTTCCCAGGGTTTCTAACCTTAAACATCGTCAATGCGAAAAATAAACGTCATAAATAATTAAAGTCTGATTACACATCATATCATAAATATGAACAAGTCTTCACTTGTTCATCTTGCCTTTGCTAGTTGACGACTCGTCAACTTTCTCAACTTTGGCTGCAATGGTTATATATATGCAAGAGTGTGCAAACAAAAGCTCACTTGAAATAACAATCAATAATGATAACATATCACTGAATAAGTCCAATTGAATTGAATAACATTTCTATCATCGATAATCAAGAATTTAATATAGAATTTAGAATTCATTTGAGGGTCACAAGACCTTGAACTATGTCCCAGGTTATAAACATTTCTATTTAAACCTTTAATAGTCGTTAGACTATATGGACTCTTAACTCGTACTTAGGGGGATCATCCCTTCATACCTTGTATTGTGCACAAATATCTTAACGCTTTCGCATGGTAATCCCCTATTAATAGGGTTTTTCATCTCAGTATTAATTAACGAGTCCCTACCAAAGAAAGTTTGGTGTGGATAAGCTCAAAGGGTAATTTATAGTTCAACTATGATCAACTAAGGAGTCGTTGAATCAACTTACAATAATTATGAGTTCGATAACAAAAGAATTATGAAATAACTATGAGTCATAACAACAAACATCATATTCAACAGTCATGCTTTAGAAACAAACTTAAAGCATTTGAAAGATACAATAAAACCTTGCTTGAACAATTAAGTCAAGGTTACATTGTTTTCAATAGAGAACTTCAATAAGATATTGGTTTAATATGGAAATTAGAATACTTGCTCATTTCATAACAATAGAGATTTAAATAACTTGCATAAACGTAACAAGAAAGGATAGAACAACTTGCCTCGTGCGTTAGCTACACAATTAATATTCACACTTCTCGAATACCCTTCACATACCATTAGAATTGTAATGCCGATTAGCTACACTAACATTAACTTAACAAGTTAAATTCCATCTTAGTTGAACTCGTTATGTTATTTCAAGTTCTGACCATTATCATACACAATTCTAAAACCACAAGTCTTAATAAAGCAATACAACACTTAATCAACATCTCTAGACTTTATCAAACAATAACTTAAAGTTCTCACAACTTACTTACTTCTCAATTTGAAATCATCAAATACATGTTAAGAATATGCCATAACAACTTGTTACGTGTCTAACACATAACCATCATCAATATTAGACCAAATCAGATTAGGTTTTAAAAACTGAACAAACATATAAAGTAAATTGCCTCTGCTCAGAGTCGGGCGCAGCTGCGCTTCCCTAAGCCTTGGCACCGACAGTTGCATTGGTGCTCGACTCAGGATACTCAGCAAGCGTAACTACGTCGTTCCTACCTTTGCTGCCGACGCAGCTGAGCTGGAACGCAGACAGGAATGTTGGAGGCCGCTCTCTGCTGCACTGTTCTTCCCCAAAACTCCAACAAACTTCAATTCAAAGCTATCCAAAAAATATAAACCACATATATGCAACAACACACATGCATAACATGACTCCAACAACAAAAACCATCTAAGCAACCAAAATCAAAGGTTTTTAAATCAAAATTTTGCTATTTTCCCAAAACTCATACATTTAGCTAAATAATTCACCATGGATTCAATTTTCAACCAATTCAATCCATAACACATGCATTGTTTTTGTTTTTAAAGATAATATCATAAACAACTCTCAATTTGCAGATTAAAACATAATTAAGTCATCAATTTTCACTCTAGAATCAACCAAAACATGTGAACTCTATAAGAACATAATTTCTTCATTTAAAACTTGTTTTATAATATCTTGATTTCTGAAAATCGTTTATAGCATACATATAATGAATTATAGACATCTACTAATTCATATAACACTTATCTAACCAAATCATCAACTACACATTCCAATTATCATGAAAACTCAAGAACACAAGATAAACTAAGAACAAAGAGTTGAATTACTACCTTAATCCTTGATTATGCTTTGTTAGATGATGAGAATAGTTCTGATAATCTCCTCTTGATTCTCAGAATCACAAAACTCCTCTCAATCTTCCTCTTCCAAACTTACAGTGTATATTTTTATCTCTTTCAAACTCTCTGTTTTTCTCTTACTCTGCTTTTTCTAACTTAACGTATTATAAGATATAATACAAACATAATTGATATATTACAATATACATATAATTACATATAATATATAACTAATAATTTTTTAAACCTTTTAATAAATAGATATCAGTTATTTTTATTTGAAAATCAAAAGCCATAATGCTTGTTTGGCAAAACCCATTTAAAAGAAAATAGATTTTTGGGACTAAGGTTTTGTTTGGTAAAACTACATTAAAAATAAACTTAAGGGCCTTGTTTGGTAAAATAGAATTAAAACCCTTTATAATTTATTTAATAACTCTTTTACTACATAGTTTAAATGTCACAATTTATTTAATTAAATCTCACTATCCCAATTGAATTAAATTAAAGCTAACATCAATTAATTAAATAAAATTGTCACATAAATTTAATTGCTACACAATTATAATTTACTCATTAATCATAATTCTATGTAACAAGTTAGTAAATCTCTAATTTAATTATTTAAATTAAATTAGACATTACTATAACTAAATCATTATATTCTTATTATCAAATACCACATAATATTTATCTAATTTAATTATCCCAATTAAATTAGAACTTTAACTATAAAATTACCCCACATTAATCTAATTAACATATAACACTTAATCAAATTAATCTACAACAATTTCATCAAACATGTATTATACTTATAAATAAATCAACTAAAATATTTATTTAGTTTAATAAATATCTAAATTAAATACAAAAATCTCGTTCCTTACATTCTTCCCTCCTTAAAAGGATTCTGTCCCCAGAATCACGACTCAATTAATTCACTCAATTAACTCATTTGTCACTAAAAATGCCTCCAAAATGTAAAGATCCAGGAATATTCACAATCCCATGCAAAATAGGAAACACCAGATTTTAAAAACCCATGCTAGACTTAGGAGCTTCAATTAATGTTATGCCTCTATCTGTTTATGCTTCCTTAAATTTAGGTCCTTTGAAAAATACTGGTGTGATTATCCAATTGGCAGATCGTACTAACACTTACCCCCGAGGGGTAATTGAAGATGTCTTAGTGCAGGTGAACGAACTAATCTTTCCTGTAGATTTTTACATTGTGGATATGGAAGATGATATATCACCATACCCTTCTCACATCTTGCTAGGCAGACCATTCCTAAAAACAGCAAGAACCATGATTGATGTGCATAATGGGACCTTGACAATTGAATTCGATGGAGAAAAGATGCAGTTTAACATATATGATGCCATGAGATACTGTAATACCCGAGAATTTTCTAATATTATTAAATGAATATATTAATGGAAATGAGAATTTATTAGAATATAAATGATTTTGTGTTATGAGAATGATTAATTCAATTATATTAAATTGAATAATTATAATAATTGAGAAATTGATGGGGTTTGCGATAAACTCATTGATAGCCTTGTGTGGCACAATATAAGAATGATTATATTAATTTAGGCGAACAATTAATCTATATTATTTGTTAATTGCTATTGTAGAATATTAATTAATTGTTATCATAGAATATTAATTAATTGTTGTGGAATATTAACTGTGATTGATTTATCATATGTGATTATTATTATTGCAATAAATATAATAATAATAATGAGCAACGTGTTTATAAATATAATAAGATTTATATTAAAGTGATAATTAATCATATAAGGGTTAATTAAATTGTTATGGAGATTAACAATTATATTGATTGATGAAGGATGTGTGTATATTATTAATTAATATTTAATAAGATGAGTGATTCTATATGCAAGCATGCGAATTAAATGTGTATCATATATTAGCTAACTATGTATTATGTGAAGTGTAATATGACGCTATTATATGGTAAGGCTTATTGAATTATGGGAGTTACATGATAATAGCCTATGTGACAATATGTATGTAAGTATACATTAAAATAATGTATTATGAATATAAATAATAATTGATAATTATTTATATATGTAATGGAATATATGTGTCAATTTACACTTACTACATTATGTGAATAACATGATTATTGGGATTACATTATAATTCTAATTGTAATCTAAATATATAGTATGAATATAGATATAATAGCCTAAGTGTATGATATATGTATATATGGCCTTAGTATTAATACACTTCATGTTGCAAATGCTGAGATATATGGCTTGTCCATTCCTCATCCTCTCCTACACGTGAAAGCCTATGCCTACTCTCTTCTCTCGAACTCAGCATTCTAGCAAATCATGATATGGGGAGTGGGCACAACAGTGTTCTTCAACCACTCTACCAACTCTTCCTTAGCTGATATACAAAGCTTCAATCTATTGGTTCAAATTAATGGACAATTACATTGTCTGTGTAAGGATTCTTCTATAAATAGCAGCCATGTTTCTTCGTTTTCAATTTGCTGAGAGTTTGCATAAGTAGTGAGTGAAAGCAATATACATATATCAGTAGGGGAAGTTGGATTAGCAGCAAACTCTATTTGAATCCTAGCAGAGGTATAATCCATTTTTCTTTGTTCTTCATTTTCGTTTTCTGTTTCTGAAGTTTCCTTCAAATTCTTGATTATGCCAAATTGGTTCATGATTGGGTTGTAGAACCCTTATATTGTTGTTATATGAACATACATACATGATGAAACCACTATATAGCTTTCTTGACTTTCATTTCCATTTTTGCTCTACAATTTCTGTAAAACATCAAATTCGTGAAATTGGTTGGAGTTCATGAAATTGGGAATTGATAAATGGCGATTGACTGTTATATTAGCATATATATATATGTGTGTTAGTAAGTTAAAGAAGTCTAATAGCATCTGGGTATGTTGAAATCGATGAAATGGGAAGTTTGGGGACGGTTTTGGCTGCAGCGAACTGAGTCTGCAATGCCGCGCCGCAGCGCCGATGCACAGCGTTAGCTGCGCGCTGCAGCGCCACAACGCGGCAGTACCAGCGTCTCCCACGCCGCAGCACCAATCCCAGGGCATTATGCCCACGCCGCAGCGCCATCCGCGCCGCAGCGCCAGATTGTGGCTGCTGTTGCCGCACCGCAGCGCCGGCCTCTGTGTTCAGTTCTCTGCATTCTGCAACAAAACTGTTATGTACTAATTGGTTGGTTTTCGTTTAAACAAGCATGGAAGCATGATTAATACATATATATAAACCTAATGAGACAATGTAAGCATGTTTTAGTGTATTTGCATGCATGGTTAACAAAACGACATGAAGCTTGGAAACGAACTTAAAATTTTATAAACAATCATTAACATTATAAAGCATGTTTACATACTGACCTTGCAAGCACGTTAGTACCACCTAGAGACACATGAAGTGCATGTTTGTAACGACCCCAACATTCATACAATACAACTCTCGACATCGGTCGTTAACAATACATACTTTACACCATTAATCAATGATACAATCACTAAAAATACGGAATATTTAAAACTTTTATATTATTCCTTCTTTATTTCCCTGAATCTCAACCTTTATCATTGCATAACTTTGATTCAACTTTATTTCATGAATCGCTTTGTCAGAGTTAGTATAAACTAAAACTTACAACCACGTTCAATAACCCTTATACATCGGGTAAAATTTAAACTTTACAACATAACATCTATTAACCATCATACATTATCAAATACATTATCTGAAACCTTAAACAGGGTCCAAAATAATAACAATTTAGCCAAAGTATATAAATCTTCATGCATTACATCTGATTCATTTCTTTCAAGTAGCACATAGCGTTACCTTGAATCCTTAACCTGCAAAAGTGATTATTTGCAAGAATGAGCTCGACAGCTCAGCAAGATCTAACAGCTTTCATGCATCACATAGCACATAAATACATGCTCAACATACATCTCAAAATAATTAAAGTAACATGGCATACACACTTTACTTTACATAACAAATATAAAGATTGAGTTCCTTACTCAATCAACATTCTTTAATCAATCAATGTAGTCATAAATTGACTTTAACATTTCATGCTTACAACATATATACAACATATCATGCTCTTTACAAAATAATTTAAAACAGTTCATCATCAAGTTCACGTAGAAAATAGGAACTGAAAGACTTGCCTTTACCGGTGGTTTACCAACACGCTAATATTTCGCGTCCTTGCACAACCTACACAGTATGTGAGATTGATAATAAACAAAATCAATACTCAATCTCATGGTCAAATTTATTCTAAAACCTTACTTTATCTTATTATCCTTTATAATGTCTTTATATACATCTAACTTTTTTTATATGCAACTCGGTTTTATTTTCATTTTCATCATCACACATGCTAGACTATCGCACTTGTAGTTTAATGTGCGTATATCACACCATTTTATCATACCACTTTGGTTTCAAAAATGCATATTCAACACATTGTTTACATGTTTAATTTTCCTTTAAAAATTAAAAATTGCCCTTTTCGATTTCTTTCCATTATTATTCTTGTATTATCATATTTTCATACTTAGATGCACATAACACCCAATATTAGCCACTAGTTAGACACTTTGTATACCAAAGTTTAGAAACACTATTACTCTTAGGCATTTTATCGAGCACGTTATGTGCACACATTAACTTATCTCAACTCTTGATCTTAAATGGTTAATTATGCATAGAATGTGATAACACATATCTATACTCATTACATATGTCAAAACATATTGTTAATCATCAAAATATACCATCACCCAAAATCTTAATTCAAACAGAATTATAAAACTCATCTTCACAATTTCTTTAACAAAACGTTGTTTTCGTTTTTAACGTAACTCCTTCGTTACATGTCCGTTTTTGTTCCTTCTTATATAGAATTAACTCTTACTCAGTGTACTACAACCTCATCTAGGCCTTACAGTCAGACCCTTATCCATCTGAAACAGATTCTGCAATTTCATTAACTAGTCCAGAAAATTTCATTTTCTGGACAGCCTTACTAAACAATTTATTTCGGACATGATCCGGTCCATAAAATGGCTCAATCTAGCGAGTCTGGCTAGTAAACTTCCATATCTACAACTTTTCAGTTTAAAGTTTCTTCAGATTCAAAACACACGAATTTATATGAATTTTTCAAAGTCAGAAACCTTAACAGTTTTGATTTTCTGGGCAGATTGTTTTCCCTTCGGACCAGCAGTACTAAAACAGACACTGCCAGAAATCTACAAGGAGTTTTCATGTGATTCCACTTTCAGAATATAGCTTACTTCCATAGCTTCGATTTGATATAAGGCTCACTTTCTAACTCATTATACCCAAAGAGGTATGAATTTCACAAGATCTGTCCACAATTACTCAAAACCTACGAATTTTGTTCTTCAAATTTTCTTTCCATTTCATTTTCTTTCTTGAATCCTCTTGTTTGATTCTTGATAATCCAAGATTAAACCAATACAAACAAGGTTAAGCATGATCTACTACCCTAGATCTTATAAAAACATAAATCTACCCACAAAAATCAAAGATTAAACAAGGGTTTAGAAGTTACCTTCTTCTAGCTTTTTCTTCTTCTTCTTCCATGGCTTCTTCTTCTCCTTCTAGCTTCTCTCAATCCCTCTATTTCTCTCTATCTCTCTCAATTTCTCTATCTCTCTATTTCTCTCTTCCACAAAGACTCTTGCTCTAAAAGAAAAACTCTAGGATTTCTTCTTGTGTAACTCCTCATTTTTGTAATAGTTATGTAATTAATTAATATAATAGTAACCCCCACTAATAACATAAGGCTTATGTTACAAAACTCTTACATGCATGACCAATATCACATTAAGCCATCTTAGAAGCATAACGTCACTTTTTCATCATTAGTTAAGCAACCCAATGGTTAGGCTATTCATTATATACTATTACTACTTTACTATAACATATAACATATTTCTAATGTCACACTTAAATAATTACTTATTTTAATAATAAACTCAATTAAACCTTACTAATTATCATTCCTATTTAACCAAAATAATTGCAATTTTATTTAACCCATTACAAACCTTCTAATTTAATTATTTAATTAAATTAGAATATTTCCATAACATTAAAGTAATAAAATATACATCATACTTAAATAAATTATTACATACTAATTTCCATTGAATATTTATTTTACTCCATAAATATTTTAACTAAAATATTTATTTTATTTGATAAATATTCTAATTATTTACGAGATTCACAATCGTATTACACTAACATATTACGTTTATATGTAACATACATTCCTCTCTCATTTTATTAAAACAAATATATTCACAATAGTGAATTACTCACATCATTTATGAAATTTAATTCATAACAATTATAGTGCCAATAAGTCATAATAATTAAATTATATTATTTCATAATATAATATCAACTTAATTAAATTAACTAATTTTATTCAGTTAATTTTCTTTTCGTAATAATTTCATTTAACTTCTTCAAAAGTTAAATTAAATTAACTATTAAACCTCATTCTTCCAACATATGAATATATATATATATATATATATATATATATATTTACTTACACGCAAAATATGCCATAATAAGAATTTTATTTATTAAATTCTTATTTTAATAATTTTTGAAAATTCGGGTTGTCACATCCTTCCCTCCTTATAAGGATTCCGTCTTCGGAATCACCGAAACCCTACCTTACTCAAGTTTCCATCAAATCTCTTTAAAAACATTTATCGTTGAATAACTTCAACACATTACCTTAATATAGGTTATACATATATATTCTACTACATTCCTTTTTTTTTAAATCAAATTCTAGGTTTTATTTCATAACCTTCAATTAAGCACAATTATGTTTTCAAATATTATATATTCTCTAACTCGTTCATTTCCTTTCTAAGGATCCTTACCATATACTTTAGTCGTCTAAGACATATACTTCATAATTCACTATCTTATGAGTATTCGGGTCATCACATTCACCCCTTCTTCTAAGAATTTCATCCTCGAAATTTTCATTAATCTTCATTCATTCAATCTATCAAAGTAGATTTTAAGTTAATCTTATTCACTAACTTGTTGTGTTCTACAACTATTTCTTTCTAAGGAATATCATTCTTGCCACCTTCACCTTCAGAATAATAAGAATCTTCCACAATTGTTCAATAATTGGGAAGCGATATGAATAACAGGAATTTAAAAGATTCCAATTCATGCTGAGAGGTCATAAGACCTTGAACTCTTCTCTTGGTTTAATAGTGCATCACCACTGTAAACCATCTTTAACAGAATGTTTAGCAATCACACATACTGAAAACACTCTCTGCAAGTACTCTAGGTGATCAGCCTATCGTACCCCTACGTCGTGCACAACGTATTACATCTTAACATCGTAACGACTATATGCGTTACTTTCGGAACCATTGTCTCCGAAAACATGTCCCCCTTTTATAGGGTTGTTCACCTCAGCTTCTTAACATCTGAATCCGCACCAAAACAATTTGGTTTGGCATAGTTTGACCAAGAACGCTTGAATTTCATGAACATCTTTCAATATTCGTCTAGCTGAATCAAGTAGCATAGACTTCTAGCAATAACTCGGACATCAATCGAGATATATAAATATATATATGTTTAACCAACTCAAAATATTTTTTTTTTCATTTAACGAAACTAAAAGTAAATAAATCCCTTTTTTTTTATAGTTTAAGGAAACTAAAAATAAATGAATCTTTTCATAATATCCTGTTACCGTACCGTAATAATGGTACGTTGAGGATTTCGTCATTACATGACGTCGTCATACTACATCATACCATAGCGGGCTGACGATCATATGATCACATCCAACACTAGGTTTAAATGCATTGATAACTTCCTCGATTGTTTTTACACCATATCAAATGATGCATATGAAATACATTTTGAAGATTTAAAATCATTTTGTCCAGCTGAAGCAATTAGCATAGACATGTGAATAATAGTACTATTTTAAAAATTCATTGGTTCCATCATTAATCCAATATTTTTCAAGAAAACAGAAGTGCAACATCAGCACGAAGTCAATAAATTTCGAAAAATCTAGCAAAGCTAGGAGATTTAGAATATAAAACTTTCTCCATCAATTAAATCTTTACTCCATCATTACTTAATCATTCTATCAACCTTAAACAACATCAATGCTTCCTACACCATAACCTTTCTATTCCCAGTATAGTTCATCAAACTTTCCACACTTTGAAAGTCAGGAACTTTCCACAATAATATGAGTTTAAGAACTTCCTAGTCAGACCATAGGCGTCCATTCGCTGAGGAGTTCCAAACATACCATATGATTATGAGTCATGAACTTACCATAAGCATGAGTTTTAAGAACTTGCACTTAATCCTAGTAACATCTTACTAATCTTAATAGTCTCTAACTATCAAATATACACATGAGAAAAGAATCACCTTTTCACCACATATACATTGATAGCGCGACACCAACATTCCAATGATTATCAATGTGATAAACTAAGTGCAAGCACAAAACCCTCGCCCATACAAAGGTTTGTACAACTCAGCCATCACATGATTCCTCAATTGAAATCCCACTTAACTCTATCTTGCTCATAACTTGCTCTTTACTCGATACGAATTTTCCGCATCTCATCATTTATAACTCCTCGTGAGTTAACCTCGTACTATATCATAGTACATTCTCGTTATAGTCTCAAACTATAACTATACAATCATTACAGACCATCTGTCTTTCAACTTCAAAAGATCACGTCGTGTTCTTATTCTATAATCATCTCCCATATGATTCTTTCCTATCTCATTATCGTTTTGTTTTAAAAACTTCTTATCTTTACCTATCATCATGTCATATCATGACTTCATTATGATTTTAATCTTATAAACTTTGTCTATTCATCGTTATTCGTCATCTTTATTATTGGAGTTAGGTAACTCCTGATTCTCATCTTCATATCTCTTCAAGATTCTTCTTTGAATCTTCTTGTTTATTTAACAACTCTTCTTTTTAGAATTTCTAACTTCGTTCATAAAGTTCAACATTTTATTCGAGTTTTATTCCTCGTTATTCTCACCTTCTTCCTATAACATTTCTAGGACTTAACTCATTCTATACTTCTACGTATGTGAAAGGAATCACCTTTTCGTTATACGTAACTTAACTTCTCATTCTCTAAGGTCATAGCCTAAGGTACGCTCGAATACTCATAAGATAGTGAATTATGAAGTATATGTCTTAGACGACTAAAGTATATGGTAAGGATCCTTAGAAAGGAAATGAACGAGTTAGAGAATATATAATATTTGAAAACATAATTGTGCTTAATTGAAGGTTATGAAATAAAACCTAGAATTTGATTAAAAAAAAGGAATGTAGTAGAATATATATGTATAACCTATATTAAGGTAATGTGTTGAAGTTATTCAACGATAAATATTTTTAAAGAGATTTGATGGAAACTTGAGTAAGGTAGGATTTCGGTGATTCCGAGGACGGAATCCTTATAAGGAGGGAAGGATGTGACAACCCGAATTTTCAAAAATTATTAAAATAAGAATTTAATGAATGAAATTCTTATTATGGCATATTTTGCGTGTAAGTAAATATATATATATATATATATATATATATATTCATATGTTGGAAGAATGAGGTTTAATAGTTAATTTAATTTAACTTTTGAAGAAGTTAAATGAAATTATTACGAAAAGGAAATTAACTGAATAAAATTAGTTAATTTAATTAAGTTGATATTATATATTGAAATAATATAATTTAATTATTATGCCTTGTTGGCACTATAATTGTTATGAATTAAATTTCATAAATGATGTGAGTAATTCACTATTGTGAATATATTTGTTTTAATAAAATGAGAGAGGAAGGTATGTTACATATAAACGTAATATGTTAGTGTAATACGATTGTGAATCTCGTAAATAATTAAAATATTTATCAAATAAAATAAATATTTTAGTTAAAATATTTATGGAGTAAAATAAATATTCAATGGAAATTAGTATGGAATAATTTATTTAAGTATGATGTATATTTTATTACTTTAATGTTATGGAAATATTCTAATTTAATTAAATAATTAAATTAGAAGGTTTGTAATGGGTTAAATAAAATTGCAATTATTTTGGTTAAATAGGAATGATAATTAGTAAGGTTTAATTGAGTTTATTACTAAAATAAGCAATTATTTAAGTGTGACATTAGAAATATGTTATATATTATAGTAAAGTAGTAATAGTATATAATGAATAGCCTAACCATTGGGTTGCTTAACTAATGATGGAAAAGTGACGTTATGCTTCTAAGATGGCTTAATGTGATATTGGTCATGCATGTAAGAGTTTTGTAACATAAGCCTTATGTTATTAGTGGGGGTTACTATTATATTAATTAATTACATAACTATTACTCAAATGAGGAGTTACACAAGAAGAAATCCTAGAGTTTTTCTTTTAGAGCAAGAGTCTTTGTGGAAGAGAGAAATAGAGAGATAGAGAAATTGAGAGAGATAGAGAGAAAGGGATTGAGAGAAGCTAGAAGGAGAAGAAGAAGCCATGGAAGAAGAAGAAGAAAAAGCTAGAAGAAGGTAACTTCTAAACCCTTGTTTAATCTTTGATTTTTGTGGGTAGATTTATGTTTTTATAAGATATAGGGTAGTAGATCATGCTTAACCTTGTTTGTATTGGTTTAATATTGGATTATCAAGAATCAAACAAGAGGATTCAAGAAAGAAAATGAAATGGAAAGAAAATTTGAAGAACAAAATTCGTAGGTTTTGAGTAATTGTGGACAGATCTGTATAATGAGTTAGAAAGTGAGCCTTATATCAAATCGAAGCTATGGAAGTAAGCTATATTCTGAAAGTGGAATCACATGAAAACTCCTTGTAGATTTCTGGCAGTGTCTGTTTTAGTACTGCTGGTTCGAAGGGAAAACAATCTGCCCAGAAAATCAAAACTGTTACGGTTTCTGACTTTGAAAAATTCATATAAATTCGTGTGTTTTGAATCTGAAGAAACTTTAAACTGAAAAGTTGTAGATATGGAAGTTTACTAGCCAGACTCGCTAGATTGAGCCATTTTATGGACCGGATCATGTCCGAAATAAATTGTTTAGTAAGGCTGTCCAGAAAATGAAATTTTCTGGACTAGTTAATGAAAATGCAGAATCTGTTTCAGATGGATAGGGGTCTGACTGTAAGGCCTAGATGAGGTTGTAGTACACTGAGTAAGAGTTAATTCTATATAAGAAGGAACAAAAACGGACATGTAACGAAGGAGTTACGTTAAAAACGAAAACAACGTTTTGTTAAAGAAATTGTGAAGATGAGTTTTATAATTCTGTTTGAATTAAGATTTTGGGTGATGGTATATTTTGATGATTAACAATATGTTTTGACATATGTAATGAGTATAGATATGTGTTATCACATTCTATGCATAATTAACCATTTAAGATCAAGAGTTGAGATAAGTTAATGTGTGCACATAACGTGCTCGATAAAATGCCTAAGAGTAATAGTGTTTCTAAACTTTGGTATACAAAGTGTCTAACTAGTGGCTAATATTGGGTGTTATGTGCATCTAAGTATGAAAATATGATAATACAAGAATAATAATGGAAAGAAATCGAAAAGGGCGATTTTTAATTTTTAAAGGAAAATTAAACATGTAAACAATGTGTTGAATATGCATTTTTGAAACCAAAGTGGTATGATAAAATGGTGTGATATACGCACATTAAACTACAAGTGCGATAGTCTAGCATGTGTGATGATGAAAATGAAAATAAAACCGAGTTGCATATAAAACACAGTTAGATGTATATAAAGACATTATAAAGGATAATAAGATAAAGTAAGGTTTTAGAATAAATTTGACCATGAGATTGAGTATTGATTTTGTTTATTATCAATCTCACATACAGTGTAGGTTGTGCAAGGACGCGAAATATTAGCGTGTTGGTAAAACAACGGTAAAGGCAAGTCTTTCAGTTCCTATTTTCTACGTGAACTTGATGATGAACTGTTTTAAATTATTTTGTAAAGAGCATGATATGTTGTATATATGTTGTAAGCATGAAATGTTAAAGTCAATTTATGACTACATTGATTGATTAAAGAATGTTGATTGAGTAAGGAACTCAATCTTTATATTTGTTATGTAAAGTAAAGTGTGTATGCCATGTTACTTTAATTATTTTGAGATGTATGTTGAGCATGTATTTATGTGCTATGTGATGCATGAAAGCTGTTAGATCTTGCTGAGCTGTCGAGCTCATTCTTGCAAATAATCACTTTTGCAGGTTAAGGATTCAAGGTAACGCTATGTGCTACTTGAAAGAAATGAATCAGATGTAATGCATGAAGATTTATATACTTTGGCTAAATTGTTATTATTTGGACCCTGTTTAAGGTTTCAGATAATGTATTTGATAATGTATGATGGTTAATAGATGTTATGTTGTAAAGTTTAAATTTTACCCGATGTATAAGGGTTATTGAACGTGGTTGTAAGTTTTAGTTTATACTAACTCTGACAAAGCGATTCATGAAATAAAGTTGAATCAAAGTTATGTAATGATAAAGGTTGAGATTCAGGGAAATAAAGAAGGAATAATATAAAAGTTTTAAATATTCCGTATTTTTAGTGATTGTATCATTGATTAATGGTGTAAAGGATGTATTGTTAACGACCGATGTCGAGAGTTGTATTGTATAAATTTTGGGGTCGTTACAGTTGGTATCAAAGCTGATAGGTTATACACCTTAGGTAAGAGTACTTTAGGCTATGACCTTAGAGAATGAGAAGTTAAGTTGCGTATAACGAAAAGGTGATTCCTTTCACATACGTAGAAGTATAGAATGAGTTAAGTCCTAGAAATGTTATAGGAAGAAGGTGAGAATAACAAGGAATAAAACTCGAATAAATTGTTGAACTTTATGAACGAAGTTAGAAATTCTTAAAAGAAGAGTTGTTAAATAAACAAGAAGATTCAAAGAAGAATCTTGAAGAGATATGAAGATGAGAATCAGGAGTTACCTAACTCCAATAATAAAGATGACGAATAACGATGAATAGACAAAGTTTATAAGATTAAAATCATAATGAAGTCATGATATGACATGATGATAGGTAAAGATAAGAAGTTTTTAAAACAAAACGATAATGAGATAGGAAAGAATCATATGGGAGATGATTATAGAATAAGATCACGACGTGATCTTTTGAAGTTGAAAGACAGATGGTCTGTAATGATTGTATAGTTATAGTTTGAGACTATAACGAGAATGTACTATGATATAGTACGAGGTTAACTCACGAGGAGTTATAAATGATGAGATGCGGAAAATTCGTATCAAGTAAAGAGCAAGTTATGAGCAAGATAGAGTTAAGTGGGATTTCAATTGAGGAATCATGTGATGGCTGAGTTGTACAAACCTTTGTATGGGCGAGGGTTTTGTGCTTGCACTTAGTTTATCACATTGATAATCATTGGAATGTTGGTGTCGCGCTATCAATGTATATGTGGTGAAAAGGTGATTCTTTTCTCATGTGTATATTTGATAGTTAGAGACTATTAAGATTATTAAGATGTTACTAGGATTAAGTGCAAGTTCTTAAAACTCATGCTTATGGTAAGTTCATGACTCATAATCATATGGTATGTTTGGAACTCCTCAGCGAATGGACGCCTATGGTCTGACTAGGAAGTTCTTAAACTCATATTATTGTGGAAAGTTTCCTGACTTTCAAAGTGTGGAAAGTTTGATGAACTATACTGGGAATAGAAAGGTTATGGTGTAGGAAGCATTGATGTTGTTTAAGGTTGATAGAATGATTAAGTAATGATGGAGTAAAGATTTAATTGATGGAGAAAGTTTTATATTCTAAATCTCCTAGCTTTGCTAGATTTTTCGAAATTTATTGACTTCGTGCTGATGTTGCACTTCTGTTTTCTTGAAAAATATTGGATCAATGATGGAACCAATGAATTTTTAAAATAGTACTATTATTCACATGTCTATGCTAATTGCTTCAGCTGGACAAAATGATTTTAAATCTTCAAAATGTATTTCATATGCATCATTTGATATGGTGTAAAAACAATCGAGGAAGTTATCAATGCATTTAAACCTAGTGTTGGATGTGATCATATGATCGTCAGCCCGCTATGGTATGATGTAGTATGACGACGTCATGTAATGACGAAATCCTCAACGTACCATTATTACGGTACGGTAACAGGATATTATGAAAAGATTCATTTATTTTTAGTTTCCTTAAACTATAAAAAAAAGGGATTTATTTACTTTTAGTTTCGTTAAATGAAAAAAAAAATATTTTGAGTTGGTTAAACATATATATATTTATATATCTCGATTGATGTCCGAGTTATTGCTAGAAGTCTATGCTACTTGATTCAGCTAGACGAATATTGAAAGATGTTCATGAAATTCAAGCGTTCTTGGTCAAACTATGCCAAACCAAATTGTTTTGGTGCGGATTCAGATGTTAAGAAGCTGAGGTGAACAACCCTATAAAAGGGGGACATGTTTTCGGAGACAATGGTTCCGAAAGTAACGCATATAGTCGTTACGATGTTAAGATGTAATATGTTGTGCACGACGTAGGGGTACGATAGGCTGATCACCTAGAGTACTTGCAGAGAGTGTTTTCAGTTTGTGTGATTGCTAAACATTCTGTTAAAGATGGTTTACAGTGGTGATGCACTATTAAACCAAGAGAAGAGTTCAAGGTCTTATGACCTCTCAGCATGAATTGGAATCTTTTAAATTCCTGTTATTCATATCGCTTCCCAATTATTGAACAATTGTGGAAGATTCTTATTATTCTGAAGGTGAAGGTGGCAAGAATGATATTCCTTAGAAAGAAATAGTTGTAGAACACAACAAGTTAGTGAATAAGATTAACTTAAAATCTACTTTGATAGATTGAATGAATGAAGATTAATGAAAATTTCGAGGACGAAATTCTTAGAAGAAGGGGTGAATGTGATGACCCAAATACTCATAAGATAGTGAATTATGAAGTATATGTCTTAGACGACTAAAGTATATGGTAAGGATCCTTAGAAAGGAAATGAACGAGTTAGAGAATATATAATATTTGAAAACATAATTGTGCTTAATTGATGGTTATGAAATAAAACCTAGAATTTGATTAAAAAAAAGGAATGTAGTAGAATATATATGTATAACCTATATTAAGGTAATGTGTTGAAGTTATTCAACGATAAATGTTTTTAAAGAGATTTGATGGAAACTTGAGTAAGGTAGGGTTTCGGTGATTCCGAGGACGGAATCCTTATAAGGAGGGAAGGATGTGACAACCCGAATTTTCAAAAATTATTAAAATAAGAATTTAATGAATGAAATTCTTATTATGGCATATTTTGCGTGTAAGTAAATATATATATATATATATATATATATATATTCATATGTTGGAAGAATGAGGTTTAATAGTTAATTTAATTTAACTGTTGAAGAAGTTAAATGAAATTATTACGAAAAGGAAATTAACTGAATAAAATTAGTTAATTTAATTAAGTTGATATTATATTATGAAATAATATAATTTAATTATTATGCCTTGTTGGCACTATAATTGTTATGAATTAAATTTCATAAATGATGTGAGTAATTCACTATTGTGAATATATTTGTTTTAATAAAATGAGAGAGGAAGGTATGTTACATATAAACGTAATATGTTAGTGTAATACGATTGTGAATCTCGTAAATAATTAGAATATTTATCAAATAAAATAAATATTTTAGTTAAAATATTTATGGAGTAAAATAAATATTGGTGTTAGAATTAATGAATAAAATAAATATTAATTGAAAATTAGTATGGAATAATTTATTTAAGTATGATGTGTATTTTATTACTTTAATGTTATGGAAATATTCTAATTTAATTAAATAATTAAATTAGAAGGTTTGTAATGGGTTAAATAAAATTGCAATTATTTTGGTTAAATAGGAATGATAATTAGTAAGGTTTAATTGAGTTTATTACTAAAATAAGTAATTATTTAAGTGTGACATTAGAAATATGTTATATGTTATAGTAAAGTAGTAATAGTATATAATGAATAGCCTAACCATTGGGTTGCTTAACTAATGATGGAAAAGTGACGTTATGCTTCTAAGATGGCTTAATGTGATATTGGTCATGCATATAAGAGTTTTGTAACATAAGCCTTATGTTATTAGTGGGGGTTACTATTATATTAATTAATTACATAACTATTACTCAAATGAGGAGTTACACAAGAAGAAATCCTAGAGTTTTTCTTTTAGAGCAAGAGTCTTTGTGGAAGAGAGAAATAGAGAGATAGAGAAATTGAGAAAGATAGAGAGAAATAGAGGGATTGAGAGAAGCTAGAAGGAGAAGAAGAAGCCATGGAAGAAGAAGAAGAAAAAGCTAGAAGAAGGTAACTTCTAAACCCTTGTTTAATCTTTGATTTTTGTGGGTAGATTTATGTTTTTATAAGATCTAGGGTAGTAGATCATGCTTAACCTTGTTTGTATTGGTTTAATCTTGGATTATCAAGAATCAAACAAGAGGATTCAAGAAAGAAAATGAAATGGAAAGAAAATTTGAAGAACAAAATTCGTAGGTTTTGAGTAATTGTGGACAGATCTTGTGAAATTCATACCTCTTTGGGTATAATGAGTTAGAAAGTGAGCCTTATATCAAATCGAAGCTATGGAAGTAAGCTATATTCTGAAAGTGGAATCACATGAAAACTCCTTGTAGATTTCTGGCAGTGTCTGTTTTAGTACTGCTGGTCCGAAGGGAAAACAATCTGCCCAGAAAATCAAAACTGTTACGGTTTCTGACTTTGAAAAATTCATATAAATTCGTGTGTTTTGAATCTGAAGAAACTTTAAACTGAAAAGTTGTAGATATGGAAGTTTACTAGCCAGACTCGCTAGATTGAGCCATTTTATGGACCGGATCATGTCCGAAATAAATTGTTTAGTAAGGCTGTCCAGAAAATGAAATTTTCTGGACTAGTTAATGAAATTGCAGAATCTGTTTCAGATGGATAAGGGTCTGACTGTAAGGCCTAGATGAGGTTGTAGTACACTGAGTAAGAGTTAATTCTATATAAGAAGGAACAAAAACGGACATGTAACGAAGGAGTTACGTTAAAAACGAAAACAACGTTTTGTTAAAGAAATTGTGAAGATGAGTTTTATAATTCTGTTTGAATTAAGATTTTGGGTGATGGTATATTTTGATGATTAACAATATGTTTTGACATATGTAATGAGTATAGATATGTGTTATCACATTCTATGCATAATTAACCATTTAAGATCAAGAGTTGAGATAAGTTAATGTGTGCACATAACGTGCTCGATAAAATGCCTAAGAGTAATAGTGTTTCTAAACTTTGGTATACAAAGTGTCTAA
Organism: Panax stipuleanatus; assembly: GCA_020205555.1. Classification (NCBI taxonomy): domain Eukaryota; kingdom Viridiplantae; phylum Streptophyta; class Magnoliopsida; order Apiales; family Araliaceae; genus Panax; species Panax stipuleanatus. Next base: position 90,914,343 of record CM035117.1, read on the forward strand.
CTAGTGGCTAATATTGGGTGTTATGTGCATCTAAGTATGAAAATATGATAATACAAGAATAATAATGGAAAGAAATAGAAAAGGGCAATTTTTAATTTTTAAAGGAAAATTAAACATGTAAACAATGTGTTGAATATGCATTTTTGAAACCAAAGTGGTATGATAAAATGGTGTGATATACGCACATTAAACTACAAGTGCGATAGTCTAGCATGTGTGATGATGAAAATGAAAATAAAATCGAGTTGCATATAAAACACAGTTAGATGTATATAAAGACATTATAAAGGATAATAAGATAAAGTAAGGTTTTAGAATAAATTTGACCATGAGATTGAGTATTGATTTTGTTTATTATCAATCTCACATATAGTGTAGGTTGTGCAAGGACGCGAAATATTAGCGTGTTGGTAAAACACCGGTAAAGGCAAGTCTTTCAGTTCCTATTTTCTACGTGAACTTGATGATGAACTGTTTTAAATTATTTTGTAAAGAGCATGATATGTTGTATATATGTTGTAAGCATGAAATGTTAAAGTCAATTTATGACTACATTGATTGATTAAAGAATGTTGATTGAGTAAGGAACTCAATCTTTATATTTGTTATGTAAAGTAAAGTGTGTATGCCATGTTACTTTAATTATTTTGAGATGTATGTTGAGCATGTATTTATGTGCTATGTGATGCATGAAAGCTGTTAGATCTTGCTGAGCTGTCGAGCTCATTCTTGCAAATAATCACTTTTGCAGGTTAAGGATTCAAGGTAACGCTATGTGCTACTTGAAAGAAATGAATCAGATGTAATGCATGAAGATTTATATACTTTGGCTAAATTGTTATTATTTTGGACCCTGTTTAAGGTTTCAGATAATGTATTTGATAATGTATGATGGTTAATAGATGTTATGTTGTAAAGTTTAAATTTTACCCGATGTATAAGGGTTATTGAACGTGGTTGTAAGTTTTAGTTTATACTAACTCTGACAAAGCGATTCATGAAATAAAGTTGAATCAAAGTTATGTAATGACAAAGGTTGAGATTCAGGGAAATAAAGAAGGAATAATATAAAAGTTTTAAATATTCCGTATTTTTAGTGATTGTATCATTGATTAATGGTGTAAAGGATGTATTGTTAACGACCGATGTCGAGAGTTGTATTGTATGAATGTTGGTGAAGAATATCCTAAAGTACTTGAGAAGGACTAAAGATATTTTTCTTGTCTACGGTGGGTCTGAATTAAAACTCAAGGTATTCACAGACTCAAGTTTTCAAACAGACCAAGATGACAGTAAATCTGTTTCAGGGTATGTGTTTACCTTGAAAGATGGTGCAGTGAATTGAAAAGGTTCCAAATAACAAAAGGTTGTTGGTTTAGTGACAAAGACAAAGTATATAACTGTAAGTGAAGCTGCAAGTTGATGTTTTAGATGAAAAGTTCATTACAGAACTAGGAATAGGTCCTAAGTCTCATCTTGAATCTAAACATGTGTTGCGGCACTTTGATTAAAGAAATCATTGAAAGAGGAGAGTGTAGACTCTCAAGACAACATTGCAGATCCATTAACTCAAGCTTTAACACAATAGCAGTTTGATCGTCACTTAGAGAAGTTGGGTATGAGATACCATGGCGATTGGCTTTAGTGCAAGTGGGAGATTGAAAGTAGTATGCATACAAGCCAATTATGTATGATGATAAAGCATATACTTTGGAGGCAATCTTATTTATTTATTAATAAAAATATTCATTTATTAAAGGCATTTAATTATCTATATGGTGCCGTTTTTATAATATGTAAATAACCCATAGTTTTAAGCAATGCTTTTAGAATCATGATGATGATCATGCCAATGAGATCTAAATTCTTAGAAAGCTCTAAAACAAAAATAGTTCCTAATCATGGGATTACTAAAAAGGGGATTAGTAAATCCGGATAGATTAGTACATATGTTGCTTGCTCATTAGATGAGGATGATTGATCTCATAATCATTTGTGTGGAGACATAAAGCAAGTATGTAGGTGCTTATTGGAGAATAAATTCACTGAACGTGACTCGCTATGGAATACCTAATGGAGTTTTACTCGCCTGTCAATAGGAATTCCTAATGTGATAGTAGTACAAGTGATCCTTGGACTTGAGATCATCATAGTATCTTGTATGGAGAACCTAAAGGGTCACACCATAAAAGGAAAAATGATTATTTAAGAAGGTAATGGCATAATCGTAACAATGCATTAAGTGTAATTAATTTAATCTATGGTGATAGAATAGATTAAATAGCTTAATGTTTATTATTTAATATTTTGGAAATATTAAATATAAATTAATAAGAGGAGTCTTATTAATATTATTACAATTATTATTATTTTAATTTCTAAAGGAGTTTAGTAATTAATTTAATATTAGTACTCTCATTTATTCCTAATAAGATTAGGAGACAAATTAATTAAATGAATTTAATTAATTATTCCCCATGTGGTGGGAAACCTAAAATTAATTAAAGGAGTTTAATTAATTAAAAAGAAATCTCATGTCTAATAGGATTAGAAGGGTTGACCAATATCTATATAAGAGGAGTAAGAGTTAATTCTATATAAGAAGGAACAAAAACGGACATGTAACGAAGGAGTTACGTTAAAAACGAAAACAACGTTTTGTTAAAGTATCAACATATTGTACATATTTCGTTATACGTATCAACGTATTGTACGAATGTTGATATCCTTTGTATTCAGACTTTACATCATTAATCCATGATACAATCACTAAAAATACGAAATATTTAAAACTTTTATATTATTCCTTCTTTATTATCCCTGAATCTCAACCTTTATCATTACATAACTTTGATTCAACCTTATTTCATGAATCGCTTCGTCAGAGTTATTATAAACTAAAACTTACAACCACATTCAATAACCTTATACATCGGATAAAATTTAAACTTTACAACTCAACATCTGTTAGGCATCATACATTATCAAGTACATTATCTGAAACCTTAAACAGGGTCCAAAATAAAAATAATTCAGCCAAAGTATATAAATTTTCATGCGTTACATCTGATTCATTTCTTTCAAGTAGCACATAGCGTTACCTTGAATCCTTAACCTGCAAAAGTGATTATTTGCAAGAATGAGCTCGACAGCTCAGCAAGATCTAACAGCTTTCATGCATCACATAGCACATAAATACATGCTCAACATACATCTCATAATAATTAAAATAACATGGCATACATGCTTTACTTCACATAACAAATATAAAGATTGAGTTCCTTACTCAATCAACATTCTTTAATCAATCAATGTAGTCATAAATTGAGTTTAACATTTCATGCTTACAATATATATACAACATATCATACTCTTTACAAAACAATTTAAAACAGTTCAACATCAAGTTCACGTAGAAAATAGGAACTGAAAGACTTGCCTTTACCGGTGTTTTACCAACACGCTAATATTTCGCGTCCTTGCACAACCTACACTATATGTGAGATTGATAATAAACAAAATCAATACTCAATCTCATGGTCAAATTTATTCTAAAACCTTACTTTATCTTATTATCCTTTATAATGTCTTTATATACATCTAACTGTGTTTTATATGCAACTCGGTTTTATTTTCATTTTCATCATCACACATGCTAGACTATCGCACTTGTAGTTTAATGTGCGTATATCACACCATTTTATCATACCACTTTGGTTTCAAAAATGCATATTCAACACATTGTTTACATGTTTAATTTTCCTTTAAAAATTAAAAATCACCCTTTTCGATTTCTTTCCATTATTATTCTTGTATTATCATATTTTCATACTTAGATGCACATAACACCCAATATTAGCCACTAGTTAGACACTTTGTATACCAAAGTTTAGAAACACTATTACTCTTAGGCATTTTATCGAGCACGTTATGTGCACACATTAACTTATCTCAACTCTTGATCTTAAATGGTTAATTATGCATAGAATGTGATAACACATATCTATACTCATTACATATGTCAAAACATATTGTTAATCATCAAAATATACCATCACCCAAAATCTTAATTCAAACAGAATTATAAAACTCATCTTCACAATTTCTTTAACAAAACGTTGTTTTCGTTTTTAACGTAACTCCTTCGTTACATGTCCGTTTTTGTTCCTTCTTATATAGAATTAACTCTTACTCAGTGTACTACAACCTCATCTAGGCCTTACAGTCAGACCCTTATCCATCTGAAACAGATTCTGCAATTTCATTAACTAGTCCAGAAAATTTCATTTTCTGGACAGCCTTACTAAACAATTTATTTCGGACATGATCCGGTCCATAAAATGGCTCAATCTAGCGAGTCTGGCTAGTAAACTTCCATATCTACAACTTTTCAGTTTAAAGTTTCTTCAGATTCAAAACACACGAATTTATATGAATTTTTCAAAGTCAGAAACCGTAACAGTTTTGATTTTCTGGGCAGATTGTTTTCCCTTCGGACCAGCAGTACTAAAACAGACACTGCCAGAAATCTACAAGGAGTTTTCATGTGATTCCACTTTCAGAATATAGCTTACTTCCATAGCTTCGATTTGATATAAGGCTCACTTTCTAACTCATTATACCCAAAGAGGTATGAATTTCACAAGATCTGTCCACAATTACTCAAAACCTACGAATTTTGTTCTTCAAATTTTCTTTCCATTTCATTTTCTTTCTTGAATCCTCTTGTTTGATTCTTGATAATCCAAGATTAAACCAATACAAACAAGGTTAAGCATGATCTACTACCCTAGATCTTATAAAAACATAAATCTACCCACAAAAATCAAAGATTAAACAAGGGTTTAGAAGTTACCTTCTTCTAGCTTTTTCTTCTTCTTCTTCCATGGCTTCTTCTTCTCCTTCTAGCTTCTCTCAATCCCTCTATTTCTCTCTATCTCTCTCAATTTCTCTATCTCTCTATTTCTCTCTTCCACAAAGACTCTTGCTCTAAAAGAAAAACTCTAGGATTTCTTCTTGTGTAACTCCTCATTTTTGTAATAGTTATGTAATTAATTAATATAATAGTAACCCCCACTAATAACATAAGGCTTATGTTACAAAACTCTTACATGCATGACCAATATCACATTAAGCCATCTTAGAAGCATAACGTCACTTTTCCATCATTAGTTAAGCAACCCAATGGTTAGGCTATTCATTATATACTATTACTACTTTACTATAACATATAACATATTTCTAATGTCACACTTAAATAAATCCTTTACACCATTAATCAATGATACAATCACTAAAAATACGGAATATTTAAAACTTTTATATTATTCCTTCTTTATTTCCCTGAATCTCATCCTTTATCATTACATAACTTTGATTCAACTTTATTTCATGAATCGCTTTGTCAGAGTTAGTATAAACTAAAACTTACAACCACGTTCAATAACCCTTATACATCGGGTAAAATTTAAACTTTACAACATAACATCTATTAACCATCATACATTATCAAATACATTATCTGAAACCTTAAACAGGGTTCAAAATAATAACAATTTAGCCAAAGTATATAAATCTTCATGCATTACATCTGATTCATTTCTTTCAAGTTGCACATAGCGTTACCTTGAATCCTTAACCTGCAAAAGTGATTATTTGCAAGAATGAGCTCGACCGCTCAGCAAGATCTAACAGCTTTCATGCATCATATAGCACATAAATACATGCTCAACATACATCTCAAAATAATTAAAGTAACATGGCATACACACTTTACTTTACATAACAAATATAACAAACACCTTTTGATCAGTTGGATGATAGAAATAATACCCTACAGTTTCTTTAGGGTATCCCACAAATCTACACTTTTCGGATTTAGTTTGTAGCTTATCATGTTCAAACTTTTTGACATAAGCTGGACAACCCCAAGTCTTAACATGCTTAAGATTTGGTTTCCTCCCTTTCCACATCTCATATGGAATCTTTGGGGCGGATTTGGTAGGTACCTTGTTAAGTAGGTATGCAGCCGTTTCTAGGGCATATCCCCAGAAGGAAATTGGAAGGTCGGTAAAACTCATCATGGATCGAACCATGTCTAACAGTGTTTGATTTCTCCTTTCAGATACTCCATTTAACTGTGGTGTACCTGGAGGAGTCCATTGTGAGATTATACCATTTTCTTTGAGACAATTGAGAAACTCACCGCTTAAGTATTCTCCACCTCGATCTGATCGAAGTATCTTTATACTCTTGCCCGTTTGTTTCTCTACTTCACTTCTGAACTCTTTGAACTTTTCAAATGATTCTGACTTGTATTTCATCAAATACACATATCCAAATCTTGAGTGATTATCAGTGAAAGTAATAAAATAAGAATACCCACCCCGTGCACTTGTTGTCATAGGCCCACAAACGTCTGTGTGAATCAATGCCAACAACTCTGTAACTCTTTCTCCTTTTCCACTAAAAGGAGATTTAGTCATTTTACCCATGAGACAAGATTCACAAGTTGGATATGATTCATAATCGGATAGCTCGAGGAGCCCATCTTTATGCAACTTGGATAATCTTGTTTCATTGATATGACCGAGTCTACAGTACCACATGTAGGTATAATTAATATCATCTCTTTTCCTTTTCTTAGTTTGTTCAATTTGAAAAATATTTTCTTGTAAGTCAAGTGTATAAAGTCCATTTCGCAAATTTCCAACACCATATAAAACATCGTCTTTATAAATAGAACAACTATTGTTATTTATAACAACGTTAAATCCTTCCATATCCAATACAGAAATTGAAATAATGTTTTTAATAATATTCGGAACATAATAACAATTATTAAGATAAATGGACTTGCCCGAAGGCATTGCTAAATAATAAGTTCCTACAGCTAATGCAGCAACCTTTGCTCCATTCCCCACTCGTAGGATCACCTCATCATTGTTCAGCTTTCTACTTCTGACCAGTCCCTTCACATTATTACATTTGTGAGAACCACAGCCGGTATCCAATACCCAAGTAGAATTTTGACTTTCTGAAAAATTAATTTCAATCATGAACAAACCTTGATTGGAAGTCGAAGCTTCTCCAAGCTTCTTCTTTGCCAGAAACTTCTTGCAGTTCCTCTTCCAATGACCCGGCTCGTTGCAATGGAAGCACATTCCTTTGCTAGCTGGATCAGATTTCTTTTGTTCCTTTATGTTCACTTTGCCCTTGGTCATCCGAGATCGGAAGAGCTCCTTAGATATCTCATATCTAGCAGTCCTACTTTGTTCACCATACAACTCCTTGAGGTGAATCAACATAGTTGGAGCATCCATGTTTTCATGCTGACGCTGAAGCTCGTTATTCATGGATGCAAGCATGATGTATTGAGCCACAGATGCATCATCTTGCCACTTTACAATGGTGGCAATCTCTTCCTCAGAGGCTGTTTCTGGAACAGTTCCAGGGACAGGTGAGTTTAGGACATAAGAAATCTTTTCAGCAGTGAGAACTATTCTCAGATTTCTTAGCCAGTCCGTATAATTCGGCCCGGTAAGCTTATTAGCATCAAGTATGCTTCGCAGTGAAATTAGTGATTTTGACATCTTTTAAAATTCTGCATGTGAAAGAAAACAACATTTTAGCAAACATTCGTTTTATTAACTTTGCATACCAAAATAAATTTAGGTCTTTATTTTAAATTGGTATCTCCCACTATTTTTATCAAACTATATTACCCTCACTTATATAGTTCGGCAACATCTAATTAAAGATTTGCTAGTGAGAATAAGGATCCCATTTCAAATGTATATAACCTTGTGGATAGCACAACAAGCGATATACAAATAAATAGGTAGACAACTCTTGTCAATTACATCACTATATAACTCCTTTTATTTTGCCTCTTAAATCATAATGGTCAAGTGTGTGCACATCCGAACTAAAATGATTGAAGTTAAGTCCAGCCTAGCACTTCCATAAATTCAAAAAAGAAAAATGTTCGTCCTTGTGGATAGCACAACAAGACTAGATCGTTCAATTTTCTTGATAAGCATCAAATGTGATTAATTAACATCTTAAATACGTAATACTCGCCTTGTGGATAGCACAACAAGCTCATATTAAATATTTAATACTCTATTAATTTATCATGCTAGAAGGCGACGTTCGATATTCCAAATATTATTTGAACGCTTCGGACTTAATATTATTTCTTTGAGGAATTTGTTATTATTTGTCTCATCTTGTTTAGCGCGCATGCACATATATATAAAATACGAGTCATTTTATTAAACATGCGAAACATGTTTGCATAAAAATATAATATATATAATATTTAGCATGCAATATAGAATATTATATTCTACTCGGATTGATTATGAACTTTTATTCTAGTTTGGTTCACTAGAGCCACCAAGTGAACCAAAAGGTCAAACCTAGGAGTGCAAAAATTTAAATTTAAATATAACTATTACATTTAAACCCGGGCTCCATACAAACGGGTCTTCACGCGCTCCTTGCTCCTTGGTCTCCAATTTTTTCAAGATAATTCTAAATATTTCTATTACATTAAACTATTTAATTTAAATAGAAACCTTGATCAGCAGTCAAGGGGAAGTACATAGGAGGGAGATAGAATTTTACATCACGAAAATTTTTTTTTAGAGAAGACGAGGTACACAGACCCCATTTAATAAAACCCATTCATTCAAGCATTCAACTAAAATAAAATCTAATCACATTGGTCAAATAGTCCATAATCAATCCCCATTTATTATCATACATATCACTATATATATCAATAAATAAATATTCATCTCATGAATTAAAATATTCCATATATATATGAGTATCATTTAATGGGCAATTTTAAATTGCATGAAATCCAATTTCAAGATTAAAATAAACTCTTTATTTTAATTATAAAATTATTTAGAATATAATATATAAATATATCATATTTATTTTTATTTTTTTTAAAAAGTCACCTTCTTTTATTAAAAGAGTCCTGCAGGTTTATTAAAAGAGTCCTTTCCTGATGGGTCACATTCTTTTTGGAGTAAGAAAGAGACAACACATTTTCTTTGCAGAATTCAAGATTAGCACCCCAAAAAAAAAATTTTGTGATTCGTCCCAAAAAAAAAAAAACGTCATTTTTTTTTCTTAAAAAAAAATAATTTTATACAATAAAATTATGCCCAATAAATAGTCATTTTCTGGACAGCCTTACTAAACAATTTATTTCGGACATGATCCGGTCCATAAAATGGCTCAATCTAGCGAGTCTGGCTAGTAAACTTCCATATCTACAACTTTTCAGTTTAAAGTTTCTTCAGATTCAAAACACACGAATTTATATGAATTTTTCAAAGTCAGAAACCGTAACAGTTTTGATTTTCTGGGCAGATTGTTTTCCCTTCGGACCAGCAGTACTAAAACAGACACTGCCAGAAATCTACAAGGAGTTTTCATGTGATTCCACTTTCAGAATATAGCTTACTTCCATAGCTTCGATTTGATATAAGGCTCACTTTCTAACTCATTATACCCAAAGAGGTATGAATTTCACAAGATCTGTCCACAATTACTCAAAACCTACGAATTTTGTTCTTCAAATTTTCTTTCCATTTCATTTTCTTTCTTGAATCCTCTTGTTTGATTCTTGATAATCCAAGATTAAACCAATACAAACAAGGTTAAGCATGATCTACTACCCTATATCTTATAAAAACATAAATCTACCCACAAAAATCAAAGATTAAACAAGGATTTAGAAGTTACCTTCTTCTAGCTTTTTCTTCTTCTTCTTCCATGGCTTCTTCTTCTCCTTCTAGCTTCTCTCAATCCCTTTCTCTCTATCTCTCTCAATTTCTCTATCTCTCTATTTCTCTCTTCCACAAAGACTCTTGCTCTAAAAGAAAAACTCTAGGATTTCTTCTTGTGTAACTCCTCATTTGAGTAATAGTTATGTAATTAATTAATATAATAGTAACCCCCACTAATAACATAAGGCTTATGTTACAAAACTCTTACATGCATGACCAATATCACATTAAGCCATCTTAGAAGCATAACGTCACTTTTCCATCATTAGTTAAGCAACCCAATGGTTAGGCTATTCATTATATACTATTACTACTTTACTATAACATATAACATATTTCTAATGTCACACTTAAATAATTACTTATTTTAGTAATAAACTCAATTAAACCTTACTAATTATCATTCCTATTTAACCAAAATAATTGCAATTTTATTTAACCCATTACAAACCTTCTAATTTAATTATTTAATTAAATTAGAATATTTCCATAACATTAAAGTAATAAAATATACATCATACTTAAATAAATTATTCCATACTAATTTCCATTGAATATTTATTTTACTCCATAAATATTTTAACTAAAATATTTATTTTATTTGATAAATATTCTAATTATTTACGAGATTCACAATCGTATTACACTAACATATTACGTTTATATGTAACATACACTCCTCTCTCATTTTATTAAAACAAATATATTCACAATAGAGAATTACTCACATCATTTATGAAATTTAATTCATGACAATTATAGTGCCAACAAGGCATAATAATTAAATTATATTATTTCATAATATAATATCAACTTAATTAAATTAACTAATTTTATTCAGTTAATTTCCTTTTCGTAATAATTTCATTTAACTTCTTCAAAAGTTAAATTAAATTAACTATTAAACCTCATTCTTCCAATATATGAATATATATATATATATATATATATATATATATATATATATTTACTTACACGCAAAATATGTCATAATAAGAATTTCATTCATTAAATTCTTATTTTAATAATTTTTGAAAATTCGGGTTGTCACAATGTTAGCTTATCTATATTGGTTCTGTAATAAAATATGAACATGTGAACCTAACTAGTGCTCATTCCTAACAAAAATGTAAGTTTGAAGGTGGATATGATCATGTAAATGCTATATAGTCGTTTTGATGTTATGAGCATGTTTAGATAACTTTGAAATATATGAATGAACCCTTAACTTGTGTTTATATAGTTCGTAAGGAAGCATGAACATGTTAGGCCCTATTAGTAAGATTCACTAATAGAAATACAAGCCTTGCACGTGAGCATTAACACGATACGTGGAGATTTAAATTCTGATATTTATGGACACATGTGATAGTACTCTTAGACTCATTCATGTGTCATGCATATATATATACCATGATTGGTTGCCTTGATTAAAGTTTAGCATAAACGAAGCATGTTTTCAAGATAATAACAATGCTAGCTACATATATGCAATACGAGTACTCATGAGCACGTTTAATACAAGTTATGTGAATATCTTATGGGTTTAAAAAGCGAGCATGTTAGACCATATGAGTTCGTGTCCTTGAATGGCTTTAAGTATTAACTTAAGAACCTATACCATGTACGATTGGATTTGGAAAAGTTATACAAGCATGTAAAGTATCCTTTAAATATGAATACATGCTACGTGATATTATATGATGTTACTTGAACCCGATTTTGACGGTTAACTCAAAGAGAATGCCGTAACTTGCTAAAATGAAATATATTTAATATTAATTGCGATCTTATAAGATATAAGAATGTGTTTAAACTCTAAAGGAGGAACGTTAAAGATAGAACTTATATTCTATATAACTGTGTAGCTAGGTTAAGACTTAGCTTATGTATTGATAGTATATTCGAAGATAAAATGTGAAGATTATATGACTAATGAATATCATATATATATGTAATTGTATTACGATAGGAATTCAAAAGTGTTGATTTGCTTTCGTGGATAAACTACGCTAAAGGCAAGTTCTCTTACTTACACTCTTTTAAAGTGCAAGTATCCTAACCGACGCATTTACTTTATGCAAGGAAATCTATGATTGTGCAAGTTTCCTAACTTACACTCTTTTACTGTGCAAGTATTCTATCCTTGTATATTGCGAACTAGTTTTCTACTTAATCGGTTGAATTGAATTAGCATACTTGAACTCTTATTTCATTAAAGCTATTATTCATGTTGAACTTAGTATTGTTCTTGAATATTGTGAAAGTGTCTATGTCATTTGATTCGGCTAGACTTATATTATTGGAAAGCAACCCAAACTAATTGATTGGTGCGGGATCTTGTATTTGACTGAGAAGAACAACCTTCTTTGAAGGGAATATATAATTGTCGGAGGACTGACGTGCACACTTGAGTATGATTGATTGTTATGCATAACGATGGTACTTTAGGCTGATCACCTGTTATACCTGTTTTTATTGGATTTTCAGTTTATTACTGTCAATTCTAGTAGAAGTTCATAGTCCTTAGTGACTGCTCAGTATTCAATTATTTAAAATCTTGAATTGACGTATTATTGAATCATATTGATATTATTCTGTCCTTAGCGACTGTTATTGAGAACTGTTGATATTCTTGTTATCCTTGAACTATCAAACCTTGTTATACCTTTTTGCGAATTGGGAATCTTATTACTCACCCTTATTATATATTACTTGCTGGGCAATTTGTGCTCATTCTTGCTTTCCCTAAAACATTTCAGTTAAGGCAGAGCATGGCGAACCTTCGGGCGTTGATAAGGGCAAGGGCAAGGCTACCAATTAGCTTGTCTCTTATATGTTTTAAATATTTTAATGTTGTATTAAGATGATGTAGTAAGACTGGTTTTGATTATGTTTAAGCTTAAGTTAGGTTATGTAATAAGTCGTTAATTGATATTATTATGTAATCTATTAAGTACTGTAGGTTGTGAGACTTGGGGGAATAATTATAATAAATCATTGTAAATTATTCTAGAATAGATTTTCCGCTGTGATCATGTGATATTTAGTTATTATTATCGTAATGTATTACCATGAGCACGTGATGAACCGAATTCGAGAGACCTCGTGACGGTCCTGGAATTTGGGTGCGTCACAGGTTGGTATCAAAGCTGTAGTTATAAACCTTAGGAACGAGTGTCCTTAGACTATAACTTAGGCGAACTTAGAAGTTAGGAAGGAGATAAAACTCATGTAGAGTTTTCCTTGAAAGACTTAGTCTGTTATGAAATGTAACTTCATTTTATACAATGAACTTATATTTTATTTAACATTCTAATGGAGTTACTATTTGTTTGTCTTGTGTTTATGATTGTAGGATGACAGACACAGGTACACCTAGTAGAGTGGCAGAGGAGGAGCCCAGGGATATACATGTAGTATACGAGGCACCTTTAGAGGCTACACCAGTGCAAGCTGTTGCACCGTTCGAGTATGACGACAAGGACGAGATTGAGATAGAGTCTGATCCAGAGGAGGAGCCGATGGAGGATGAGCCAGTAGAGGACTCTGATGAGGCCACTATAGAGGAACAGATGTTAGGAGAGTACGAGGAGCGGATCCTAGAGTTAGACTGCAAGGTTCAGGAGCTCGAGGCAGAGGCCCAAGAGAGAGAGTCTGAGTTCCAGAAACTGCGGGATGAGGACCACCTGAGGAAGCTGGCTATGCAGGAATTAGAGGTGGAGATCGCCTACCGTAGGGAGGCAGGGATCCAGATGGGGACTCTGTTTCACAGGTCAGTGGCTAGGAATGTAGATTTGGTAGAGAAGCTAGAAGAGGTTGAGCAGAGGGAGCTGAGTGAGAAGACAGAGAAGGAAGCAGTCCGCACTCAGTTGGAATTAGAGGTGATGGAAAGGATACACTTCGAGGAGAAGTGGGGGGCTGCCCATGAGAGAGCAGACGACCTGGAAGATGAAGTCAAATGTAAGAAGAGGAAAATGAATAAGATAGGGTACGTGTTCCGTTCGGCATTTGAGAGAGTGCTTGATAGTGTGTACCATTACCCGGCGGAGCAGGGACAGACTCTACATACTATGAGTCGAGAACTGGTAGCTTATATAGCACAGATGGAGTACAAGAGAGCAGTGGAGCGCGGGATGATGTGATGAGATTCCCTTAGATAGTCTAGTGGTAGTACTATTTGTGTCTTTTATGTATTGTACATACTATGTTGAAATCCCTATCTTTTGTGTAAGGTGTGGGATAGTGATGTGAACCCCGAGTTAGCTTTTGTTAGAGGGGTAGTTTGGTAGTAGGTTGGTATATTCCCCGTCTTTTGGGATATTAGGGGATATATGTGATAACATTTATAGCAGTATGCTAGGGAAATCATGTAATGAAACGATTTGGCATATGAATATAATTGAAGTTTATTTCAGAAAGGTGTTACAATTTTTTATTGTTATTATTTTTTTTTTAGTATTAAAAGAAATACTTAAGTAATATACTTGAATAATAATAAAATGAAAATTGTGATGCAGATAATGCCGCCCAGACGTAGATTGACTGCACCTGAGGAATCAGTAAACAATGAGAGGGAACAAGTAGACCCGATCCAGAAACTGGTAGACTTGTTAGGAGAAGCCTTAAGGGGAAGGAACAATGAACCCGTTCGCCCAAACCCTCAGACTGTGCCAGTAACAACCTTTAAAGACTTTAAGAGTGTAAGACCCCCAGAGTTCGAGGGAACTACCGACCCAATCGTCGCACAAACGTGGATCAAAGAGATCGAAAAAGCTTTCACTATAGCTAGCGTAGGCGAAGATCAGAAGACGGTGTTTGCCACGTACATGATGAGGGGAGAAGCGAATTACTGGTGGGAGGCTAATCAACAAAGAGCTGGAGAAGGGATAATAGCTTGGGACAAGTTTAAGACGCTGTTCTTCGAGAATTACTTCCCGAAGAGTATGAAGAATAGGATGGAGGTGAAATTCCTAGAGTTAAAACAAGGTGAGATGACGGTGGCGCAATACGCGGCTAGGTTTAACGAACTAGCAGGATTTGCGGAGTACCAAGTTGGTGATGAAGAGAGAAAGGCTAGACGTTTCGAACAAGGGTTGAAGCCGTGGCTGTTCAATAAGGTATCAGTTCTTCAAATTGATTCCTTTGCAACATTACTAGAGAAGGCAATCATTGCGGAAGGTGGCAGTGAGGCCTTAAGTCTGTATAACAAAGAAAAGAAAGGAAGGAATGCTGGAGGAGAGAATCGTACGGGAGGAAGCAGTAGCGGAGGAAGCAACTTGGGAAAGAGAAAATGGGAGAATAACAACAACAACAAAAACAACAATAATCAATCAAGGAATTTTTGTGGAGGTTTCAAGAAGAGGGCTGAAGGATGCCCTAAGTGTGGGAAGAATCACTAGGGCGAGTGCTGGAAGGGACGTGTCACTTGCTACAACTGCGGACAGGAAGGGCACATCTCGTCCAACTGTCCGAAACCAAAGAAGATCCAAGGATGCTTTGCGTGTGGCTCGACGGAGCACCGGATTAAGGATTGCCCAAAGAAGGGAAGTGGCGGGGGTAGTAATCAGCAAGGAGGCAACAAGCTGATGATCGGCGGGCCGGCACAATCCAACCGCCCAACCGCCAGAACCTTTAACATGACCGTCCAAGACGCCGTGGCTGCGAAGGACGTGGTGTCAGGTATAATCCCAATCAATGATATAAATGCTTATGTATTATTTGATTCGGGTGCCACCTGTTCGTTTGTATCTGAAGAATTTGTTAGTAGACTTAGTACACCCCGAGAACGATTAGAAAATCCTTTGATCATAGAAGTTGCTAATAAGGAAGTGATCCCTGTAGAATACATTTATCGAGATTGTCACGCAAACATTAGAGAACATGAACTGAGCGTAGACTTGATTCCTATTAGATTGGGAGAATTTGACGTAATACTGGGAATGGATTGGTTGTATAACCATGCTGCGATAATTGACTGTCAGAACAAATGTGTGAACCTTCAGACTCCGAGTAAGTCAAAGGTAGTGTTTTATGGTAGCTCATCGCTTAAGCAATCGTGTTGCGTTACGATGATGCAGGCCAAGAAATTGTTAAGGAAAGGATGCGTAGGATATTTAGCTTACATCGTTGATACTCAGAAAAAGGGAGTATAAATTAAGGATATATCCGTAGTGAATGAATTTCTAGATGTGTTTCCGGACGATCTGCCTGGTCTTCCGCCAGACAGAGAAATTGAATTCATAATAGACTTAGCACCGGGAACGGCACCGATTTTGAAAGCTCCATATCGTATGGCGCCAGTAGAAATGAAGGAATTGATGATACAATTGCAAGAGTTGTTGGATAAGGGTTACATTTGATCGAGTGTTTCTCCTTGGGGAGCACCAGTACTATTCGTTAAAAAGAAGGACGGATCGATGAGGCTCTGTATCAATTATCGAGAATTGAACAGAGTAACGATCAAGAACCGATATCCGCTACCGAGGATAGACGACTTATTTGATCAACTGAAGGGAGCAAAGTGTTTCTCAAAGATCGACCTACGAACAGGATATCATCAACTGAAAGTGAGGGATGAGGACATACCAAAGACTGCGTTTCGAACCCGTTATGGACACTACGAGTTTTTGGTAATGTCATTTGGATTGACTAATGCTCCGGCAGCATTTATGGACTTGATGAACCGAGTTTTCAAGCCATACTTGGATAAATTTGTAGTGGTTTTTATCGACGACATTTTGATCTACTCGAAGACAGAGGAAGAACACGCCGAACATCTAAAGATTGTTTTGGAGGCACTAAGGAAGGAGAAGATGTATGCAAAATTTTCTAAGTGCGAATTTTGGATGGAGAAGGTTCAATTCTTAGGCCACGTGGTGGATAAGAATGGAATCTCTGTAGACCCTACGAAGGTTGAAGCAGTAAGTAATTGGGAACAACCGAGAACACCGACGGAGGTGAGAAGCTTTTTAGGGTTAGCCGGATACTATCGAAGATTCATCCAAGATTTTTCTAAGATAGCAACCCTGCTGACCAATTTGACTAGAAAGACGGTGAAATTTGTATGGACCGACAAATGTGAAGAGAGTTTTCAGGAGTTGAAGAAGAGATTGAGCGAAGCACCTGTATTATCATTACCAGATGATGCGGGAAATTTTGTGGTGTATAGTGATGCATCGCACAAGGGACTTGGCTGTGTACTTATGCAGCACGGCAAGGTCATTGCATATGCATCACGACAATTGAAGGATTTTGAAAAACGATACCCTACTCACGACTTAGAGTTAGCGGCAGTAGTTTTTGCGTTAAAGATATGGAGGCATTATTTGTACGGGGAGAAATGTGAGATACACACGGACCACAAGAGTCTGAAATATATCTTCACACAGATGGAGTTTAACATGCGGTACAGGAGATGGTTAGAATTAATCAAAGACTATGATTGCGATATTCTTTATCACCCGGGAAAGGCGAATGTGGTTGCCGAAGCTCTGAGCAGGAAAGGAAGGGAGAAGTTGTTTAATTTGACGACTCAGGAAGAATTGATAAGAGAGATGGAGAAATTGGAAATAGAAGTGAAAGAACCAAAGAAGCCTGGAGAGAAGTTGTTTGTAGTGGGAGCTCATCCGACATTGTTGGATAGAGTAAAGGAAGCCCAGGAAAAGGATGAAGAGTGTGAGAAAATTCGAAAGAGGATCACGAAAAATGAGGAAGAAAAATTTTGAATGGATAAAGACGGTATTTTGAGATTTGAAGGAAGAGTGTGGGTACCAGCGGTAACCGAGTTGAGGGAAGAGATTTTGCACGAGGCACACAATACGACGTATTCCGTTCATCCGGGAGGCACTAAGATGTACCGAGATTTGAAGCAACATTTTTGGTTGCCCAATTTGAAACGGGAAGTCGCAAAGTGCGTCAGTAGATGTTTGACTTGCCAACGCGTTAAAGCAGAACATCAGCGGCCGAGTGGTTTACTACAACCGTTGGAAATACCAGAGTGGAAATGGGAGCATATTACGATGGACTTCGTGGTAGGACTTCCATCTACGCATAAAGGTTATGATGCCATTTGGGTTATCGTGGATCGACTAACCAAGACCGCACATTTTCTACCAATCAAGATCCGCTACAGTTTGAAACAATTAGCAAGTCTGTATGTAAAAGAGATTGTTTCACGACATGGAGTGCCAGTATCAATTATCTCTGATCGAGATCCGCGCTTCACGTCCAATTTTTGGAAGAGTTTGCAAGAGAGAATGGGAACACAGTTGAGGTTGAGTACTGCTTACCATCCTCAGACAGACGGACAGAGTGAGAGAACAATACAAACGCTGGAGGACATGCTTAGGACTTGCGTGATGGATTTTAAGGGAAATTGGGATGACCACCTACCCTTAGTAGAATTTGCATATAATAATAGCTACCATGCGAGTATCGGCATGCCACCGTACAAAGCTCTTTACGGAAGAAAATGCAGAACGCCATTATGTTGGGACGAAGTCGGAGAACGACGAATACTCGGACCAGAGTTAGTTCAACAAACCGCAGACGTGGTGACAGTGATAAGAGCCAGATTAGTAGCAGCTCAAGACCGCCAGAAGAAATACGCAGATTTGCATCGGCAGGACCGAGACTTCAAAGTCGGCAGTTTCGTATTCTTGAAGGTATCTCCATGGAAGGGAAAAATTCGTTTTGGCAAGAAAGGAAAATTGAGTCCAAGATTCATAGGACCGTTCGAGATACTGAAGCGAGTGGGCGAAGTGGCATACAAAGTTGCGTTACCACCCGAGTTGGAGCATATCCACAACGTGTTCCACATTTTCGTGTTGCGACCGTACAAGGCCGACTACAAGCACGTGATTTCTTACGAGCCCATTCAAGTGGAGAAGAACTTGGCGTATGATGAAATTCCTGTCCAGATATTAGATAGGAAAGAACAAACTTTGAGAAATAAAATTATTCCATCTGTAAAAGTACTTTGGCGTAACCACGATGTCGAGGAGGCAACGTGGGAGTTAGAAGATAGGATAATGAGGGATTATCCCCATTTATCTGTGTAACCTTATAGCCATTTCGGGACAAAATTTTTATAAGGGGGGGAGGATGTAATACCCGAGAATTTTCTAATATTATTAAATGAATATATTAATGGAAATGAGAATTTATTAGAATATAAATAATTTTGTGTTATGAGAATGATTAATTCAATTATATTAAATTGAATAATTATAATAATTGAGAAATTGATGGGGTTTGCGATAAACTCATTGATAGCCTTGTGTGGCACAATATAAGAATGATTATATTAATTTAGGCGAACAATTAATCTATATTATTTGTTAATTGCTATTGTAGAATATTAATTAATTGTTATCATAGAATATTAATTAATTGTTGTGAAATATTAACTGTGATTGATTTATCATATGTGATTATTATTATTGCAATAAATATAATAATAATAATGAACAACGTGTTTATAAATATAATAAGATTTATATTAAAGTGATAATTAATCATATAAGGGTTAATTAAATTGTTATGGAGATTAACAATTATATTGATTGATGAAGGATGTGTGTATATTATTAATTAATATTTAATAAGATGAGTGATTCTATATGCAAGCATGCGAATTAAATGTGTAACATATATTAGCTAACTATGTATTATGTGAAGTGTAATATGACGCTATTATATGGTAAGGATTATTGAATTATGGGAGTTACATGATAATAGCCTATGTGACAATATGTATGTAAGTATACATTAAAATAATGTATTATGAATATAAATAATAATTGATGATTATTTATATATGTAATGGAATATATGTGTCAATTTACACTTACTACATTATGTGAATAACATGATTATTGGGATTACATTATAATTCTAATTGTAATCTAAATATATAGTATGAATATAGATATAATAGCCTAAGTGTATGATATATGTATATATGGCCTTAGTATTAATACACTTCATGTTGCAAATGCTGAGATATATGGCTTGTCCATTCCTCATCCTCTCCTACACGTGAAAGCCTATGCCTACTCTCTTTTCTCGAACTCAGCATTCTAGCAAATCATGATATGGGGAGTGGGCACAACAGTGTTCTTCAACCACTCTACCAACTCTTCCTTAGCTGATATACAAAGCTTCAATCTATTGGTTCAAATTAATGGACAATTACATTGTCTGTGTAAGGATTCTTCTATAAATAACATCCATGTTTCTTCGTTTTCAATTTGCTGAGAGTTTGCATAAGTAGTGAGTGAAAGCAATATACATATATCAGTAGGGGAAGTTGGATTAGCAGCAAACTCTATTTGAATCCTAGCAGAGGTATAATTCATTTTTCTTTGTTCTTCATTTTCGTTTTCTGTTTCTGAAGTTTCCTTCAAATTCTTGATTATGCCAAATTGGTTCATGATTGGGTTGTAGAACCCTTATATTGTTGTTATATGAACATACATACATGATGAAACCACTATATAGCTTTCTTGACTTTCATTTCTATTTTTGCTCTACAATTTCTGTAAAACATCAAATTCGTGAAATTGGTTGGAGTTCATGAAATTGGGAATTGATAAATGGCGATTGACTGTTATATAAGCATATATATATATATATATATATATATATATATGTGTGTTAGTAAGTTAAAGAAGTCTAATAGCATCTAGGTATGTTAAAATCGATGAAATGGGAAGTTTGGGGACGGTTTTGGCTGCAGCGAACTGAGTCTTCAATGCCGCGCCGCAGCGCCGATGCACAGCGTTAGCTGCGCGCTGCAGCGCCACAACGCGGCAGTACCAGCGTCTCCCACGCCGCAGCACCAATCCCAGGGCATTATGCCCGCGCCGCAGCTCCATCCGCGCCGCAGCGCCAGATTGTGGCTGCTGTTGCCGCGCCGCAGCGCCGGCCTCTGTGTTCAGTTTTCTGCATTCTGCAACAAAACTGTTATGTACTAATTGGTTGATTTTTGTTTAAACAAGCATGGAAGCATGATTAATACATATATATAAACCTAATGAGACAATGTAAGCATGTTTTAGTGTATTAGCATGCATGGTTAACAAAACGACATGAAGCTTGGAAACGAACTTAAAATTTCATAAACAATCATTAACATTATAAAGCATGTTTACATACTGACCTTGCAAGCACGTTAGTACCACCTAGAGACACATGAAGTGCATGTTAGCTTATCTATATTGGTTCCGTAATAAAATATGAACATGTGAACCTAACTAGTGCTCATTCCTAACAAAAATGTAAGTTTGAAGGTGGATATGATCATGTAAATGCTATATAGTCGTTTTGATGTTATGAGCATGTTTAGATAACTTTGAAATATATGAATGAACCCTTAACTTGTGTTTATATAGTTCGTAAGGAAGCATGAACATGTTAGGCCCTATTAGTAAGATTCACTAATAGAAATACAAGCCTTGCACGTGAGCATTAACACGATACGTGGAGATTTAAATTCTGATATTTATGGACACATGTGATAGTACTCTTAGACTCATTCATGTGTCATGATTATATATATATACCATGATTGGTTGCCGTGATTAAAGTTTAGCATAAACGAAGCATGTTTTCAAGATAATAACAATGCTAGCTACATATATGCAATACGAGTACTCATGAGCACGTTTAATACAAGTTATGTGAATATCTTATGGGTTTAAAAAGCGAGCATGTTAGACCATATGAGTTCGTGTCCTTGAATGGCTTTAAGTATTAACTTAAGAACCTATACCATGTACGATTGGATTTGGAAAAGTTATACAAGCATGTAAAGTATCCTTTAAATATGAATACATGCTACGTGATATTATATGATGTTACTTGAACCCGATTTTGACGGTTAACTCAAAGAGAATGCCGTAACTTGCTAAAATGAAATATATTTAGTATTAATTGCGATCTTATAAGATATAAGAATGTGTTTAAACTCTAAAGGAGGAACGTTAAAGATAGAACTTATATTCTATATAACTGTGTAGCTAGGTTAAGACTTAGCTTATGTATTGATAGTATATTCGAAGATAAAATGTGAAGATTATATGACTAATGAATATCATATATATATGTAATTGTATTACGATAGGAATTCAAAAGTGTTGATTTGCTTTCGTGGATAAACTACGCTAAAGGCAAGTTCTCTTACTTACACTCTTTTAAAGTGCAAGTATCCTAACCGACGCATTTACTTTATGCAAGGAAATCTATGATTGTGCAAGTTACCTAACTTACACTCTTTTACTGTGCAAGTATTCTATCCTTGTATATTGCGAACTAGTTTTCTACTTAATCGGTTGAATTGAATTAGCATACTTGAACTCTTATTTCATTAAAGCTATTATTCATGTTGAACTTAGTATTGTTCTTGAATATTGTGAAAGTGTCTATGTCATTTGATTCGGCTAGACTTATATTATTGGAAAGCAACCCAAACTAATTGATTGGTGCGGGATCTTGTATTTGACTGAGAAGAACAACCTTCTTTGAAGGGAATATATAATTGTCGGAGGACCGACGTGCACACTTGAGTATGATTGATTGTTATGCATAACGATGGTACTTTAGGCTGATCACCTGTTATACCTGTTTTTATTGGATTTTCAGTTTATTACTATCAATTCTAGTAGAAGTTCATAGTCCTTAGTGACTGCTCAGTATTCAATTATTTAAAATCTTGAATTGACGTATTATTGAATCATATTGATATTATTCTGTCCTTAGCGACTGTTATTGAGAACTGTTGATATTCTTGTTATCCTTGAACTATCAAACCTTGTTATACCTTTTCGCGAATTGGGAATCTTATTACTCACCCTTATTATATATTACTTGCTGGGCAATTTGTGCTCATTCTTGCTTTCCCTAAAACATTTCAGTTAAGGTAGAGCATGGCGAACCTTCGGGCGTTGATAAGGGCAAGGGCAAGGCTACCAATTAGCTTGTCTCTTATATGTTTTAAATATTTTAATGTTGTATTAAGATGATGTAGTAAGACTGGTTTTGATTATGTTTAAGCTTAAGTTAGGTTATGTAATAAGTCGTTAATTGATATTATTATGTAATCTATTAAGTACTGTAGGTTGCGAGACTTGGGGGAATAATTATAATAAATTATTGTAAATTATTCTAGAATAGATTTTTCGCTGTGATCGTGTGATATTTAGTTATTATTATCGTAATGTATTACCATGAGCACGTGATGAACCGAATTCGAGAGACCCCGTGACGGTCCTGGAATTTGGGGGCGTCACAGATACCCTAGTGATATAGGGCATGTTTTTGCTATCGATGTGAGAGACTCCTTAGTGCATAGTGCTTTTAAACAAATGCATAGGGATAGTTTGGAGGTTGTCATCACCAACAGTTTGGATATGGACAAGGAAGATGAGATTGAACATACTCAAGAGTTGAAGGAAATTATGGTTGCACTACACTCGTTGCCAAAATTCTCAAATAAGTATGCAGTTCATTCTATTCAATTACCTGTTTCTCATCAAAAATTATTACCATCTGTTGTGCAAGCTCCAACCCTAGAATTGAAATAATTACCAGACCATTTAAAATATGCATATTTGGGATCTAATGATACTTTGCCTGTGATTATTGCTAGTAATCTAACAAAAGTGCAAGAGAATAAATTGCTGAGAGTCCTAAGGGATCATATCACAGTTTTTGGTTGGACGATAGTAGATATCAAGGGCATTAGTCCTGCAATGTGCATGCATCGGGTACTATTAGAGGATGGAGCTAAGCCCATGAGGGACGCACAAAAAAGATTGAACCCACCCATGATGGAGGTAGTGAAAAAGAAGGTGCTCAAACTACTTGATGCCGACATAATCTAACCTATTTCTGACAGTCAATGGGTAAATCCAGGGCAAGTAGTTCCAAAGAAATTCGGAATCACAATTGTCAAGAATGATGATAATGACTACAGGAAATTAAATGTTGTAACTAGAAAAGATCATTTTCCTCTTCCTTTTATTGATCAAATGTTAGAAAGATTAGCTGGGCATACTTATTGTTGTTTTCTAGATGGTTTTTCAGGATATAACCAGAATATGATTGCACCCGAGAACTAAGAAAAGACCACATTCACATGTCCCTTTGGAACATTTGCATACCGACGTATGTCATTTGGACTTTGTAATGCTCTCGGTACTTTTTAGAAATGCATGGTAAGCATTTTTTTAGATCTTCTAGAAAACTACTTTGAGGTCTTTATGGATGATTTCACAATACATGGTGATTCTTTGGATGCATTCTTAGATAACTTGAGTCGTGTTTTAGATAGATGCATGGAAATAATCTTGTTCTAAATTGGGAAAAGTGTTATTTTATAGTAGAACAGGGAATAGTACTTGGTCATGTTGTGTCATCTAAAGGACTAGAAGTTGATAAAGCTAAGATAAATGTTATTTCTGCTTTGCCTTACCATGTCAGCGTGCGGGAGATTCGTTCTTTTCTTGGTCATGTATGATTCTATCGAAGGTTTATCAAGAATTTCTCAAAGATTGCATTGCCCTTGTGTAAATTACTGCAAAAGGATGTGGACTTTAAGTTTGATGATGAGTGCAAGGAGACTTTTGATGCTTTAAAGAAATTGTTGACCTCTGCCCCCTGTAATTTAACCACCAAATTGGAAGTTTCCATTTTAGATAATGTGTGACGCAAGTAACTATGAAGTGGGGGCTGTTTTGGGACAAAGAATTGATAAAGTTGTTCATGTCATCTACTATGCTTCTAGAACTTTGAATGGGGCCCAGATAAACTATTCCACAACTGAAAAGGAACTTTTATCTATGGTTTTTGCTTTAGATAAATTTCTATCATATTTTATTGGCACTAAATTTATAGTTTATTCTGACCATGCTACTCTCAGGTATTTGCTAACTAAGAAGGACTCTAAACCTAGGATTATCAAATGGATTCTCCTTTTGTAAGAATTTGACTTGGAGATCAAAGATAAGAAGGTTGCAAACAACTTGGTAGCGGATCACCTGAGTAGACTTTTGAGAGAAGAGGATGAACTACCCTTGCGTGATTCTTTCCCAGATGAGCAGCTACTTTCTATCCATGCTGAAACTCCCTAGTATGCAAATCTGGTGAACTATTTGGTAACTGCATATTTTCCTAAAAAAATTTCCAAATCCCAGAAGGAAAAGCTAAAGAGTGATGCTAGACACTATGTTTGGGATTATCCATACTTAAGGAAATTTTATGCTGACCAGATAGTTAGAAGATGTGTGCCAATTAATGAATTCCAATCTATTCTGGCCTTTTGCCATTCTCATGCTTGTGGAGGATATTTTGGTCAAAAAAGAACTGCTAACAAAGTTTTGGAAAGTGGTTTTTATTGGCCGTCGCTTTTTAAAGATTCCTATCTATTTTGTAAAACATATGATAATTGCCAAAGGACGAGGAAAATCTGTAAAAGAAATCAAATGCCCCAACCTCCTATTTTAGTTGAGATTTTTGATGTTTGGGGTATAAATTTTATGGGATCTTTTCCTTCATCCTTTGAGAATGTATATATTCTTTTGGCTGTTGATTATGTCTCAAATGGGTGGAAGTTAAAGCCACTAGGACTGACGATTCTAAAGTTGTTGCAGAATTTGTCAGGACTAACATATTTGTTAGGTTTGGAGCACCACGGGCCATCATTAGCGATCGTGGAACTCACTTTTGCAATATGGTGTTAGCGGCTTTGTTTAGGAAATATAATGTGATGCACAAGGCTTCTACATCCTATCATCCGTAGAGTAATGGTCAAGCTGAGGTATCCAACCGGGAGATCAAATCCATTTTGGAGAAGGTAGTCAACCCGAGCAGAAAGGATTGGAGTCTGAGATTAGATTATGCACTTTGGGCGTATCGAACTGCATTCAAAACTCTTATTGGGATGTAACCATACAGGATTATGTTTGGGAAACCATGCCACTTACCTGTTGAGTTAGAGCATAGGGATTTTTGGGCAATCAAGCAGTGCAACATGAGTTTAGAAGCAGCTGGAGTACACAAGAAGTTGCAGTTACAAGAGTTGGAAGAATTAAGGAATGATGCCTATGATAGTTCGAAGATTTACAAAGAAAAGATCAAGGCCTTTCATGATAAGCAAATTGTGCGAAAAACCTTTGTTGCGGGACAGAAAGTTTTGTTATATCATTCTCGGCTTAAGTTATTTCTAGGTAAATTGAGATCTAGATGGATTGGTCCTTTTGTTATCACTAATGTGTTTCCTAATGGTGCAGTTGAGATTCATAGTCCAAGTACATGAAAGATTTTTAAAGTGAATGGACATAGATTGAAACCGTTCTATGAGGGACATCAGGTGGAAGATATTGAGATGGTCGAGCTAGATGATCCGGTCTATGAAGAAAGAGAAAAGAGACATGATGTTGAGCCAAAGACGTTAAACAAGGGCAGCTGCTTGGGAGGAAACCCAAGAACTCAGATTTGATTTTTTCTCTCCCTTTACTTTTTAATTTTTTTAGTTGAATAATATTCTCTAATTTGCATGATTTTCTTACATTGGGGAAAATGTAAGGTTTTAGTGTGGGGGGAGGTTTTAGGTTTTTCTTTAGGGATATCAATCCATTCTTGATAAAAAAATTTGAAAAATTGATGCATTTTAAAAATTTTAAAAAAAATTGGGTTCCATGATTCTATTTGCCTATGTGTTCTGAAGGTTAAAGTCAAAAATTAAAAATCAATGCTAAACTTCAGATTTTATTTGATGCTTATGTGGTTGATGATTAATGAGAACTAAGCCATGATCCATAATAACTGATTTGAATTAAATTCGTATTTGCATAAGAACTTGAACATGTGATATATGCTTAGTTAGTTAAGTTATCTGTGGAGTTTTCTATGTGCACTAATATCATGCTTTAGAACTATTAAACTTCTTATGATATTTGCAGGACCATGTGAAAAAAAATAAAAAAAAGTTTTGAATCATAGTGTGAATCTGCTAAAAAAATGAAAAAGAAGCAAAAGAGAAACCACGTGGTGGGATGAGATGAAGCGTAAAACGCACTCTTCCATAAACACATGCGAATAAGTGAGATGGAGCATAAAATGCACTCACTTATAAAAAGAATGATTTAGGAAGGTGAAATGGAGCATATTGTAATACCCGAGATTTTCCTAATATTATTAAATAAATATATTAATGGGAATGAATATTTATTTAAATATAAATGAATTGTGACTTAACTCAATTATATTAAATTGAATGATTATAATAATTGAGAATATATAGAGTTGTGATAAACTCGTTGAAAGCCTTGTGTGGCACAGTGATGAGATATATTAATTGACGAAGGATTTATTAAGTGAACTATTAATTAATTGCAAATTATTGTTAATTGTTATCGTAGAATATTAATTAATTATTATAGTATATTAATGATAATTAATTGATGATGTGGGGATGATTATTATTGCAAATAATATAATAATAATAAGCAACGTGTTCATAAATATAATAAGATCTATATTCATGTGATAATTAATCCTATTATTATTAATTAAGTGTTATTAATAATTATGAGGAAGGGATTAAGTAATATTATTGTTAATTAATAAGATAATGAATTTATTAATTCATATGTGCAAGCATGCAATATTAAAAGTGTAACGTATAATAGCCAACTATATTATATAGTGTAATACAACATCTATGTGACTATATTATATATGGAAACCATATAATAAGATTCACATTTATTGAAGCCATATGAATGCATCATGAAATGCTTATGCGACAATGTGTATATGAATATACATTAAAATAATGTACATGGGTTGTATGTGTACAATTTTCCCTTACTATATTAACATATTACTTATTCATTGGGAATAAATTGTGGCATTTCATTATAGCCTAACCATACATTATACAACCTAAGTGGATATATACATGTTGAGCCTTAGTGTTGTATATATGCATGAATGCTGAGTTTATTTTTGGTTGTCCCTTATTATTAGTCTCATTTCCCTTTTCACGTGCATAGTATCATGAAGCTAAAGCCTATTTCCTCAAACTCATAAACTCAGCTTGCTAGCTATCATCATGAAGGAGAATGGCTGATTGCTACAGCTTCACTATTTCACCAACTAATCTACCTACTACTCCTTAACCCCCATGCAATTCACAAATCCCGTTGGTTCAATTTGATGGACAATTATATTGTCTGGGTATGAATTCCTCTATAAATTGAACTCTCCCTCACAAACTCACTTGCTGAGATTTTGTTTAAGATAAATTGAGAGCATTTATATATCAGTGTTAGTAATCTGAAGAGTAGAGAATTCCTTAGCATCAAGTTCTTAATTCGTATTACAGAGGTATAATCCCTCTTCTTGTTCTTCATTTTCATTTTCTGTAAAAATCTCATTTCTTGATTATACCAAATTAGATTGTGTTTGGGTTGTAGAACCCTTATATTGTTGTTATATGAACATACATACATGATGGAACCACTATATAGCTTTCTTATCTTTCATTTCCATTTTCCTCTGCAATTTCTGTAAAAACATCAAATTCTTGAATTTAGTTGGAGTTCATGAATTTGGGAATTGATAAATGGCGATTGACTGTTATATAAGCTTATATATGTGTTAGTAAGTTAAAGAGGTTAGTCTAATAGCATATGGGTATGTTGAAATCGATGAAATGGGAAGTTTTGGGTCGGTTTTGGCTGCAGCGTGAACTGCAGGAACTGAGTCTGCATCGCGGCGCCGCAGCGCCGATGCGCAGCGTTATCTGCGTGCTGCAGCGCCACAGTGCCTCCAGCGCCGCAGCGCCAGCTTGCTACTGTTGTTGTCGTGCCGCAGTGCCTCTGTGCAGACAGGCCCAGAAATGACTATCTGTTTGTCCAGTCCAAGACCAGTGAAATTATAATTCATACTAATTAAATGTAACATGATTTATGGAGTCCCTCTTGTGCAATACATGTTTCCATAGTTTACTTAACATAAAAAGAGAACTCATGATATTGAAAACAACCCTTGACGAAGTATATGTTATTTAAGTCCGAACTTGCTAGCATATGCTCGTAACTTAACTAGGTGTGAGATATGATTTGAAACTGCCTATATGAACTAGATTGCTTTGGCTTGGTTTAAAATGACTGTTAAAGACTAACTCGAATATGTTTGCAAATTAAGTTTCATACACGTTGCGTAGTTATATTCTGAACTTATAGGGTTGCATGCTAGTATTCTTTATGTCGCTACATATGATCTATATGAACACTCACATAGTTGGACACGACGTAAACTATTCGAGTATGATTTTCTAAGACAATTACAAGTAAGGACTATAGTTGATTATTAAACTAAGTGGTTTGTTAATATATAGTTATACGATTTGATTGTGTAGCTAAGATAGAACTTGATGTATGTTCTCAATTTACATGTCAAGTATGTGAATCCGATGTGTATAACTAATGTGTGTATATATATACGTTAATAGGATAGCATAATTCTTTGAAGAAATATTAGGCTTTACGTGGATAAACTACGCTTAAGACAAGTATCCTAACCGACGCATTTACTTTATGCAAGGAAATCTATGATTGTGCAAGTTTCCTGACTTACACTCATTTATAGTGCAAGTATCTGAACCCTACTTTTATTGTGCAAGTTTCCTGACTTACACTCATTTATAGTGCAAGTATCCTAACCGACGCATTTACTTTATGCAAGGAAATCTATGATTGTGCAAGTTTCCTGACTTACACTCATTTATAGTGCAAGTATCTGAACCCTACTTTTATTGTGCAAGTTTCCTGACTTACACTCATTTATAGTGTAAGTATCCTAACCCTTGTATTACTTTATTCAACAAATATTGTTAGCGAGAATCTAAACTTTATCTCTTTGAATGCAAGTTGTCTTACTTGTTCATTTGAGCTAGTATGTTTAAACTCTTGTGAAAGCTATTATTCATGTTGAACTTGGTATTGTTCTTGAATATTGTGAAAGTGTCTATGCCACTTGATTCGGCTAGACTATATGCATGTTTATAAAACTGTCCAAACCTTTTTATCGGTGCAGAAATCTTGAAAACTGAGTTGAACAACCCTTATGGTAAGGGGAGTGTTTATTGTTGGAAGCCCCAACACACGAGTGAATATTACTGTGGTTATGCATAACATAGAGTATTGTAGACTGATCATCTATTATACTTGTTTCTTTTGGGTTATTAGTTTAATATTGGTAATTCTAGTAGATGTTCAATAGTCCTTAGTGACTGCTCAGTATAAATTATTTTATCCAGTTGGATACGTTGATAGCCTTTGAATTCATATATATCTGTTGATCTATATTGAATTATCATTTCATATTCCAAAGATGTGATTCGAGAATTGTTGATATTTGTTGTTCCTGATATTATTCTAAAACTCTGAACTATCTTAGAGATTATACTTCGATATTTCAAACTCGTGATATAATACTCATCACCCTTGTTGTATATTACTTGCTGGGCAATTTGTGCTAATTCTTGCTTATTTTAAAACCTTTTAGTTAAGGAGGAACAGGGAAGTGTCTTTGGGAAAGACAAGGGCAAGGGAAAGGCTACCGACTAGCTTGTTCTTTTATGTTTAAAATTGTTATATTGTATTAAGATTGTCTTCAGACTATGTTTAAGCTTAAGTAGGATTATGTAATAAGTCTTTATTCGATATCATTATGTAATCTATTAAGTACTGTAGGTTGCGAGACTTGGGAGAATAATTATAATAAATCATTGTATATTATTCTAAATTAGATCTTCCACTGTGAATGTGTGATTTTAGTTATTATTGTATTACCATGAGCACGTGACGAACCGAATTCGAGTGACTAAGTGGCGGTCCTGAATTTGGGAGTGTCACACATATAATGCTATCACCGGAACCAAAAAGAAAGATGGAAAGGTTCTTGTAAAAATAAAGCAAGAAAAGTATATTTTGAGTATTGAGCGATGTGCACGATTTTTGCTCCATGATAACTAAGTTGAGTAAGTTTGTGGATCATAGAAGAGTTGTTTATGTGGGCACAATTTGATTTAATGAAATTCAATGGTGAAAAGGCATGGTTGTTGTTTTGAGTTGATTGATGAAGCATTGACTATGTTCTTGTAGGTTTAGTGTTGATAATTATGATTTGTACCTTGAAGCCTTTTGACACTATGGTTGAACAGAATTTTTCTAGAAATCAAATCTTTGGTTTACACGAGGACGTGTAAAGGCTAAGTGTGGGGGAATTTGATGAGTGCATAATGTTCATATATTTTGATTCCTTTATGTTTAGTTTATTGCATGTTTTGTGGTGAATATGGACTTATTAAGGTGTTTATTATTTTCAAGTGAATTAAAGCTAAAAGGATGGAAACAAGTTGATTTAGAGCAGAATTGAAGAGAAAAAGAAAATATGATTGCAGAGTGGGGTTTTGACCAGAGTTTGACTTTCGCGATTTTGGAGATTTCTACATGGATTTGGATTGATATTGTTATTAGAATTAGAATAGCTTTGGGTTGAGATTTTATTTTCTTATTAGATTCTATTTCTTTACGGAAAATAGTTATGATTTATAATTCCTTTTATGCTTTGGATTTCTAGTTCTCATAGGATTTAGGTCTTTGTTTAGCACTATAAATAGAGGATGATCTTCAAGGTTTTAATTCATTCAATCTTCTACCAACTATCATACCCCATTGAAGTGCAGACAAGGAGCATGACAGGCTAGTTACTTTATTCAGTTCTAAAGGGAGGTGGAACCTTGTTACAAGTAATTAATTAATTGAGTAGTATTATTTTCTTCTTCTTGTATGAAATTTCATCTGATAATATGTTTTCATTAATTGCATGCTAATTGATCTAATTGATTTAATATGGCTAATTGAGCCGATCATTATCATCTGCTAGATTAAGATTGGTATTACGTGTAATTGATACATGTCTTCATCATAAGTAGCAACTTGGTAATACTAATTGTGGATAAGCTTTTGTGTATTGCTAAGATTATCAGAAAATAAGTTAAACAAATCGAGCTTATATGTTTGTTGCTTGGATTAGCATAATTCTCTATTTCTTAATGTTTCTATCATATTAAATCTAGAGAGCTTGTTCTAGGTTGTATGCTAGTTGAATCTGGTGAAGAGCTTATTTCATTCAGTGAATATCTAAGGAGAATTTCGGATATCAGAGCTTATTGTTATCTAGGGCTAATAGTTTCATTGAAGGGTAAATAATAATAACTTAATTAATTGATTGTTGTACTTTGCGAAACTGAACTGCAGAACTGAAGTTTTTACACACTTGGTTAATTTCATCAATTAATTATGTTTTTCTTAGTTTAAAATGTGACAATCCGAGAATTTATAAACTCTTAAATGGTTAAATAATAAGACGTAGACTAGAAATAGAGTATGAGTTTAAAAATTTTGTGAAGGACTTATATGGTTTTGTGTATGTATAATATTTGATTTCTTATATTTTTTTATTATATAATAATCAAATAAAAGAAACTAATGTAACCTAATATATTTATTAGGTATGAAAATTTAAATAACATAAAGGTTATAATAGGAAAAGATGTTAGTATTTAAATCTTTTACTAACCTAAGAGATTAAGTTTATTATCTCAATTTATTAATTTTATAATCTAAGTATAGCACGTCTAATTGGGTTATGGAATTAAAAATTTATGTGTAAGGAATTATTTGTGTAGCCTAATATTATATTTTTAAGATAAGTATATTGATGGCCCAATTTATTTATGGGTGGAAGCCCAAGTTTAATTTTGTTTTTAAGTAAACAAGAAATAGGTGCAAGCCCAAGTGAATTAAAGCAAAGCCCAAGCTTAGCCCAATGGGAGAGAGAAATTATTGGACCTTTAGTAAGTTAAGTGAGGAAATAAGAAAAACAAAACTTGGACCAAAGAAGGCCCAAGTGGCCGGCCCAAGCTAGGAATGAAATGGAGAGATTTGGTGAGATATGCTTAGATTTGCTAAAGATTATAAGAGAGAAATAAAAGATATTGGATAGATTTTGTAAAGATATGAAAAGATATAGAGAGATTTGGTGAGATATGCTTAGATTTGCTAAAGATAAGAGAGAGGAGATATAAGATATTAGGAGATTTAGTATAGATATATAAGTTATATCTACACCTATTGCTAGCTTATAAATAAACTCATCTCATTTGCAAATAAAGAGTTTACTCATTTTCATTTCATTCTCAAAGTTAGCTAGCAAAAGAAAATCAAAACATAGAGAGAAAATAGGGAGATATTTTTGGCCAAGAGGAAGAAGAAGAGAGGATCTTGTGATTCATGCATGCCAAGTTTCTAAGCTACTTTGGCAAGATAAGAAAGATAGCAAGAAAAACTAGGTATTGATTCTCTTTATTTTTTTAAGCTTGATTTCTTATTTAGTGGATTTTTGATGAAACAAAAGTCTTAAGTTTGATCTTTGATAAACTCTTCATCTATTGGTGTATAAATATTTTATTTGATGATCAAAACATTTTTTGAAGTTGAATATAAGATCAAAAGGGAGATTTGTACCAAATGAGTAGAGAAAGGCACGCGCATGCATGCACTAGGAGATTTTATGATAGATTCTTGTGATACATGTTGAATATGATTAATATCATGATTAGAGTGTTAGATCTTGAGTTTAACAAATGTGAATTGTGGATTTATATGAGTTCATATGGTGAGATTTGGAAAAAAAGATGTTAAATGGATTTTTGAAGGAATTTTTGTTTAACTAGTATGCTTTATCATGTGCATGTTGAGATGTACAAGTAATATTTTATGTTTTGTTTCTTGGTATGCTAGATGCATGAGTTAAGGACTAAACCCCTTTGGAATCACTCAAATATGTTTTAAAATGAGCAAGATATGGATTAAATCACAAACTACCCAACCGTTGAGTACATGCTACTGATCAGTCACTTGTGAACTATTTTTGGTAACCAAAACAAACTTAAATTTGGTTTTTAATATATGGAAAACATATTTCGGGAAAATACAAATTCAACGATACCAAATGGACCCAAATCCGAGATGTAGATCTCGAGATATGAGCGTTTCCGTAAAGGACCTCAAATCTGGAAAACGACTAAATTGTTGCGAATTTTTTTGCTGATCAGTCACTTTGGCACTGATTTCCGGGACCTAAAAAAACAGAATCTGATGTTTGATGAATGAAAATTAGAGTTCGGGAAGATACGAATCCAACGCCTCCGACAGAACCAAAATTCGAGTTGTAGACTTCGTTCTACGGGCGTTTCCGTGAAGGATCCCAAATCTGGAAATTTTGGGCGAAAATTTGAGTATCATTATAGAACGAAATGAAAGCAAGATATTGTAATAAATAATTTTAAGGCCACTAATGGGCTATTAATTTAAATACATATAAAATGAAATATAATTAATGATTTAATTATTATTTAAATGATGTTAACTAATAATTAAAATGAGTTAGTGTTAGTAAGATAACTACTTATTCTTTAACTAATCTTAAATAATAAATTGAATTAATCAATTAATTAATTATTATTTAATTAATATTAAATAATGATTAAAGTATAATTAACTAAGATTAAGTAATTACTTACTTACTTTGACATGAAAGTTTATAGAATTAATTATTTATTATTTGAATAATAAATAAAGATGAATGTTAATTAATTATCCTTTTAAAATAATAAGGAATAATTAAAGAAGAATGAAGTGAATAAATTAAATATTATTTATTCAAAGACGAGGGAGTTATTAATTATTATTTAAGGACAAATAATAATTTAATTGTCTATTATTTAATTAACATTAAATAATGAGGAGTTATAATTGGTTATTTATAAGTAATAACTAAAGGTAAATAGTTAATTACTATTTAACTAATATTAAATGGTAATCGAAGGAAGAGGGAGTTAACAATTGAACTAAATTAAATAACTCCTTAATAAAAAAAAATTAAAATAAATTGTTTAAAGATCTAATAAGTGTTTATCCCTTAAGGAAAACTTTATTAATTATTCAATCATTAACCTAAGATCAATTAAATATCTTATAGGATTAATGATAGTACATTAGATGCATGTACCCGGTGAATGTATTATTGGTGAGATAATAATACGAGTTAGCGTATTGTTGAAATATACGCAGTATTAATTGACAGATCTACCTTATCAATGATAGGTCATTCAAATATTGTTAATTAAATCTAGAAAGTTGTAGCTCGCTGAACAGACAAGTTTTCTTTAAATCAACCTTGAGTTATATTTCAAAGCATGTTCGTGAATAATTATTGTTAATTATTCACATCTATACTGATTATTGATTCGCACTTAGTGCATGTTGCATATGTTCATCAAGTATGAAAGGCTGATCACCTTCATTACCATTTGGTTCAGTTAAATTTGTTCATGTTC
Source organism: Panax stipuleanatus (assembly GCA_020205555.1). NCBI lineage: Eukaryota > Viridiplantae > Streptophyta > Magnoliopsida > Apiales > Araliaceae > Panax > Panax stipuleanatus. The sequence continues at coordinate 90,949,632 of CM035117.1, forward strand.
ATTATTGGTCATTCATCATTATTGTATCGGTCATTCAGTTATGTAAATTGATTCATGTTCTTTCACCAATATTCTATTATTGAAAGTTTGTCAGCTTATTATTTTTTTCAATCATGATATATCTTCATTTGAACTTAAACTTGCTGGGCAAACTTGTTACTCACCCTTGCTATATCATGATAAACATTTCATATTAAAGACGAAACTTCGGACACAGTCAAAGGCAAAGACAAGTTCCAGGATGGAATTATCATACGGTTAAAAGTGTAATAGTATAGAATACAAATGACATTGTATGTCGTGTAGGATATTGAATGCAGGTATTAAGTTAAGGTTACAGACCTTGAAAATTATGTTATAAAAGTTATTGTATAAACAATTTATGTTTATATCTTCCGCAATAGTTATAGAAATGATGTATCGTAACATACCAGGTCCGAGGTTCTTGGGATCCGGATTTGGGGGCGTCACTGTTGGTATCAGAGCTGTAGGTTATAAACCTTAGGTAGGGGTACCTTAGGCTATAACCACAGAGATAAGTAATATGAATAAACTCAAATAGAGTTTAAGTTCTAAGTGATGAATTTAGGCAATGTATTAATAAGTCAATAAGATTCAAAGAAGAATCCTGACAAGTAATAAAGATCCAGAGTTAACTAACTCTGATAATAAAGATGAACAGTACTAATGAAGAGATAGTGTCTAAAAGACTAAAAGTATAAAGGGAAAGAAGATCGTAAAACAAAACGATCATAAGATAGGAAAGAATCGTAATATAATACGATTATAATATGAGATCACAACGTGATCTGATGAGGTCATAAGTGGACAGATGATCGATCAAATGATTGAAAACTTTATAGCAGAATTGCTGTATGACAGTTGTACTATGAAATTATACTATTAAAATTCAAGAAAGAGTTGTGAATTATAGATACGAATTAAATAAAATTCGTATCGAGTATTGAGGGAGCTAGGATTTTGTGGAATTTCAATTGAGGACTCAGGTGATTGCTAAGTTATACAAACCTTTGTATGGGCGGGGGATTTGTGCTTGGTCTAACGACTACTTAGTTTATCACATTAATAATCATTGAAATGTCTGTGTCGCGCTATTCGCTATATGTATAATGAGAAGGTGATTCTTTTCTCATGTGTATAATGGCTAGGTAGAGAATATAAGATTAGGTGCGAGTTCTTAAAACTCATACGTATGGTAAGTTCGTGACTTATAATCGTATGGTATGTGTTAACGCCAAGTTTTGTCGGCCCCATCCAATCACCAAATCCACGCTCTTAAACCTGCACAATAACACGTCACAAACGAAGCTTGATGGCTGGGGCCGCCTGGTGATAGCTCCGGTGTGAGAATAAGTACAAGCTAGTCACAAGGTTAACAATGGAGGCAATAGTGTATAGTGCTCAAGTGAATATTATTTGTTACCTTTAGGATAACCTTTGTATTTATAGCCATTCCCACCGCCTTAGAGTCCATGTCTCAATCGGATTAGGACTCCTAAACATGGCAGTTACCATTATTTGGGCCTAACTCAATCTCCTTTAAAAGTGCAAGTTGGTGGTTATCCTACCACTTGACTTATAGGAGTTGGTACTTAGATGTGATTAGGGTTTGAGTCCTTAATCATTTAGACTCCTTATTACTCCAGACTCCATCTGAGGAATGCCCTTCGGTATAGGCATTATGAGGTGGTCTGGACTCCGGCCCGAAGGGCTCGGCAGTCCTATCCCGATCGTTAACCATCCAGTCTAGACTCCGGCCCGAAAGGCTCGATAATCCGACCCCGAACACCATCATATTGGTCTGGGCCCTGGTCCGAGGGACTCGGATGCCCCAATCCACATGCCATCAGCTGGGTCTGGGCTCCGACCTAAAGGGCTCGAATACCCGATCCCGAACTCTGCTACTCCAGGTTCGGCTTCGGCCTATTGGGCTCAATAAACTCCTCTCGGTCCAGGTCTTCAGTTCGTATAAGAGTCGGTGGGTTATATCCGAACATTGCCCCCCAGTCTCTCATTATAATAAGCCTTTAATGGGATATTTAATGAGAGATTTGAAGAGACGCCTGGGTAATCCAACTGACCTGTTTAATGCTGTACACGTTACCCCAGAAATGAACGGCCCAACATCATTATTAGCCGCCTCTTGAGATTCGTGCAGCATCAGTATAAATACCTCATCCCCCCTAAACAGTCACTTTTTATGAATTCCTCTTCTCCCAGCTATACTCAAAGAATTTTTTGACAAGAGTGATTTTTCACGAGAGAGCTCCAACACATAGATTAAGCCCTTTACAACCTCAAATTACTTCACTTCTTGTTCTAATGGCTGATTCTAGCATCCCTCCATCTGCTTCCACCACAGATTTGACCCTTACTATTGCTACACTTCCGCCCACTGCCACTATCGCCTCTACCGACCTGGTACCTGTTGATTTACCCACTGCTCTGGTCGATGCCCCAACTGACGGCGCCGATGCTACGAGTCTAAGGTGGACTTTTCCCATGTCAACACCAAGTCCACCGTGACTAGTTCCCAAATTTCTGACATCTGAACTCTCTTCAACATTCCGAGGGAGTACAAGCTTCGGGTGCCAGAGGCTGGGGAGAGAATGTACTAGCGCCCCGAAGGTAAGTGGGTGGCCATCCCCATCTGGGCCCTGAAATACGGGGTCCGATTCCCCCTTCATGAATTTATCATCTCTTTCCTCTGCTTCGTGGGTATCGGGTTCGTCCAATTGGTGTCGAACGCATATATCCACTTAGTCAGTTTCATAGCCATCTGTCATGAGCTAGGGGTCAGCCCTGCCCTTGACTTTTTCTTTATCTTATTCTCTGTCGGAAGGTCCAAGGAACCGGGCCTTCGGCAGTTGAACCGAGTCCCTGATCAGGCTACCTTTGCTAAGACTCCCTCTAGCAATAAAGGTTGGCATGAATAGTGGATTTTTGCCAAGGGGACTGACCTTCAACTCCTCCTGAACTGGCCGTCCCCCGAAGACGTAATCGTGAAGGTATCCACTTTTCTGACCAGCCGAAGGGATGAATTCTGAACCTTTTATCAGAAGGTGAAGAAGACATTGTAGGGTCTTGGAGATTTGGAAAATGAGATCTGGCTGTATAGGCATGGACGTAAGTACTCTATCCCGATCTCTTTTCTTTCAAACATTAATTTCTGATTTACCTTATTGATTTTTTGATGTATATACTTGTTTTTGCAGTGACCATCTTCAAGACGAAGGGTGCTGATGAGTCCCTTGCCCCCTCCCCGTTCGGTCTGGTCCGATCCACCTACCACTCGGGGATGACGCGGCTGAAGGGGAGAAAATCCCTATTTTTGAACTCTCTATCGACTCCTCCCTTGCCGAAGTTAAAAATGTCGTGAAGATGTCTGCCGCGGAGAAGGTGGCTCATCTGAGGAAGGCCAAGAAGAGGGCCCTCTCCAAGGGCTCCTCCAAAATGTCCCTTTCGAGGTCGTCCACCCCAAAGCCAGCTCATCTAGCTCCACCCGTGGTTCAGGTTCTTGAGGACTTGGAGGAAACCAAGAGGAAATGTGACGCCCCCAAATTCTAAGACCGCCACTTGGTCTCTCGAATTCGGTTCATCACGTGCTCATGGTAATACATCACAATAATAATAACTAAATATTGCACAATCACAGCGGAAATTCTATTCTAGAATAATTTACAATGATTTATTATAATTATTCCCCCAAGTCTCGCAACCTACAGTACTTAATAGATAACATAATAATATCAATAAATGACTTATTACATAATCTAACTTAAGCTTAAACATAATCAAATCCAGTCTTACTACATTATCTTAATACAACATTAAAATATTAAAACATAAAAGAGACAAGCTAGTTGGTAGCCTTGCCCTTGCCCTTATCAATGCCCGAAGGTTCGCCATGCTCTGCCTTAACTGAAATGTTTTAGGAAAAAGCAAGAATGAGCACAAATTGCTCAGCAAGTAATATACAACAAGGGTAAATGATATAATTCTCAATTCTTGAAAGGGTATAGGAAAGTTTGATAGTTCAAGGATAGCAAGAATATCAACAGTTCTCAATAACAGTCACTAAGGACAGAATAATATCAATATGATTCAATAATAAATCAATTCAAGATTTCAAGATAACTGAATACTGAGCAGTCACTAAGGACTATGAACTTCCACCGGATTTGACAGTAATAAACTGAAAATCCAACAAAAACAGATACAACAGGTGATCAGCCTAAAGTACCCTCGTTATGCATAACAATCAATCATACTCAAGTGCGCGCGTCGGTTCTCCGACAGTTATAGTTTGTTCTTCTCAGTCATATATAAGATCCCGCACCAATCAATTGGTTTTGGGTCGCTTTTCAATAATGTAAGTCTAGCCGAATCAAATGGCATAGACACTTTCACAATATTCAAGAACAACACTAAGTTCAACATGAATAATAGCTTTAATGAAATAAGAGTTCAAGTATGCTAATTCAATTCAAACGATTAAGTAGGAACTAGTTCACAATATACAAAGATAGAATACTCGTATCCAAAGAGATAAGGTTTAGATACTCGCTTACGATATCCGTTAAATAAAGTAGTGCAAGGGTTTAGGATACTTGCCTTATGCGTAGTTTATTCACGTAAAGCTAGCCAACACTTTCGAATCCTATATATAGGGTATTACATGCATAAGATTTTCATTAGTTAACACATCCGTTACACAACTTATTACTCAATATACATATATGTTACTATCTTAGTCACATGTCATACTTATACTCATATGGTGTAAAATCAGATCACGAATCAAGTACATAGTTATAATATAAATGATATTATACCAACTCATCATGTTCAAGTAGCTATGATTCTATGACCCATGGGCTTCCATTATATAAGTTAAACATTATCTTGTTACTTAATCATCGCCTATGCACATATATCAGTAGGGTGTAAACCATTTCTAGCAATGTAGGCATCATATAAGCTATCTGTCCAAAATCAGATTGTCAAACTGCATGGCTTCTGATTCCAGGCCGGCGCAGCTGCGCCATAACTAAGCCTAGGGACAGCGCAGCTGCGCAGCCCTCTGGCCAAGCCAAGGCTGAGCTGTGCCTTATGGTTTCTGTCCGGTCATGCAAGCCAACAACACCACATAGCATATAAACATATTAAAAGATACTTTTATGTTTGTACAACCTTTCCTCGTTTCAATTATATGTGATATAGATTCTAAGTCAATACTTTCAATGACTAAAAGTCATTCAAGGACACGAACTCATAAGGTCTAACATGCTCGCTTTTTAAACACTTAAAATGTTCACATAACTTGTAGTAAACATGTTCATGAGTTTTCATATCACATATATGCAACTATCATTATCATTAGTTTGAAAGCATACTTTATTTACGCAAATTTGGTTTCATTACAAGTAACATAGTAGGTAAACATGAATGATACCTTAGCAAGTCTACAAGTTCTATCAAACATGTTCATAAGTATCGAAGTTCAAATCTCAATGTAACATGCCAACGTTCACGTTTAACACTTATACTTTAATTAATAAAGTTTGCTAATACGTTCTAACACGTTCATGCTATATTATGAAATTTATATACGTAAGTTAATGTGTCCGATATGTATGTCAAGGCCATAGAAACATATTCGAAAATCAGAATATATATATGATCTTTATATGTCAAGGTTTGCCTTTAAAACTTATATTTTCTTTAGAAATGAGCACTAGTTAGGTTCACATGTCCATATTATATCATGGAACCAATATAGACAAGCTAACATGCACTTCATGTGTTTCTAAGTCATACTATTATGTTCGCAAGGTCAGAATATCAACATGGCATGTACATATATCAAAGTTCATTTATAAACTCTAAGTTTGCTTCAACACTATAAGTCTTCACCAATCATGCATAAAACATGTTTGCGCTATCTCCACGTACTCATATAGGCATGCTACTTATGTTCTTAAACTTGTTCTAAAGTGTTATTATAAGTTAGCATGTAACAGTCTGGATCAAAAGCAGAATCTGGAATCAGTGACCGGCGCAGCTGCGCAGTGCCCCAGTTCAAAACTGGCGCAGCTGCGCAGGGCCTAATCCACCAAAACGCAAGCCTAGCACTGGCGCAGCTGCGCAGCACCCTAGTATAACCAGGGCGCAGCTGCGCCGTTACCTGTACAGAGCTAGAAGCTCCTGGTTCGGCAGACAGCAACCCAATTCATAAAATTCATTCACGAAAACAATCACATTGTATTCCAACATGCTTATAAGTCTATTATAACAACTAAACAAGCTTTCTATAATCCATGTGGCATGTTTTGCACCCATAATCAAGAAATGAAATTTTGACAGTAAACAGAAATGGAGTTTTGACAGAAATGAAAATGAAGACAGGGAATGGAATTATACCTTCGAAGCACGAATTAAACTTGCTAATGCTGCTATAGGATTCTCTACTAACACTGATATATAAGGCTCTCACTCAACACTCTAGCAATTTTCAGCAATTGATATGTGAAGAACAAGAGTTCCTATTTGTAGAGAAATCCTTACACAGGCAATGAGATTATACCACAAATCAAACCAACGTAAATTTGGATTGTATAGAGGTTAATGGAGAGTTGGTAATTAGTTGGTGAAACTCATTATCAATACCACTCCCTTGTTCATTATGATAGCTAGAATGTGCTGAGTTTGAGGATATAGGAGTAGGATAGCTTCATGTGTATTCACGTGAAGAGCAAATGGGACACTTAAAATGAGACAATTGATTTAACTTCTCAGCATTTGCAAATACTACACTTGTATACACACACCATATACTTATGTTATATTTTATATGTACTCTTAGGTTATAATTTAAATCACAATGTACTTCACATAATGTAATAAGTGTAATTTACACACATATAATCCATGTACATTTATCTTACTGATATAATACAATCGGATACTACCACATTACATTATATCATATATTATTAAATTGTATTAATCAACAATTATTTATAATATATCCATGATACATTATTTTACTGTATACACACTCACCTTGTCACATAGGCATTATCATATATTCCTAACATATAGTTTTAACATAACATAATCACATTATGCTTCATGTAATATATGGTTTCTATGTGTAAGATATTTGCATTGTATTATATAGCATAGTTTATGTATATACATGCATGGTCACACTTAAGTGTCTCTCTACACTATATAATATAGTTGTATTCCATATACTTTATATATTCAAGTATTGCACATTTTGCACATATCAATTAATATAATTTTATTATATTAATCACTCACTTATTTGTTTTATTATTCATAATGTCAAATAAATAGACTATTTATCTCGTTGATTAATTAACAATAATATTAATTAATTTATTCCTCATTGATTATTAATTACACCAAATTAATAATCATAGTATTAATTATCACATTAACAAATATAAATCTCAGCACAATTATAAACAAGTGGTTTATTATTATTATATTTCTTGCAATAATAATAATCACATATTATTAATCAACCACAGTTAATATCTCACAACAATCAATTAATATCCTCTAATAACAATTAACAATTAATATAGATTAATTGTTCACTTAAAAATTATTCGTCAATTAATATAATTATTAATATTTTCCATCACTGTGCCACACTAGGCTCTCAACGAGTTTATCACAAACTCTACATTTTCCTCAATTGTCATAAATATTCAATTTAATATAATTGAATTAATCATTCTCATAATACAAAATTCAAATAAATTCTCATTTCCATTAATATATTTATTTAATAATATATGGAAATTCTCGGGTATTACATCCTCCCCCCCTTATAAAAATTCCGTCCCGGAATTGCTACAAGGTTACACAAATAAATGGGGATAATCCCTCATTATCCTACCTTCTAATTCCCACGTTGCCTCCTCGACATCGTGGTTACGCCAAAGTACCTTTACAGACGAAATAACTTTATTTCTCAAAGTTTGTTCTTTCCTATCTAATATCTGGACAGGAATTTCTTCATACGCCAAGTTCTTCTCCACTTGAATGGGCTCGTAAGAAATTATGTGCTTGTAGTCAGCCTTGTACGGTCGCAACACGGAAATGTGAAACACGTTGTGGATGTGCTCCAGTTCGGGTGGCAACGCAATTTTGTATGCCACTTCGCCCACTCGCTTCAGTATCTCGAACGGTCCTATGAATCTTGGACTCAATTTTCCTTTCTTGCCGAAACGGATTTTTCCCTTCCATGGAGATACTTTCAAGAATACAAAACTGCCGACTTTGAAGTCTCGGTCCTGCCGATGCAAATCTGCGTATTTCTTCTGGCGATCTTGAGCTGCTAATAATCTGGCTCTTATCACTGTCACCACGTCTGCGGTTTGTTGAACTAATTCTGGTCCGAGTATTCGTCGTTCTCCGACTTCGTCCCAACATAATGGCGTTCTGCATTTTCTCCCGTAAAGAGCTTCATACGGTGGCATGCCGATACTCGCATGGTAACTATTATTATACGCAAATTCGACTAAGGGTAGGTGGTCGTCCCAATTTCCCTTAAAATCCATCACGCAAGTCCTAAGCATGTCCTCCAACGTTTGTATTGTTCGCTCACTTTGTCCGTCTGTTTGAGGATGATAAGCTGTACTCAACCTCAACTGCGTTCCCATTCTTTCTTGCAAGCTCTTCCAAAAATTGGACGTGAAGCGCGGATCTCGATCAGAGACAATTGACACCGGCACTCCATGTCGTGAAATAATTTCTTTTACATATAGGCTTGCTAATTGGTTCAAATTGTAGCGGATCTTGATTGGTAGAAAGTGTGCGGTCTTCGTTAGTCGATCCACGATAACCCAAATAGCATCATAACCTTTCTGTGTAACTGGAAGTCCTACCACGAAGTCCATGGTAATATGCTCCCATTTCCATTCTGGTATTTCTAACGGTTGTAGTAAACCACTTGGCCGCTGATGCTCTGCTTTAACGCGTTGGCAAGTCAAGCATCTACTGACGCACTCCGCGACTTCCCGTTTCAAATTGGGCCACCAAAAATGTTGCCTTAGATCTTGGTACATCTTTGTGCCTCCTGGATGAACGGAATATGTCGTATTATGTGCCTCAAGCAAAATCTCTTCCCTCAACTCGGTTACCGCTGGTACCCACACTCTCCCTTCAAATCTCAAAATACCGTCTTTATCCATTCGAAATTTTTCTTCCTTATTTTCTGTGATCCTCTTTCGGATTTTCTCACACTCTTCATCCTTTTCTTGAGCTTCCTTTACTCTATCCAACAACGTCGGACAAGCTTCCATTACAATTAACTTCTCACCAGACTTTTCTGGTCCTTTCACTTCTATCTCCAATTTCTCCATTTCTCTTATCAATTCCTCCTGAGTCGTCAAATTAAACAACTTCTCCCTTCCTTTCCTGCTCAGAGCGTCGGCAACCACATTTGCCTTTCCCGGGTGATAAAGAATATCGCAGTCATAGTCTTTGATTAATTCTAACCACCTTCTCTGCCGCATGTTTAACTCCTTCTGTGTGAAGATATATTTCAGACTCTTGTGGTCCGTGTATATCTCACATTTTTCTCCGTATAGATAATGTCTCCATATCTTTAACGCAAAAACTACTGCCGCTAACTCTAAGTCGTGAGTAGGGTATCGTTTTTCGTAATCCTTTAATTGTCGTGATGCATATGCAATGACCTTGCCGTGCTGCATAAGCACACAGCCAAGTCCCTTGTGCGATGCATCACTATACACCACAAAATTTCCCGCATCATCTGGTAATGATAACACAGGTGCTTCGCTCAATCTCCTTTTCAGTTCTTGAAAACTTTCTTCGCATTTGTCGGTCCATACAAATTTCACCGTCTTTCTAGTCAAATTGGTCAACGGGGTTGCTATCTTAGAAAAATCTTGGATAAATCTCCGATAGTACCCAGCTAACCCTAAGAAGCTTCTCACCTCTGTCGGTGTTTTCGGTTGTTCCCAATTACTTACTGCTTCAACCTTCGCAGGGTCTACAGAGATTCCATTCTTATCCACCACGTGGCCTAAGAATTGAACCTTCTCCATCCAAAATTCGCACTTAGAAAATTTTGCATACATCTTCTCCTTCCTTAGTACCTCCAAAATAATCTTTAGATGTTCGGCGTGTTCTTCCTCTGTCTTTGAGTAGATCAAAATGTCGTCGATAAAAACCACTACAAATTTATCCAAGTATGGCTTGAAAACTCGGTTCATCAAGTCCATAAATGCTGCCGGAGCATTAGTCAATCCGAATGACATTACCAAAAACTCGTAGTGCCCATAACGGGTTCGAAACGCAGTCTTTGGTATGTCCTCATCCCTCACTTTCAGTTGATGATATCCTGTTCGTAGGTCGATCTTCGAGAAACACTTTGCTCCCTTCAGTTGATCAAACAAGTCGTCTATCCTCGGTAGCGGATATCGGTTCTTGATCGTTACTCTGTTCAATTCTCGATAATCGATACAGAGTCTCATCGATCCGTCCTTCTTCTTAACGAATAGCACTGGTGCTCCCCAAGGAGAAACACTCGGTCGAATGTAACCCTTATCCAACAACTCTTGCAATTGTATCATCAATTCCTTCATTTCTACTGGCGCCATACGATATGGAGCTTTTGAAATCGGTGCCGTTCCCGGTGCTAAGTCTATTACGAATTCGATTTCTCTGTCTGGCGGAAGACCAGGCAGATCGTCCGGAAACACGTCTTGAAATTCATTAACTACGTATATATCCTTAATTTCTACTCCCTTTTTCCGAGTATCAACGATGTAAGCTAAATATCCTACACATCCTTTCCTTAACAATTTCTTGGCCTGCATCATCGTAACGCAACACGATTGTTTAAGCGATGAGCTACCATAAAACACTACCTTAGACTTACTCGGAGTCTGAAGGTTCACACATTTGTTCTGACAGTCAATTATCGCCGCATGGTTATACAACCAATCCATTCCTAGTATCACATCAAATTCTCCCAATCTAATAGGAATCAAGTCTACGCTCAGTTCATGTTTACTAATATTTGCGTGACAATTTCGATAAACGTATTCTACAGGGATCACTTCCTTATTAGCAACTTCTATGACCAAAGGATTTTCTAATCGTTCACGGGGTGTACTAAGTCTACTAGCAAATTCTTCAGATACAAAAGAACAGGTGGCACCCGAATCAAATAATACATAAGCATTTATATCATTGATTGGGATTATACCTGACACCACGTCCTTCGCAGCCACTGCGTCTTGGACGGTCATGTTAAAGGTTCTGGCGGTTGGGCGGTTGGATTGTGCCGGTCCACCGATCATCAGCTTGTTGCCTCCTTGCTGATTACTACCCCCCCCACTTCCCTTCTTTGGGCAGTCCTTAATTCGGTGCTCCGTCGAGCCACACGCAAAGCATCCTTGTATCTTTTTCGGTTTCAAACAGTTGGGCGAGATGTGCCCTTCCTGTCCGCAGTTGTAGCAAGTGCCACGTCCCTTCCAGCACTCGCCCTGGTGATTCTTCCCACACTTCGGGCATCCTTCAGCCCTCTTCTTGAAACCTCCACGAAAATTCCCTGATTGATTATTATTGTTGTTTTTGTTGTTGTTGTTGTTCTCCCACTTTCTCTTTCCCAAGTTGCTTCCTCCGCTACTGCTTCCTCCCGTACGATTCTCTCCTCCAGTATTCTTTCCTTTCTTTTCTTTGTTATACAGACTTAAGGCCTCACTGCCGCCTTCCGCAATGATTGCCTTCTCCAGTAATGTTGCAAAGGAATCAATTTGAAGAACTGATACCTTATTGAACAGCCATGGCTTCAACCCTTGTTCAAAGCGTCTAGCCTTCCTCTCTTCATCACCAACTTGGTGCTCCGCAAATCGCGCTAGCTCGTTAAACCTAGCCGCGTACTGCGCCACCGTCATCTCACCTTGTTTTAACTCTAGGAATTTCACCTCCATCCTATTCTTCATACTCTTCGGAAAGTAATTCTCGAAGAACAGTGTCTTAAACTTATCCCAAGCTATTATCCCTTCTCCAGCTCTTTGTTGATTAGCCTCCCACCAGTAGTTCGCTTCTCCCCTCATCATGTACGTGGCAAACACCGTCTTCTGATCTTCGCCTACGCTAGCTATAATGAAAGCTTTTTCGATCTCTTTGATCCACGTTTGTGCGACGATTGGGTCGGTAGTTCCCTCGAACTCCGGGGGTCCTACACTCTTAAAGTCTTTAAAGGTTGTTACTGGCACAGTTTGAGGGTTCGGGCGAACGGGTTCATTGTTCCTTCCCCTTAAGGCTTCTCCTAACAAGTCTACCAGTTTCTGGATCGGGTCTACTTGTTCTCTCTCATTGTTAACAGATTCTTCGGGTGCTGTCAATCTACGTCTGGGCGGCATTATCTGCATCACAATTTTTCATTTTATTATTATTCAAGTATATCACTTAAGTATTTCTTTTAATACTAAAAGAATAAATTTATAACACGTTTCTAAAATCAACTCCATTTATATTCATATGCCATTTCATTTTCATTACATGATTTTCCTAGCATACTGCTATAAATGTTATCACATATATCCCCTAATATCACAAAAGACGGGGAATATACCAACCTACTACCATACTACCCCTCTAACAAAAAGCTAACTCGGGGTTTACATCATCATCCCACATCTTACACAAAAGATCGGGATTACAACATAGTATATACAATACATAAAGACACAACTAGTACTACCACTAGACTGACTAAGGAAATCTCATCCCATCATCCCGCGCTCCACTGCGCTCTTGTACTCCAACTGTGCTATATACGCAACCAGCTCTCGGCTCAAGGTATGTAGAGTCTGTCCCTGTTCTGCCGGGTAGTGGTACACACCATCAATCACCCTTTCAAAAGCTGAACGGAACACATACCCCATCTTGTTCATCTTTCTCTTCTTGCACCTGACCTCGTCCTCAAGGTCGTCGGCTCTCTCATTAGACGCTTCCCACTTCTCCTCGAAGTGTAACCTATCCATCACCTCCAACTCTAGCTGAGTACGGAGTGCCTCTTTCTCAGTCTTCTCACTCAGCTCCCTCTGCTCAACCTCTTCTAGCTTCTCTGCCAAATCTACATTCCTAGCCACTGACCTGTGAAATAGAGTCCCCATCTGGATCCCTGCCTCCCTACGGTAGGCAATCTCCACCTCTAACTCTTGCATAGCCAGCTTCCTCTGGTGGTCCTCGTCCCTCAGCTTCTGGAACTCAGACTCTCTCTCGTGGGCCTCTGCCTCCAGCTCCTGAACTCTACAGTCTAACTCTAGAATACGCTCCTCGTACTCGCCTAACATCTGTTCCTCTATAGTAGCCTCATCAGAGTCCTCTACTGGCTCATCCTCCATCGGCTCCTCCTCTGGATCAGTCTCTATCTCAATCTCGATCTCATCCTCATCATCAAACTCGGATGGTGCAACTGCCTGCACTGGCACAGCCTCTAGAGGTGCCTCGTATACTACATGTATATCTCTGGGCTCCTCCTCTGCTACTCTACTAGTTACACCTGTGTCTGTCATCCTACAATCACAAACACAAGGCAAACAAACAGCAACTCCATTAGAATGTTAAATAAAACATAAGTTCATTGTATAGAATGAAGTTACATTTCATAACAGACTAAGTCTCTCAAGGAAAACTCTACATGAGTTTTATCTCCTTCCTAACTTCTAAGTTCGCCTAAGTTATAGTCTAAGGACACTCGTTCCTAAGGTTTATAACTACAGCTTTGATACCAACCTGTGACGCCCCCAAATTCTAAGACCGCCACTTGGTCTCTCGAATTCGGTTCATCACGTGCTCATGGTAATACATCACAATAATAATAACTAAATATTGCACAATCACAGCGGAAATTCTATTCTAGAATAATTTACAATGATTTATTATAATTATTCCCCCAAGTCTCGCAACCTACAGTACTTAATAGATAACATAATAATATCAATAAATGACTTATTACATAATCTAACTTAAGCTTAAACATAATCAAATCCAGTCTTACTACATTATCTTAATACAACATTAAAATATTAAAACATAAAAGAGACAAGCTAGTTGGTAGCCTTGCCCTTGCCCTTATCAATGCCCGAAGGTTCGCCATGCTCTGCCTTAACTGAAATGTTTTAGGAAAAAGCAAGAATGAGCACAAATTGCTCAGCAAGTAATATACAACAAGGGTAAATGATATAATTCTCAATTCTTGAAAGGGTATAGGAAAGTTTGATAGTTCAAGGATAGCAAGAATATCAACAGTTCTCAATAACAGTCACTAAGGACAGAATAATATCAATATGATTCAATAATAAATCAATTCAAGATTTCAAGATAACTGAATACTGAGCAGTCACTAAGGACTATGAACTTCCACCGGATTTGACAGTAATAAACTGAAAATCCAACAAAAACAGATACAACAGGTGATCAGCCTAAAGTACCCTCGTTATGCATAACAATCAATCATACTCAAGTGCGCGCGTCGGTTCTCCGACAGTTATAGTTTGTTCTTCTCAGTCATATATAAGATCCCGCACCAATCAATTGGTTTTGGGTCGCTTTTCAATAATGTAAGTCTAGCCGAATCAAATGGCATAGACACTTTCACAATATTCAAGAACAACACTAAGTTCAACATGAATAATAGCTTTAATGAAATAAGAGTTCAAGTATGCTAATTCAATTCAAACGATTAAGTAGGAACTAGTTCACAATATACAAAGATAGAATACTCGTATCCAAAGAGATAAGGTTTAGATACTCGCTTACGATATCCGTTAAATAAAGTAGTGCAAGGGTTTAGGATACTTGCCTTATGCGTAGTTTATTCACGTAAAGCTAGCCAACACTTTCGAATCCTATATATAGGGTATTACATGCATAAGATTTTCATTAGTTAACACATCCGTTACACAACTTATTACTCAATATACATATATGTTACTATCTTAGTCACATGTCATACTTATACTCATATGGTGTAAAATCAGATCACGAATCAAGTACATAGTTATAATATAAATGATATTATACCAACTCATCATGTTCAAGTAGCTATGATTCTATGACCCATGGGCTTCCATTATATAAGTTAAACATTATCTTGTTACTTAATCATCGCCTATGCACATATATCAGTAGGGTGTAAACCATTTCTAGCAATGTAGGCATCATATAAGCTATCTGTCCAAAATCAGATTGTCAAACTGCATGGCTTCTGATTCCAGGCCGGCGCAGCTGCGCCATGACTAAGCCTAGGGACAGCGCAGCTGCGCAGCCCTCTGGCCAAGCCAAGGCTGAGCTGTGCCTTATGGTTTCTGTCCGGTCATGCAAGCCAACAACACCACATAGCATATAAACATATTAAAAGATACTTTTATGTTTGTACAACCTTTCCTCGTTTCAATTATATGTGATATAGATTCTAAGTCAATACTTTCAATGACTAAAAGTCATTCAAGGACACGAACTCATAAGGTCTAACATGCTCGCTTTTTAAACACTTAAAATGTTCACATAACTTGTAGTAAACATGTTCATGAGTTTTCATATCACATATATGCAACTATCATTATCATTAGTTTGAAAGCATACTTTATTTACGCAAATTTGGTTTCATTACAAGTAACATAGTAGGTAAACATGAATGATACCTTAGCAAGTCTACAAGTTCTATCAAACATGTTCATAAGTATCGAAGTTCAAATCTCAATGTAACATGCCAACGTTCACGTTTAACACTTATACTTTAATTAATAAAGTTTGCTAATACGTTCTAACACGTTCATGCTATATTATGAAATTTATATACGTAAGTTAATGTGTCCGATATGTATGTCAAGGCCATAGAAACATATTCGAAAATCAGAATATATATATGATCTTTATATGTCAAGGTTTGCCTTTAAAACTTATATTTTCTTTAGAAATGAGCACTAGTTAGGTTCACATGTCCATATTATATCATGGAACCAATATAGACAAGCTAACATGCACTTCATGTGTTTCTAAGTCATACTATTATGTTCGCAAGGTCAGAATATCAACATGGCATGTACATATATCAAAGTTCATTTATAAACTCTAAGTTTGCTTCAACACTATAAGTCTTCACCAATCATGCATAAAACATGTTTGCGCTATCTCCACGTACTCATATAGGCATGCTACTTATGTTCTTAAACTTGTTCTAAAGTGTTATTATAAGTTAGCATGTAACAGTCTGGATCAAAAGCAGAATCTGGAATCAGTGACCGGCGCAGCTGCGCAGTGCCCCAGTTCAAAACTGGCGCAGCTGCGCAGGGCCTAATCCACCAAAACGCAAGCCTAGCACTGGCGCAGCTGCGCAGCACCCTAGTATAACCAGGGCGCAGCTGCGCCGTTACCTGTACAGAGCTAGAAGCTCCTGGTTCGGCAGACAGCAACCCAATTCATAAAATTCATTCACGAAAACAATCACATTGTATTCCAACATGCTTATAAGTCTATTATAACAACTAAACAAGCTTTCTATAATCCATGTGGCATGTTTTGCACCCATAATCAAGAAATGAAATTTTGACAGTAAACAGAAATGGAGTTTTGACAGAAATGAAAATGAAGACAGGGAATGGAATTATACCTTCGAAGCACGAATTAAACTTGCTAATGCTGCTATAGGATTCTCTACTAACACTGATATATAAGGCTCTCACTCAACACTCTAGCAATTTTCAGCAATTGATATGTGAAGAACAAGAGTTCCTATTTGTAGAGAAATCCTTACACAGGCAATGAGATTATACCACAAATCAAACCAACGTAAATTTGGATTGTATAGAGGTTAATGGAGAGTTGGTAATTAGTTGGTGAAACTCATTATCAATACCACTCCCTTGTTCATTATGATAGCTAGAATGTGCTGAGTTTGAGGATATAGGAGTAGGATAGCTTCATGTGTATTCACGTGAAGAGCAAATGGGACACTTAAAATGAGACAATTGATTTAACTTCTCAGCATTTGCAAATACTACACTTGTATACACACACCATATACTTATGTTATATTTTATATGTACTCTTAGGTTATAATTTAAATCACAATGTACTTCACATAATGTAATAAGTGTAATTTACACACATATAATCCATGTACATTTATCTTACTGATATAATACAATCGGATACTACCACATTACATTATATCATATATTATTAAATTGTATTAATCAACAATTATTTATAATATATCCATGATACATTATTTTACTGTATACACACTCACCTTGTCACATAGGCATTATCATATATTCCTAACATATAGTTTTAACATAACATAATCACATTATGCTTCATGTAATATATGGTTTCTATGTGTAAGATATTTGCATTGTATTATATAGCATAGTTTATGTATATACATGCATGGTCACACTTAAGTGTCTCTCTACACTATATAATATAGTTGTATTCCATATACTTTATATATTCAAGTATTGCACATTTTGCACATATCAATTAATATAATTTTATTATATTAATCACTCACTTATTTGTTTTATTATTCATAATGTCAAATAAATAGACTATTTATCTCGTTGATTAATTAACAATAATATTAATTAATTTATTCCTCATTGATTATTAATTACACCAAATTAATAATCATAGTATTAATTATCACATTAACAAATATAAATCTCAGCACAATTATAAACAAGTGGTTTATTATTATTATATTTCTTGCAATAATAATAATCACATATTATTAATCAACCACAGTTAATATCTCACAACAATCAATTAATATCCTCTAATAACAATTAACAATTAATATAGATTAATTGTTCACTTAAAAATTATTCGTCAATTAATATAATTATTAATATTTTCCATCACTGTGCCACACTAGGCTCTCAACGAGTTTATCACAAACTCTACATTTTCCTCAATTGTCATAAATATTCAATTTAATATAATTGAATTAATCATTCTCATAATACAAAATTCAAATAAATTCTCATTTCCATTAATATATTTATTTAATAATATATGGAAATTCTCGGGTATTACAGGAAACACTGAGGCCTCGTCCCAAGAAGCTAAAACTTGTAGATGAGCTCGACCTATAGATGGTCGAGATCCAGCCGGCTACTGCCCATCAGACTCCTGAGGTCCAACTATTTGTTGAGGCCGTGTCCTCCACCGCTGTCGACCCGTCTACCAGAGCCGAACCTTCCAGAGGGTCTTGGACCCAATCTTTTTGATCGAAGAGCCCGTCGGAAGCGTTTCCTTTTGACCGTTTGGACTACTTCAGGCTTCCTAGCGATGATGCCCGGTTCAATGGGTACTCTGTCGAAGCCTTGATGGTGGCATACAAAGACCAGAGTCAGGTATTCCCGAAAGCTTTAGCTTATGTTCTTTGATTATCTGCCTGACATTTATTAACCTGTTTTTGTTTGCTCAATGCAGGATAACGCCATTCTGGCCCGAGCTATCCCCCCTATCATCAAGGCTACCGGGAAGGAGGCTCAGCTTCGGATCGAAGTGGAAATGCTCGGAGTGGAGGTTCTGGGGTTATCGGCTGATCTGGCAAAGGAGAAGGAAGATCATGCCGATACCCGTACTAAGGTGACCTTCGCCGAACGTCAAGCCAGCGAACACTAGAGGCTCCATCATAATCTGTAGAAGGAGTTCGTTGCCCTTGATGGATACAATAAACAGCTCGTCGAGGAGAGGGCTCTTCTGAAAGGGAAGGATCTGGATCAGCAAAATGCAGTTCTGATCCTCCAGAGCCAAATTTTAGAAATGCACGCCCAACACCTGGTGCTGATGAGGGAAAATATAGCTCTAGAGGCAAAATGTGCCAAAGCCAAGCAGCGAGGTGCGCAAGAGTATCAGGAGTCGGCTGAGCTCCGCGATACCATTATGGGTCAGTTCGCCGAAAGCTATGCAGCTCATAAGGAGTGGGCTCGGGCGAAGATGACTGCTGTTGGGCTTGATGCTGCTATCCTAGACTCCTCTAATGATGAGTCCGATGCCGAAGATGATGCTAATGGTGAGGCTCCTGATCTGTAGTTTAGGATTTCACTTGTAATTTTTTATCTTTTTTATTTCGTTTATAACTTTTCCCGATCGGTTCTGCGTGTAACTTTGTCCGATCAGTTCAATTTGTTTTGTAACTCTTCTAATCGGATCTGTTCACCGCTAGTCCGATGGGTTTTGTAGACTTTTAAAATATAAATGAAGATCAAAATTTTTCGAAGAGAGATCCATTTTATTTTATTTATGTATGAAGCAACTTACATAAGTAGAAGTAAAGAATTACATAACTCTTACTGATAATATTTTCTAAGTCTTCCAGCATGCCATATATTTTTTATATCTGCGCCATCCATTGTCCAAAGTCGATAAGTTCCTGGCTTCGGTACTTCAGTTACTTCATAAGGACCCTCCTAGTTCGGCATTAACTTGCCCGTGTTCTAAGGGGTAGATGCCTCCACTTCCCAAAGTACCAAATCCCCGATCTCAAATCTCCTTTGCTTCACATTCTGGTTGTAGTGTCGGGCTGTTCATTTTTGGTACATAAGTAGCCTCATCAGTGCCGAGTCCCAAACCTCTTCCAATAAATCTAGGTTTAGTAGTAAGCCATCATCGTTATACAACTCTTTGTACTGACTGACTCGAAGGGTAGGAGACCCGATCTTGATGGGTATTAGTGAATCTGTCCCATAAGCCAATCTAAAAGGTGAGTCTCCCGTTGTTGTTCTTGGTGTAGTCCGGTATGCCCATAGAACACTGAGTAGTTCTTCGGGCCAACGCCCTTTCAGTTCATCCAACCTCCGCTTAATTCCATTGAGCAGAACCCGATTGGTGACTTCTACTTGTCCATTTGATTGAGGATGGGCAACTGAAGTCTTTCTGTGTTGGATGCCGAGCTCCTCCAGGAAAGCTTCAAATTTCATCCCCACAAACTGTCTGCCATTGTCCGAGACCAGGACCATAGGAATGCCGAACCGGTATACAACATACTCCTTAAAGAACTTAAGACATTCCTGTTCGGTAATCTTTTGTAACAGTTTGGCTTCTACCCACTTTGTCATGTAGTCGATTGCGATGCCCTTGGCCTTCGACAATGGTCCCAAGATATCAATTCCCCACATAGCAAATGGAACCGGGGATAAGACCGAATATAACTCCTCAGGAGGCTGATGCGGGATAGAACTATTTAACTGGCACTTGGAACATTTTTTGACATAGTCCTTTGCTTCCTGGAAGATGGTCGGCCAATAGTACCCATGCCTTAGAATTTTGGAAGCCAATAACTTGGCCCCCATGTGATCCCTACATATTCCTTCATGCACTTCTCTGAGTGTGTGTACTCGGCTTCCGAAGGTGTCAGACACTTAAGCAATGGAGAAGTGAACGCCCTTCGGTACAGATCCCCATCAATAAGAACAAAGTTGGAACTCCTGTATTTGATTTTCCTAACGTATATACGATTCGAAGGAAAAACCCCATCTTCCAGGTATGAGATATATGGTGTGAGCCAACAGTCGAGCCGATCCAAGGCTAGTACGTCCACCCTCTGAACACTAGGTTTGTCCAACACTTCCAAATATACCGATCCGGTGAAAGAGCTTGCTTTGGTTGTAGCTAGTCTGGCTAGGGAGTCTGCTATTATGTTGTCTGACTGATCAATCCCTAGATAGCGGTACGAACCAAAGTATGAGAGTCTGTCTTTTACCTCTGTCAGGTATTTTGCCATTCGGGCCCCCCGAGCTTCATATTCCCCTAATATCTACTTGACCACCAGCTGAGAGTCAATGTAGACCACTATCTTCTGTACCTCCAGGCTCCGGGCCAATCTAAGTCCGGCAAGAATGGCTTTATATTCGGCCTCATTATTTGTGGCCTTGAATCGAAACTTAATGGCTTATTGGACCAAAAACCCTTCGGGACTTGTCAAAATGACCCCTGCTCCGCTGATTTCCAAAGTAGATGACCCATCCACATAGAGAGTCCATGCTGTTTGTGACGGATGTGCCTCGGTGATTGAGGGTACATCTGGCTCGGTGAAGGAGCATTCTACGACAAAGTCTGCCAAGGCCTGTCCCTTTATTATAGTTCGGGGGTGTTATTCTAGAGCAAATTGAGTTAGTTCCATCACCCATGCGGCAAGCCTTCCCGAGACATCTGGCATGTGCAGTATTTTCTTCAATGCCTAATCTGTGTAGACTATCATCAACTGACCTTGGAAATAGTGCTGAAGCTTCTGACTTGAAATAATCAGAGCGTAGGCGAACTTTTCAAGGTTCGAGTATCTGGTTTTTGCATCTCGAAGGACGTGGATGACATAGTAGATCGAGAACTGCTTTCCCCCTTTTCCCGTATCAATGATGCCCTCACTGCCATCGAGCTTGCTGCTAGATACAAGTACAACGGTTCTGAAGGGATCGGTTTCATCAATAGAGGTGCCGAAGATAAGTATAGCTTGATCCCCGGAAGGCATCTTCGCACTCAGAGGTCCATTGGAAGCTTTTCTCGTTTTTCGGTCCCTTTAGAGTGTCGAAGAATGGCAAATAACTTTTTGCTGATTTTAACATGAACCTCCGAAGAGCCGCTATTCGACCTATCAACCTCTGCACATCCTTGTACGACTTCGGCGATTTCATATCTAGTATCTCTTGGATTTTCTCTGGATTTGCCTCAATGCCTCTTTTGCTGATTAGATAACCTAGAAACTTCCCTGACCCCAAGCCGAAGGTACACTTTGTTGGATTTAGACGTAGCTTATGTTTCCAAACTATTTCAAAGAAATTTTCCAGGTCCACCAGATGGTCTCGGGATGACACGCTTTTTACAATCATGTCGTCCACGTAGACCTCCATGCTTCAGCCTAGCTGTTTTGTAAACACAAAGTTCATCATCCGCTGATAAGTGGCCCCCGCATTGAGTAGTCCAAATGTCATCTTCTCGATAAGCATAAATGGCTCGATGCATAATAAAGCTTGTCTTCGGGATATCCTCTTTGTTCATCGAGATCTAATGATACCCCGAGAAAGCATCCATAAAACTCAATATATCGTACCCCGAAGTGGCATTAATCAATTGGTCGATGTTGGGTAATGGGTAAAAATCCTTCGGGCAAGCCTTGTTCAGATCCGTATAGTCGATGCATATCCTCCACTTCCCGTTCTGTTTCTGAACCAATACCACATTCGCCAGCCACTCCGGATAGTCAATCTCGAAGATGAAGTCCGCCTCCAGGAGCTTGGAAATTTCCTCGTCGATGATCTTCTGTCTCTCTGGGGAAAAAATTCTCCTCTTCTGTATAACGGGCCTCTTACTCGGATCCACTTCTAGCCGGTGTACTGCTACTGACTTGTCGACCACGGGCATATCGCTAGGTACCCATGCAAAGATATCCGCGTATGCCCGAAGGAGATCAATCAGCCCGGTCCGGAAGGGTTCTGATAGGCCTGAACCAATCTTTATCAATTTCTCCTTGTTCCCGGCATCAATTGTATATCCTCTGTTTCTTCTGCTGGTAGGGCAAGCGGCTCTGTACTGCCTTCTGTGAATGGTTCCATCTCGATAGCCATCGTCTGCTTCTGTTTACTTACCCCGACCCCTGAAGAGATCAATATTCTCTGATAGCACCTTCGGGCAATGTCTAGATCCCTTTTTACCTCCTCGATCCCATTAGGTGTCGAAAACTTAATTTTGAAGTGTGATATGGACGTGACTGCTTGCAAGGCTGCCAGGGTCGGTCTTCCTAATATTGCATTGTAAGCCGAATCCACCTGGACAATGGAGAATCTGACCATAACTTCCACCTGCTGAGGAGCTGTATCGAACCTGACCGACAGTTCGATGGTGCTCGATACATGCACCGGGTCGCCACTGAATCTATACAAAGGTCCTTCTCCCCCCAGTTCCATCTTCTTCCCCTCTAGGTCCATCCGCTGATAGGCATGTGTGTAAAGTATGTTAACCGAGGATCCGTTGTCTATCATCATCCGTTTCATATCCACTTGATAGTAGTGTGCATACAAGCCAATCATGTATGATGATAAAGCACATACTTTGTAAACAATCTTATTTATTTATTAATAAAATATTTATTTATTAAAGGCATTTAATTATCTACATGGTGCTGTTTTTATAATATGTAAATAACCCATAGTTTTAAGCAATGCTTTTAGAATCATGATGTTGATCATGCTAATGAGATCTAAATTCTTAGAAAGCTTTAAAACTAAAATAGTTCCCAATCGTGGGATTACTAAAAAGGGGATTAGTAAATCCGGATAGATTGGTACATATGTTGCTTGCTCATTGGATGAGGATGACTGATCTCATGGTCATTTGTGTGGAGACACTAAAGCAAGTATGTAGGTGCTTATTAGAGAATAAGTTCACTAAACGTGACTCGCTATGGAATACCTAATGGAGTTTTACTCGCCTGTCAATAGGAATTCCTAATGTGATAGTAGTACATGTGATCCTTGGACTTGAGATCATCATAGTATCTTGTATGTAACAAATTATACTTTGACTAATTCCTTAAGGCCTTTGAAGGCATATATAGGGTATGCTTGGGTGTAATGAGTTACATATGGAGATAATGAATGATCAATAAAGAATCTACCACCTCTAGTAAAAGAGGAGATATGTCCTATGTGATTCGTTAAATGACAACCCAGGAATCCTTGGCCAAGGTAGAATGAAATTAGAAAGAGGTTTCTAATTTGCATTATTTGGAGTTGTGCATTTTCTAATCGAAATACATATGATTAAATAAATTAAGACTTGACAGTAAATCCATGTCTTATATTTAATTGGGACATTGTATGGTGGAAGGATTGAATTGTATGGTAACTATTAACTCACAGGTTCTTTTATGATTAATGTTGAAATCTATATTATCTGGAAAGCCGTTGATCGCTAGGGAGGCTTATCCCTATTGTAGAATAAATGTTATTTATTTAAATAGATTATTAGTTTAATTTGTTTATTTAAATAAGATTAGAATTGTTCTAATTGATTTATTCACAACCGGTTTAATATGGAGAACCTAAAGGGTCACACCATAAAAGGAAGAAGAATTATTTAAGAAGAAAATGGCATGATAGTAATAATGCATTAAGTATAATTAATTTAATCTATGATGATAAAATAAATTAAATAGCTTAATGTTTATTATTTAATATTTTAGAAATATTAAATATAAATTAATAAGAGGAGTCTTATTAATATTATTATTATTATTATTATTTTAATTCTAAAGGAGTTTAGGAATTAATATAATATCAGTATTCTCTCTCAATCCTAATAAAGATTAGGATATAAATTAATTAAATAAAACCCTATTCTAATTGGATTAGGAGGGTTAACCTAATATCTATATAAGAGAGTCTTATATTAGAAATAAGGGATGTGAAATTTTCCAAGAGTTGGGAGTACACATATTCTATAGAGATAGAAACAAGGGTTAAGCCAATAACCCATCTTCTTGAGTTCTTCATCTTCCTTGGTGGATCACCGTTAGAGGCCAAACATTTGGGTGGCTGACATTATTCAAGGGAAGGAGCCACTATCAGAGGAATCAAAGGAATCAAAGGAGTAGAACTTGTACCTGAGGAAGCTTAGATCTTCAAAGGTATAATTCCATGTTCTCTCTTTTCTGTTATTGATAACAAGCACAAAGCATGATCATGGTTATGGGTTTGTATAAATTTTGAAAACCTAGTTTTTACGCTTCCGCCCTATTTATGTGATTTGATTGCATAATTGCGTTACATACAAACCCAACAGTGGTATCAGAGCCTAACTTTGTGCTAATTATCAATTTTATAATTCCATGTATGAATTGATGTGAGAATTGGATCATTTTTTCTGGACAAAAATCGTTTTCTGCAAGTTTCTGCGGCGAACGGCGCAGCTGCGCAGCCTCCCAGTTCATTACTGGCGCAGCTGCGCCGGTCTGCAAAAACTGCTGCTTCCGTCTACCTGCGCAGCTGCGCAGATGCCCAGTTCATTACTGGCGCTGCTGCGCCGGTACCTGGACAGACCCTGAAAATTAATTTTAATTAATTAAGTAAACTATTTATTTAATTGATAAAGTTTTAAAATAAAGAAGTTTATTTTATCTGAAATATGATTTCAGAATGCTAAAATTAAAGGAGTTTAATTTGGATTTATTTTTGATTAAAATAAAAGAGTTTATTTTGTTTCAAAAATAAAATTTAGCAAAACTTTTGTCCATTAAATAACATCGATCCATATATGGAATAGCATTGTTATTCATGAGATGAATGGATATTTATTGATGCATATGTTGATGTGTATGATAATAAATGGGATTAATTATGGACAATGACCAATGTGATTGGATTTTATTTTGGATGAATGCTTGAATGTATGGATTTTATAAAATGGGGTCTGCGTACCTCGTCTTCTCTAGTTTTATTCTCGATGTAAATTCTATCTCCTTTCTATGTACTTCCCCTTGACTGCTGATCAAGGTTTCTATTTAATTTTAAAATAAGTTAATGTAATAGAGATAGTTAGAATTATTTTGAAGAAATTGGAGACCAAGGAGCGAGGAGCGCGTGAAGACCCGTTTGTATGGAGCCCGGGTTTAAATTTAATAGTTACATTTAAAATTTAAATTCTTGCACTCCTAGGTTTGACCTTTTGGTTCACTTGGTGGCTCTAGTGAACCAAACTAGAATAAAAGTCCATAATCAATCCGGGTAGAATATAGTATTCTATATCGCATGCTAAATATTATATTTTATACAAACATGCTTCGCATGTTTAATAAAATGACGGGTATTTTATATATATATGTGCATGCGCGCTTAAAAGATGAGACAAATAATAACAAACCCCTCAAAGAAATAATATTAAGTCTGAAGCGTTCAAATGATATTTGGAATATCGAACGTCGCCTTCTAGCATGATTAGTTAATAGAGTATTAAATATTTAATATGAGTTTGTTATGCTATCCACAAGGCGAGTATTGAATATTTAAGATGTTAATTAATCACATTTGATGCTTATCAAGAAAATTGAACGATCTAGTCTTGTTGTGCTATCCACAAGGACGAAAATTTTTCTTTTTGAATTTATGGAAGTGCTAGGCTGGACTTAACTTAAATCATTTTAGTTCGGATGTGCACACACATGACCATTATGATTTAAGAGGCAAAATAAAAGGAGTTACATGGTGATGTAATTGACAATAGTTGTCTACCTATTTATTTGTATATCGCTTGTTGTGCTATCCACAAGGTTATATACATTTGAAATGGGATCCTTAATCTCACTAGCAAATCTTTAATTAGATGTTGCCGAACTATATGAGTGAGGGTAATATAGTTTGATGAAAATAGTGGGAGATACCAATTTAAAATAAAGACCTAAATTTATTTTGGTATGCAAAGTTAATAAATGAATGTTTGCTAAAATGTTGTCTTTTCACATGCAGAATTTTAAAAATGTCAAAATCACTAATCTCACTACGAAGCATACTTGATGCAAATAAGCTTACCGGCCCGAATTATGAGGACTGGCTAAGAAATCTGAGAATTGTTCTCATTGCTGAAAAGATTTCTTATGTCCTAAATTCCACTATCCCTGAATCTGTTTCAGAAACAGCCTCTGAGGAAGAGATTACCACTTTCAATAAGTGGCAAGATGATGCATCTGTGGCTCAATGCATCATGCTCGCATCCATGAATAACGAGCTTCAGCGTCAGCACGAAAAAATGGATGCTCCTGCTATGCTGCTTCACCTCAAGGAGTTGTATAGTGAATAGAGTAGGACTGCTAGATATGAGATATCTAAGGAGCTCTTCCGATCTCGGATGACCGAGGGCACTACCGTCGAGACTCATGTTCTGAAGGTAATCAATTTGATTGAACGCCTTGGACAGCTTGGGTTCGTCATGGATGGGGAGTTGAGTCAAGACTTGGTCTTGCAGTCACTCCCTGAGACCTTCTCGCAGTTTGTGGTTAATTTTCACATGAATAAGCTAGATGTCAGCTTACCTGAGCTGCTTAACATGCTGAAAACTGCAGAAGGTCACTTCTCATCCAAGAAGAACCATGTCTTGATGGTGGATTCTTCCAATAAAAGGAAGAGGCCCAAGGTGTCTTCTGAAAAGAAGAAATCTAAGAAGGCTAAGGGAAAAGGGAAAGAAAAGGAGCAAAAGAAACCTGAACCAGCTAAAGGAATGTGCTTTCATTGCAATGAGCCGGGACATTGGAAGAGGAACTGCAAGAAGTTTCTAGCAGAGAAGAAGCTTGGAGAAGCTTCGACTTCCAATCAAGGTTTGTTTATGATTGAAATTAATTTTTCTGAAAGTCATAATTCTACTTGGGTATTGGATACCGGCTGTGGTTCTCACATATGTAATACTGTGCAGGGACTGGTCAGAAGTAGAAAGCTGAACAAAGATGAGGTGATCCTACGAGTGGGAAATGGAGCAAAAGTTGCTGCATTAGCTGTAGGAACTTATTGTTTAGCAATGCCTTCGGGCAAATCCATTTATCTTAATAATTGTTATTATGTTCCGAATATTATTAAAAACATTATTTCAATTTCTGTATTGGATATGGAAGGTTTTGACGTTATTATAAAGAACAATGGTTGTTCTATTTATAAAGACGATGTTTTATATGGTATTGGAAATTTGCAAAATGGACTTTATACACTTGACTTGCAAGAAAATATATTTCAAATTGAACAAATTAAGAAAAGGAAAAGAGATGATATTAATTATACCTATATGTGGCACTGTAGACTCGGTCATATCAATGAAACAAGATTATCCAAGTTGCATAAAGATGGGCTCCTCGAGCTATCTGATTATGAATCATATCCAATTTGTGAATCTTGTCTCATGGGTAAAATGACTAAATCTCCTTTTAGTGGAAAAGGGGAGAGAGTTACAGAGTTGTTGGCATTGATTCACACAGACGTTTGTGGACCTATGACAACAAGTGCACGGGGTGGGTATTCTTATTTTATTACTTTCACTGATGATCACTCAAGATTTGGATATGTATATTTAATGAAATACAAATCAGAATCATTTGAAAAGTTCAAAGAGTTCAGAAGTGAAGTAGAGAAACAAACGGGCAAGAGTATTAAGATACTTCGATCAGATCGAGGTGGAGAATACTTAAGCAGTGAGTTTCTCAATTGTCTCAGAGAAAATGGTATAATCTCACAATGGACTCCTCCAGGTACACCACAGTTAAATGGAACATCTGAAAGGAGAAATCGAACACTGTTGGACATGGTTCGATCCATGATGAGTTTTACCGACCTTCCAATTTCCTTCTGGGGATATGCCCTAGAAACGGCTGCATACCTACTTAACAAGGTACCTACCAAATCCACCCCAAAGACTCCATATGAGATGTGGAAAGGGAGGAAACCAAATCTTAAGCATGTTAAGACTTGGGGTTGTCCAGCTTATGTCAAAAAGTTTGAAAATGATAAGCTACAGACTAAATCCGATAAGTGTAGATTTGTGGGATACCCTAAAGAAACCGTAGGGTATTATTTCTATCATCCAACTGATCAAAAGGTGTTTGTTGCGAAACATGCTACCTTCTTGGAGAAAGAGTTTATCCATGAAGGGGTCAGTGGGAGTAAGATATATCTTGAAGAAGTTCAAGAACCACAAGTTACCACCGACCAAAGTCAGGTACCTAACCAAGTAGAAGAACCTACTGTACCACACCATGTTCGTAAATCTGGAAGAGTACCGAAGATACCTGAGAGGTATGGATTCGTTATAGAGGATGACGATGAGGTACACATCATGAATGATGATGATCCATTGAATTACGAACAGGCTATGAGTAATAAAGACTCAGGGAAATGGCTTGAAGCCATGAAATCTGAAATGGACTCCATGTATGAAAACAAAGTATGGTCTTTGGTTTCGCCACCTGAAGGTATTAAACCTATTGGGTGTAAATGGGTTTTTAAGAAAAAGACTGGAGCAGACGGAAAGGTAGAGACCTATAAGGCCCGACTGGTTGCAAAAGGTTTCAAACAAAGACAAGGAGTTGACTATGATGAAACCTTCTCACCAGTAGTCATGCTCAAGTCCATTCGGATTTTGCTTGCGATTGCAGCTTACAAAGACTATGAGATCTGGCAGATGGACGTGAAAACGGCCTTCCTCAATGGGAAACTTGAGGAGGATGTGTATATGACACAGCCAGAGGGATTTATTTCAAAAGTTGGAACAAATCAAGTCTGTAAGCTACAACGATCCATTTATGGGTTGAAGCAAGCTTCTCGTAGATGGAACATTCGTTTTGATGAGACAATCAAAGAGTTTGATTTTATCAAAAACGAGGATGAACCATGTGTATACAAGAAGGTTAGTGGGAGCGCAGTATCATTCCTTGTATTATATGTTGATGATATATTACTGATAGGGAATGACATTCCTATGTTACAATCCATTAAAATCTGGTTATCTAAAAACTTCTCCATGAAGGACTTGGGTGAAGCATACTATATTTTGGGGATAAAGATCTATAGAGATAGATCTAAAAGGATGCTCGGCTTATCCCAAGGAACGTACATTGATACGATGCTAAAGAGGTTTAGCATGGAAGATTCCAAAAGAGGTCTCATGCCGATGAGCCATGGAATAAATCTCTCCAAGAAACAGGCCCCAAAGACACCTGAGGAGAGAGACCGTATGAGTAAGATCCCTTATGCTTCTGCAATAGGATCTATCATGTACGGTATGATATGTACTAGACCGGATGTTGCTCACGCACTTAGTGTAACGAGCAGATACCAGTCGAATCCAGGAGAAGAGCACTGGAAGGTAGTGAAAAATATCCTAAAGTACTTGAGAAGGACTAAAGATATTTTTCTTGTCTACGGTGGGTCTGAATTAAAACTCGAGGGATTCACGGACTCAAGTTTTCAAACAGACCAAGATGACAGTAAATCTATTTCAGGGTATATGTTTACCTTGAACGGAGGTGCAGTGAGTTGGAAGAGTTCCAAGCAGCAAACGGTTGCTGATTCAGTGACAGAGGCAGAGTATATAGCTGCAAGTGAAGCTGCAAAGGAAGCTGTTTGGATGAAGAAGTTCATAACTGAACTTGGTGTGGTTCCTAGCATTGGAGAAGCAGTTCCCGTATACTGTGACAACACCGGAGCGGTTGCACAGGCTAAGGAACCCAGGTCTCATCAGAAATCTAAACACGTGTTGCGGCGATTTCACTTGATCAGGGAGATCATTGAAAGAGGAGACGTCACCTTGGAGCGCGTAGACTCTCAAGACAACATTGCAGATCCATTTACTAAAGCTTTAACACAACAGCAGTTTGATCGTCACTTAGAGAAGATGGGTATGAGATACCATGGCGATTGGCTTTAGTGCAAGTGGGAGATTGATAGTAGTGTGCATACAAGCCAATCATGTATGATGATAAAGCACATACTTTGTAAACAATCTTATTTATTTATTAATAAAATATTTATTTATTAAAGGCATTTAATTATCTACATGGTGCTGTTTTTATAATATGTAAATAACCCATAGTTTTAAGCAATGCTTTTAGAATCATGATGTTGATCATGCTAATGAGATCTAAATTCTTAGAAAGCTTTAAAACTAAAATAGTTCCCAATCGTGGGATTACTAAAAAGGGGATTAGTAAATCCGGATAGATTGGTACATATGTTGCTTGCTCATTGGATGAGGATGACTGATCTCATGGTCATTTGTGTGGAGACACTAAAGCAAGTATGTAGGTACTTATTGGAGAATAAGTTCACTAAACGTGACTCGCTATGGAATACCTAATGGAGTTTTACTCGCCTGTCAATAGGAATTCCTAATGTGATAGTAGTACATGTGATCCTTGGACTTGAGATCATCATAGTATCTTGTATGTAACAAATTATACTTTGACTAATTCCTTAAGGCCTTTGAAGGCATATATAGGGTATGCTTGGGTGTAATGAGTTACATATGGAGATAATGAATGATCAATAAAGAATCTACCACCTCTAGTAAAAGAGGAGATATGTCCTATGTGATTCGTTAAATGACAACCCAGGAATCCTTGGCCAAGGTAGAATGAAATTAGAAAGAGGTTTCTAATTTGCATTATTTGGAGTTGTGCATTTTCTAATCGAAATACATATGATTAAATAAATTAAGACTTGACAGTAAATCCATGTCTTATATTTAATTGGGACATTGTATGGTGGAAGGATTGAATTGTATGGTAACTATTAACTCACAGGTTCTTTTATGATTAATGTTGAAATCTATATTATCTGGAAAGCCGTTGATCGCTAGGGAGGCTTATCCCTATTGTAGAATAAATGTTATTTATTTAAATAGATTATTAGTTTAATTTGTTTATTTAAATAAGATTAGAATTGTTCTAATTGATTTATTCACAACCGGTTTAATATGGAGAACCTAAAGGGTCACACCATAAAAGGAAGAAGAATTATTTAAGAAGAAAATGGCATGATAGTAATAATGCATTAAGTATAATTAATTTAATCTATGATGATAGAATAAATTAAATAGCTTAATGTTTATTATTTAATATTTTAGAAATATTAAATATAAATTAATAAGAGGAGTCTTATTAATATTATTATTATTATTATTATTTTAATTCTAAAGGAGTTTAGGAATTAATATAATATCAGTACTCTCTCTCAATCCTAATAAAGATTAGGATATAAATTAATTAAATAAAACCCTATTCTAATTGGATTAGGAGGGTTAACCTAATATCTATATAAGAGAGTCTTATATTAGAAATAAGGGATGTGAAATTTTCCAAGAGTTGGGAGTACACATATTCTATAGAGATAGAAACAAGGGTTAAGCCAATAACCCATCTTCTTGAGTTCTTCATCTTCCTTGGTGGATCACCGTTAGAGGCCAAACATTTGGGTGGCTGACATTATTCAAGGGAAGGAGCCACTATCAGAGGAATCAAAGGAATCAAAGGAGTAGAACTTGTACCTGAGGAAGCTTAGATCTTCAAAGGTATAATTCCATGTTCTCTCTTTTCTGTTATTGATAACAAGCACAAAGCATGATCATGGTTATGGGTTTGTATAAATTTTGAAAACCTAGTTTTTACGCTTCCGCCCTATTTATGTGATTTGATTGCATGATTGCGTTACATACAAACCCAACACCACTGGTCCGACTTGAGCTGTTATCACCAATGCCCCATCATGTGATTTTATGGGGTTAGTGGGATAATCTTCGTCTGAAAAAGAGATAACCGTTCCCGGGAAAGCCCTGTCCTTTTTTATCAAGGACCCCGCAACTGATAAGATGGCATCTAGGTGTTCGCTTCTTTTTCTCCCGGTCACACGCCCTACCGAACAGCCTGAAATGACATCAATTACCCCCCGTGCAGGCTGGCCCTGATTTGGCTGTGTTTCTCTATCCTGAACCCTATCTTCCTTTCTTAGCTGCGCCCCGGTATTTTCCCTACCTGCCACATACTGAATTAACTTCCCGTTCTATATATTTTTCTTGATCAGATCACCCAGGTCCAGGCACTCCTCTGTCGTATGGCCCGAACTCTGATGATACTGACAATACATATTCTTACTTCGTCTTCCAGGCTTCGGCTTCGTGGCACAGGGCTCATAGAAGGGCTTGTTCCTGATATCCTCCAATATCTTGGTTCGATCGGTATTGAGGGGGGTGTAAACCCTGTTGACACTTCTACTTGCCACTGCCCGATCCCCCGCTGTTGTAGTTTTTCCTCCCCTGATTATCTGATCTCCCTTGATTATTGTCTGACCGTTGGTTGTTCTGCTTGTCTCTTTCCTTGGACTTATCGTGTGAGTGGGGTTTAAAGTTTCCCATGGCCTCTTCAATGGCAATATGCCATTCAGCCCGATGACAGGCTTCAGTCAGGTCCGAGGATGGGTTAATCACAAGGTCTTTCATTAGCTTCTTTGACCTTCCTATAGCCAAGGCCTGGGGTAAATTCAATTCTGCCACCGATCCCATAGCTTCCCGAAACCTTTTGACATAGGTGCCGAGGGTCTCATCCGAACGTTGCCTCACCTGCATGAGAGAAGCAGTGATCTTTCCCCTTCTCTTGTTACTCTCAAACCAGGCATAGAATTTTTCCCTAAGATTGCTCCACGAACTGATTGTTCCTGATGCCAAGGTTCCTATCCATTCTCTGGCACTCTTTTTTAAGGTGGTTGCAAACATGTGACACTTAGCGACATCCGAATGCCCATAATACGTCATCAGCCTATCATATCCATCCAAATGATTATAAGGGTCTCCCATCCCGTCATAAGTCTCCATAAGGGGAATTTTCTTCTTAGGGTCAGTAGTGACCTGATTGATCTCAGGTGAGAAGGGTGAGCTATGACAGCTCGAAGGTGTTCCCATCTGATTCCTTGCAGCCAGAAGCTTCTCCAACTCTGCAACTCGTCGGGCGAGGGGGTCGGTCTCCTCCTTATGGGGGTAAGGCATGCATTTGTCCCTCTCATATTCAGGAGATCTGATCCTCGTCCTCTGTCCCGATCGGCTCGGATGATCCGACTTTTGCTCAGGCGAACAACTCCTTCTCCGGCTCCTCCTTTCCCGAGAGTGGCTTCTATGTCTGTTCCCATTCTTTCCAACCTCATCTCGTCACGGTGATCTGGATCAGCTCTGATGCCTACGCTTCTTCAAAGAGGCCTCCTGTTCTCCAGCCACCTTAGCCATCTGCAGTTTCAGTTCTTCTTGTTGGAGACGCAAGGCTAGCATGGCGTCCTTATTCTGTTGTATTTTTGTCAACAGAATAAACTGATGCTGGTCCTTGCTGTTCTCCACCCGATCATTACCCCGTTGTTCATAGGCCTGAGACTGGTTATTTTCCACATGGGTGTGCTGGGGAACCGGAGTGTGTTGACTGGGGACAAACAGTTGCCTTCGTGCAGACTGGGCCTGCACCGAATTGCCCTCCTAGTTACTAGGTCCCAATCGGTCTTTGACCGAAGCCCTGACCAGGGTCGTCGGGTGGGTCTTGGCTTTTTCCTGGTTTGAAGCTCCACCATCCTTACTGTCCATGCCTTCCAACTGGAAAAGTATAAAGTGATTGCTAAAGCACTAAAAACCCCTCCTTCTAGCGCCAATGTTAACGCCAAGTTTTGCCGGCGCGTCCAATCACCAAATCCACGCGCTTAAACCTGCATAATAACATGTCACAAACAAAGCTTGACGGCTGGGGCCGCCAGGTGATAGCTCCAGTGTGAGAATAAGTACAAGCTGGTCACAAGGTTAACAATGGAGGCAATAGTGTATAGTGTTCAAGTGAATATTATTTGTTACCTTTACCCTTGTACTTATAACCATTCCCACCGCCTTAGATTCCATGTCCTAATCGGATTAGGACTCCTAAACATGGCAGTTACCATTATTTGGGCCCAACTCAATCTCCTTTAAAAGTGCAAGTTGGTGGTTATCCTACCACTTGACTTATAGGAGTTGGTACTTAGATATGATTAGGGTTTGAGTCCTTTATCATTTAGACTCCTTATTGCTACGGACTCCATCCAAGGAATGTCCTTCGGTATGGGCCTTATGAGGTGGTCTGGACTCCAGCCCGAAGGGCTCGGTAGTCTGATCCCGATCGTCAACCATCCAGTCTAGAATCCGGCCAGAAGGGCTCGGTAATCCGACTTCGAACACCATCTTGTTGGTCTGGGCCCCGGTCCGTGGAACTTGGATGCCCCGATCCACATGCTATCATCTGGGTCTGGGCTCCGGCCTAAAGGGCTCAGATACCCGATCACGAACTCTGCTACTCCAGGTTCGGCTTCGGCCCATTGGGCTCGATGAACTCCTCTCGGCCCAGGTCTTCAGTCCATATAAGGGTCGGTGGGTTATATCCGAACAGTATATTTTTGAACCCCTAAGCATATGGACAGTTCATGATTGGTTCTTGAACTACGTATTGCTAGGATAAGTTCCTAAACTCATATTATTATGGTAAGTTACCGAACTCATAACGTGTGGTATATTTGATGAACTATACAGGGGTATAGAAAAATTGTGAATGAAGGATTGAGGATAATAGAAATAGATAGAATTATTAAGCAATGGATCATTAGAGCAATTGAAGTTGATGGTGGAAGCATAGGTATTCCAAATCTTCTAGCTGTGCTAGACTTCAAAAATTTTGACATCAAGCTAAATTCGCACTGATGTGCTTTTCGAAATAAAATGAATTTTTGTTATCTTCACAACATGGTGACAAGGGTGTGGAGATGGACTTTGAGCCATTATCACATCGTTACCTGTTGCGGCATGATAACAGCAAAAAATAAATTTTTGGTTATCTTCAAAATATGGTTACAATTGTGTATGTGTGGACTTCAAGACCCTGACACATCGTTACCTGTTGCGACATGATAATTCCAAAAATGATTTTCAATAGTTTTGAACGGTTTAAAGAAGAGTCTACGCTAATTGTTTCGGCTAGACAAAAATTATTTAAAATATCAAAATGTATTTTATATATCATCAGTGCATCATGGAACCTGGTGCAAGGATGATAAAAATGATGGAGTCATTAATGCAGTATTGCCTAGTGTTGGATGTGATCTAAAGATCGTCAGCCCACTATGGTATATTGTTGTATGACAAAGTCATAAAAATGACAGAGTCATAAAAATGACAGAATCTTCAACAGACTGTAAATATAGTGCGGTATAATGATGTCATAAAATAATTTTTAGAATTTTAAAGAAATTTTAAGTGTCAATTAAATTTGGCCAGAAACATGTTTCGATTGATATTTGAATTATTGGTATACGTCTAAGCTATTTGATTCAGCTAGACAACTGTTTATGAAATTTAAGTATCATTTGAGAGCTTATGCCAAACCAAATTGTTTTGGTGCGGAATCTTATTTTAAGTTGGTATCAAATGGGTACAAGTTGGTATCCGACACAAGTTGGTGTCAGCATTACGTGATACAAGTTGGTATCAAATTGACACAAGTTGGTGTCAAGTTAATGCAATTGGTATCAAATTTACAGAAGTTAGTGTTCTAGTTTACAGATGAATTTCTGTTCAAACCGTTTCGAAATTGAAAAATGAAAGTTCATGGTCTATATGACCCCTCAGCATGATATAAAATTTTTTAACTCTTTAGAGTGATGTTGTGGTAATATGTGATGATGGGTATGAAATAATATAAACTCGTTGTGTACAGGTAGAATCTGATATGATTGGATAAATGTTAAGTTGAAAATCTAGTTTTGATGGATAAAAAGAGTAGGGATTTGTAGGCTATAATTTCGAGGACAAAATTCTTAGAAGAAGGGGTGAATGTGACAACCCGAGAATTTATAAAATTTATAAACTCTTAAATGATTAAATAAATGTTAAATAATAAGACCTAGACTAGAAATAGAGTATAGATTTAAAAATTTTGTGAAGGACTTATATGGTTTTGTGTATGTATAATATTTGATTTCTTATATTTGTTTATTATATAATAATCAAATAAAAGAAACTAATGTAACCTAATATATATATTAGGTATGAAAATTTAAATAACCTAAAGGTTATAATCGGAAATGATGTTAGTATTTAAATCTTTTACTAACTTAAGAGATTAAGTTTATTATCTCAATTTATTAATTTTATAATCTAAGTATAGCACGTCTAATTGGGTTATGGAATTCAAGATTTATGTGTAAGAAATTATTTGTGTAGCCCAATATTATATTTTTAATACAAGTATATTGATAGCCCAATTTATTTATGGGTGGAAGCCCAAGTTTAATTTTGTTAGTAAGTAAACAAGAAAAAGGTGCAAGCCCAAGTGAATTAAAGCAAAGCCCAAGCTTAGCCCAATGGGAGAGAGAAATTATTGGACCTTTAGTAAGTTATGTGAGGAATTAAGAAAAACAAAACTTGGAACAAAGAAGGCCCAAGTGGCCGGCCCAAGCTAGGAAAGAAATGGAAAGATTTGGTGAGATATGCTTAGATCTGCTAAAGATTATGAGAGAGAAAGAAAAGATATTAGATAGATTTTGTAAAGATATGGAAAGATATAGAGAGATTTGGTGAGATATGTTTAGATTTGCTAAAGATAAGAGAGAGGAAATATAAGATATTAGGAGATTTAGTATAGATATATAAGTTATATCTACACCTATTGCTAGCTTATAAATAAACCCATCTTATTTGCAAATAAAGAGTTTACTCATTTTCATTTCATTCTCCAAGTTAGCTAGCAAAAGAAAATCAAAACATAGAGAGAAAAGAGGGAGAGATTTTCGGCCAAGAGGAAGAAGAAGAGAGGATCTTGTGCTTCATGCATGACAAGTTTGTAAGCTACTTTTGCAAGATAAGGAAGATAGCAAGAAAAACTAGGTATTGATTCTCTTTATTTTTTTAAGCTTGATTTCTTATTTGGTGGGTTTTTGATGAAACGAAAATCTTAAGTTTGATCTTTGATAAACTCTTCATCTATTGGTGTATAAATATTTTGTTTGGTGATCAAAACATTTTTTGAAGTTGAATATAAGATCAAAAGGAAGATTTGTACTAAATGAGTAGAGAAAGGCACATGCATGCATGCACTATGTGATTTTATGATAGATTCTTGTGATGCATGTTGAATATGGTTAATATCATGATTAGAGTGTTAGATATTGAGTTTAACAAATGAGACTTGTGGATTTATATGAGTTCATATGCTGAGATTTGGAAAAAAAGAAGTTAAATGGATTTTTGAAGGAATTTTTGTTTAACTAGTATGCTTTATCATGTGCATGTTGATATCTACAAGTAATATTTGAGGTTTTCTTTCTTGGTATGTTAGATGTATGAGTTGAGGTCTAAACCCCTTTGGAATCACTCAAATATGTTTTAAAATGAGCAAGATATGGATTAAATCCCAAACTACCCAACTGTTGAGAACATGCTACTGATCTGTCACTTGTGGACTATTTTTGGTAACCAAAACAAACTCAAATTTGGTGTTTGATATATTGAAAACATATTTTAGGAAAATATGAATCCAATGATATCAAATGGACCCAAATCCGGGATGAAGATCTCGAGATATGTGTGTTTCCGTAAAGGACCTTAAATATGGAAAATGACTAAACTGTTGCGAATTTTCCTGTTGATTTGTCACTTTGGCACTGATTTTTGAGACCTAAACAAAATAGAATCTGATGTTTGATGAATGAAAATTGGAGTTTGAGAAGATAGGAATCCAACGCCTCCGACGGAACCAAAATCCGAGTTGCAGACTTTGTTCTACGGGCGTTTTCGTGAAGGACCCCAAATCTGAAAATTTTGTGTGAAAATTTGAGTATCATTATGGAACAAAATGAAAGCAAGATATTGTAATAAATAACTTTAAGGCCACTAATGGGCTATTAAGTTAAATACATATAAAATGAAATATAATTAATTATTTAATTATTATTTAAATGATGTTAAGTAATAATTAAAATGGGTTAGTGTTTGTAAGATAACTACTTATTATTTAACTAAGCATAAATAATAAATTGAGTTAATCAATTAATTAATTATTATTTAATTAATATTAAATAATAATTAAAGTATAATTAACTAATATTAAGTAATTACTTACTTACTTTGATATGAAAGTTTATAGAATTAATTATTTATTATTTGAATAATAAATAAAGATGAATGTTAATTAATTATCCTTTTAAAATAATAAGGAATAATTAAAGAAGAATGAAGTGAATAAATCAAATATTATTTATTCAAGGATGAGGGAGTTATTAATTATTATTTAAAGACAAATAATAATTTAATTGTCTATTATTTAATTAACATTAAATAATGAGGAGTTATAATTGGTTATTTGTAAGTAATAACTAAAGTTAAATAGTTAATTATTATTTAACTAATATTAAATGGTAATCGAAGGAAGAGGAAGTTAACAATTGAACGAAATTAAATAACTCCTTAATTAAAAAATTAAAATAAATTATTTAAAGATCTAATAAGTGTTTATCCCTTAAGGAAAGCTTTATTAATTATTCAATCATTAACCTAAGATCAATTAAATATCTTATAGGATTAATGATAGTACATTAGATGCATATACCCGGTGAATGTATTATTGGTGAGATAATAATACGAGTTAGCGTATTGATGAAATATACACAGTATTAATTGACAGATCTACCTTATCAATGATAGGTCATTCAAAGATTGTTAATTAAAGCTAGAAAGTTGTAGCTCGCTGAACAGGCAAGTTTTCTTTAACTCAACCTTGAGTTATATTTCAAAGCATGTTCGTGAATAATTATTGTTAATTATTCACATCTATACTGATTATTGATTCGCACTTAGTGCATGTTGCATATGTTCATCAGGTATGAAAGGCTGATCACCTTCATTACCATTTAGTTCAATTAAATTTGTTCATGTTCATTATTGGCCATTCATCATTATTGTATAGGTCATTCTGTTATGTAAATTGATTCATGTTCTTTCACCAATATTCTATTGTTGAAAGTTTGTCAGCTTATTATTCTTTTCAATCATGATATATCTTCATTTGAACTTAAACTTGCTGGGAAAACTTGTTGCTCACCCTTGCTA
The DNA here is from genome assembly GCA_020205555.1 of Panax stipuleanatus. Taxonomy (NCBI): domain Eukaryota; kingdom Viridiplantae; phylum Streptophyta; class Magnoliopsida; order Apiales; family Araliaceae; genus Panax; species Panax stipuleanatus. The sequence continues at coordinate 90,989,367 of CM035117.1, forward strand.
TATCATGATAAATATTTCAGATTAAAGACGAAACTTCGGACACAGTCAAAGGCAAAGACAAGTTCTAGGATGGAATTATTATACGGTTAAAAGGGAAATAGTATAGAATACAAATGACATTGTTTGTCGTGTAGGATATTGAATGCAGGTATTAAGTTAAGGTTACAGACCTTGAGAATTATGTTTGTAAAAGTTATTGTATAAACAATTTATGTTTATATCTTCCACAATAGTTATAGAAATGATGTATCGTAACGTACCAGGTCCGAGGTTCTTGGGACCCGGATTTGGGGGCGTCACATAAAATAATTTCCAAAATCCCCCATCTTTATTTTTTGTTAAAATAGTAGAATAAATCTAAAATAAACCTACACTCTGTGGGATCGATCCTTGCTTACTACTATGCTAATTATTTAAATTTGTGAAGTGAAAGTGAGGTTAATTTTGGAATGTCAACGACAGCTCCCAGAGGAACCTGTAGATAGACCTATTGTACCCCAACCGAATCTTGAATCTGGATTAGTACTGAAGATACCTACAAGGTATGGATTTATCATAGATGATGATTATGAGGTACGCATCATAGAGGATGATGATCCAGTTATACACGATGAGGCTAAGAGTTGTAACACTCAGAGAAATAACTGATGACCATATAATTCAAAATAAATCTTTAGAGCAAATGGCAAGGTGGATACCTATAAGGCCAGACTAGTTTGGAAAAGGTTTTCAAATAAAGTCAAGGAGTTGACTGTGTTAAAACCTTATTACCGATAGAAATGCTAAAGTCAATTTAGATTTTACTTGCGATTGCAGCTTAATATTACTAAATTTGGCAAATAGACGTGGAGATGCCCTTCCTCAAATATAAATTATTAGAGGAGAATGTATGTATGATACAACCAGATGGATTTATTTCGATGGTTGAAGAAAATAATGTATTTGAGCTACAACAATTCATTTATGGATTGAAGAAAGATTCTAAAAGATGGAACATTTGTTTTGATGAGAAAAATCAAAAGAGTTTAATTTTATCAAAAATGAGAATGAACCTGGTGTATACAAAAAGGTCAGTGGGTGACATTCCTAGCATTATATGTTGATATACTACTGATAAAGAATGGCATACCAGTGTTACAATCAGTAAAGATAAAGTTGTCTAAACATTCTTCCATGAATGATTTGGGAAGTACATCCAATATTTTGGGGATAACGATCTATATTGATAGATTTAAAAGGATGCTCAGCTTGACCCAAGGAATGTTTCATTCATTCGATGCTAAAGGCGTTTAGCATGGCAAACTCCAAGAGATGTCTCATGTAGATGAGCCATGGAATGTATCTCTCTAAATGTCCTCAATAAAAGAGAGATCGCATGAGTTACTATCATATATGTAATGAAATGTATGAGACCTGATGTTGATCGGTCATATTCTAGAGAAGAACACTGTAAGACAGTGGATAACATCTTAATGTACTTAATTGGCACTAAAGATGTGATCATGATTCATGTTGGGTCTAAATTAAAACTAGAGGGCTAAATAGAATCAAATTTTTCAAACTGACCAAGAAGACAACAAATCCACTTTAGGTTAAAGCGTTACTTTGAATGGTGGTGCAGTAAATAAGAAAGATTCTAAACAGCAAAGAGTTGCTTATTTAGTGGCAAAGACAAAGTATATAACTATAAATTAAGCTGCAAGTTGATGTTTTGGATGAAAATTTCATGACAGAACTAGGAATAGTTCATAAGTCTCATCTTGGATCCAAACATGTGTTGCAGGACTTTCATTTGATTAGAGAATCATTGAAAAATGGGAAGTCAATTTAGAGATTGAAACGACCCCAAAATTTATACAATTCAACTCTCGACTTCAGTCGTTAACAATACATCAAATTTCTGTTAATACATCATTATTCAATAATACAATCAATAAAAATGTGGAATAATTTAAACTTTTATGTCTCCTTTCTTTATTTTCCTGAATTACAACCTTTATCATTTCATATCTTTGATTCAAATTTGATTTATGAATCGTTGCATCTGAGTTATTATATAAAATCTTACATCTCATATCGTTATATTTATATACAGGATAAAATGACCTTACAACTCAATATAAATTACACATCTTAAACCATAAAGTATATTTATCAAATCCTTAAACATGGTTCAAAGTAACAACTTCGGCTAAACAATTAATCTTCTTGCATTGCTATTGATCTCTATCATTCAAATAGCACGTAGCATTATCTTAAATCCTTGACCAGAAAAAGTGGTTATTTTGCAAGAATGAGCTCCACAGCTCAGCAAAATCTAACAGTTTTCATGCATCACGTAGCACATAAATAATATGCTCATCATATACATCATAAACATTTGACCAAACATATCATACATGTTGTTGAAAGTCCAATAATAATCTAGAAGGGGGGTTGAATAGATTATTAAAGATTTAAAAAATTATCTTAGGCCTTTTTGAATTTTTAATTAATTAATTTGCAGTGTTAGAAATTAATATGTACGACAGTAAAAATTCAATCACACAATGCACAGAGATTTATCTAGTTCACAACATACACTCCTAGTATGTTGCTACGTCCAGTCTCAAGCTCCGATTTGGAACTTGAGATCCTATTACTATCAGTAATAAAAACTCCTTCAACAGGCGGAGAAGCCTTTACAAAGTTTTATAGACAAACTTCCAACTATTCACAACTACCTATCTTGGACAGCAAGCTCCCAGCTCCCTCCTCAAGCTCAGTTGTTTCTTCTTATGAGTTCAGTTCTATTCTATGATCTGGCATTGAAACAATAATCTCTTCCTCACCTCACAAGTTCACTAGAGACCCAACCCCAAGCTGACCTCTCTATAACTCTGGTCTTGGTCGAAGAATTGCTTTATCTTTCTCACAGGTACATAAAATAAACTAACTCTACCCTTTTCTTTTTACAGAGAATTCTACAACAAATTGCTTCTAAAATAAACAGATAAAATTTAGTACAGATTGATTATTCTCAAATAAGCAGATATTAATATGTGCTTTGATCAAATAATGCTTGTATGTAAGCAAATATGTAAGTGCACGTACTGTTTATAACAGTTTAACTTATGCTCAATAAGTGAATACTTTGTTATTTTGTGTAAAGTATGCCTTTTGAATAAGCAAATAAGTAAGTTTTAGCTTTTATGCTCAAAATGCTTTTGTGTAAACAAATAAATGATTTTAATGCAATTTAATAAAAAATAATTTATTCTTTACAATAAAGAGTGTTTTTCTATAGATTAAAAGGATTTGTTTCTCAGATAATTTCTAACAAGTATTATATGAATGATTATATGTTCCAATACTTGTTTATAAAAAGATTAAATCAAGTTAAGCAATAATTATCAAAGAATAACAATTTAATTAGTTAAGCACAACCTGGTATAACAAATATGCTTGTTTAACTCGGATAATATATATTAATATTTTATCTGTTATGTGACAGATTATAAACAAATTCACTTAGTACTATAAGGAATCGTACGGTTTGATTCCCTCATTTAAGAGGAATATCTCCTGTAGCCTTGCGACGTTTAAGTATGACAATATTTATAATTTTTACAATTGATATTTATATAAATATTTTCAATAAATCACTACGATTTTCAAATCCAGTTCGGATAGTTCACACTTTTTGGAGGAATATCACAGTGTTGTTTTGAACTATCAAGTGTTGTATCTATTTACGATATTTATATAAATAATATCAATAAAAAGTTACTTAAGACTATAAGGAATCGTACGATTTGAATTCCTCTTTGTAGAGGTGTATCTCCGTAGCCTTGCAGCGTCAGATTAAGTACACTTTTTTTTGATAAATAGATGAAATATATATATATTGAATTGTGTATAACAATATATATTTGTATATCTATAAATATAAAGCAAGTAAGAAATAATTCAACTAAGTTAACTCAAATGACTTATCTCAAAAACTTGGACCAATTTCCTCTTCTCAAATAATCAGAACTTTTGTAAGAAGAGATATAAAGCTTTAGAGAGAGTATGTAGGCAAGGAGAGTAAGCTTTTCTTTTCACTTGAATTGGTAAAAACCAAATGAATGAAAGACTTCTTATTTATAGAATTTTGAAGTCAGGGGCAAAAATGTAATTTTTGAAATCTGCTTTTGAATGAATGGATGAGATTGCTTCAATTTTAATTTTCGAAAACCAACGGTTCGGATGAAACAAAAATCACGCGGATTGCTAAACGGAAAGAACTTAAATTTCCGCCCGGGCGTTTTTCTAATCACTTTAGCAATTAATGCCCACTTTCAAAGCCAATTCATCAATTTGGTCAAAGCCGGCTATGTCCAAAAAAAATGTCACTTGTTCATTTAATGCCCATTCATATGTTTCTCATATACACGATTTTAATACTTATATATATATATATATGATCATACCGTTATATTACATATATATATATATATAACTTATATGGGGTCCGTCTCTCTAGCGAACCATAAGGAGCGAATTAATGACGAACCGGCTATAGCGACGGTTTTTTTTGTCGCTATAACATAAAAAACCGGCTTTCTATGTTATAGCGACGGAAAAAACCGTCGCTATAGCCAGTTCGTTTTTAGTTCGCTCTTTATGGTTCGTTGGAGAGACTGACCCAACTTATATGATATATATATATATATATATATATATATACGTACATATACGGTTTATATATATAAAATATATAATACTTATATATGATATATATATATATATATATATGTTTATGCATGCAATAAAACATTTTTTCCCAACTTTGTGTTTGTGAGTTTTGAAAGAAAATAGGATCTCCTTGCCTTGGAAATATTTATATGAATCAATTTATTTAACACTTGATATTAAATTATCAAGGTCAATAAAAATTAATTCAAAAATAGTTTAGAAAATAGTATATAAAAGTAAAATAATTAATTAAGTTATAATTTTATTTAATTACTTCATAATTGTTATCATAAAAATATACTTAAAAAAATGAGACCTATCAGTTGTAAATCACATATCAAATAAAGATTGAGTTCCATAACTCAGTCAGCATTCTTTACTCAACCAATATAGTCATAAATTAACTTTAACATTTCATACTTACAACATATGTAATACATCATGCTCTTTGCAATATAGATTTAAAACAGTTAATTATCAAGATCACATAGCAATTAGGAACTGAAAGACTTGCCTGGCTCGTAGATTACTAATTATAGCTTAACTGCTTCGCATATATCCTTATCAATTTCAAATGTTTATATTCAAAAGCATCAGTATATATACATAATCGAATCATATTCAACTCTTAATCATATTCCCTTTTAACTTGCGTTTCTTTGAAACTTATAACCTATCTTCAGGTTTAACTCTTCTTTGCTTAACATTTAACATTAAGTCACTAACTTAACATACGACTCACTCCCGTTTATACTTATCTTTAATTGACACTTAACGCTTGGTTAAGTCACCATAGATAACCTTACACCACATTAAATGTATTACATTTATTAACATTAATTAAATTAACATTCGTCGTATAATCATTCACGTTTCTCAATAATTAACACTTAACACTCGATTAAGTCTTTAAAGTCTACCTTTACATTGCATTAGATTTATTCAATCTAATTAGGAACATTCATACCATGCTTCTACAATTTTTCTTTTAAAGGATTACTTAACATCTAGTTAAGTCTTTAAGATCTTCCATTTCATCACGTTATGTGAATAACATTTAATAGGAATTATTTAAGTTACATTCATCTCATACTTTACAATCCCAACTTTAACTCATTACCTAAGAATAAGTTAAGTCCTTTACGTGACTCATTACACCACATTAAGTGTTTAATGTTAATTAAAATAACTTATTATCCATTTCCCTTAACTATACACATAAGCCTTTCTGTCTGTGCTCGGACAGGGACCGGCGCATTTCTTGGTTTAGCCTGGCTACCGGTGCAGCCACGCTGGAACCGGAACCCAGTTGATAATGTAAATCGGCGCAGCTGCATTCGAAATGGCCTAGGGCCCGACGTAGCGGCACCAGTTCGTAGAACCAGAATCTTTAGTTTGTTGTTCCTATGATTTCGGACCCTTCCTTCATCAAATCTTCATAACTCAATCATTATACATCCAATTGAGTCCTTTTTTAATTCTATAGATTCCTAACTGCTAAAAATACAATGTACCAGAAAAGCAACATCTTCCAAACACATTAACCAACCATTCTAATGACCCAATTACCAAGTTCATATTAAATCTTCATGTTTAAACATGTTTAGCGTAATAGTTCACCACGAATTCGTTTCTTGACCAAATCGATTTATTTAGCTTTCGTTGTTTTTGTATTTCAACATACTAACAACATATATCACCAATTTCAGATTCTACACATGAATTCTTTGCTAATTTTAGTCTCAAAATAGACTAAAATACATATATTATAACAAAACTCAATTTCTTCTTGTTTAATCATACTTTCATGAATTTGATCACCCTCAAACCACTTTTAGATGCTATAAAATGGATTACACAAACCCATAAACATATATAACCAATGCTTTAACAAATCATCTACCAAAAATTCCTTTAAAGAGAAGTATATTCAAGAACACAACATAGATTTTACAACAAAGTTATTACCTTTAATTTCTTCTTTAAATTGATTAGGAGAACCTTAACTATCCTTCTTCTTCTTCTTAGATTCTCAGACCTTCTTCTCAATTTGTCAGAGAATTTATTCTCTTTCTCTCTCAATTTTTTATGAACTTTCTTTATTTCTCTCCTTCTCTCTACCTTAGCAAATAAATTGACCACCACTTTAACGTGGTTTAGCCCGTTATCGAAACAAATAGACTCGGCAGTTACGAATACAAAGGGTCTCTAGGCCATGTTTGGCTAAAACCCAATTAACCTCTTATAAATTTATTTAAATAATCCCCTTATCATATGGTTCACAAATATCACACTTTATTTGATTAAATTACTTAACCAATATAACTCTAATTTTGTTTAACAAATCATAATCTTTCTAATTTATTTATTTAATTAAATTAGAATATTTCCCATTCCGTCAATATTATTACACTTTAAATAAATTATCCCATAACAATCCCCGTCAAATATTTATTTTGTTCCATAAATATTTTAACTATATACGAAACTCACAATCGTATAACATTAACATATTATATTTATATGTAATATATATTAATTTTTTATTTTATTAGAACAAATATATTTACATTAATTTACTATTTTAATTAAATGAATTACTCTCATTATTTATGAAACTTAATTCATAATAATTCCATTGCCAGCAAGGCTTAATAATCAAATTATATTATTTTGTAATATAATTTTCAACTTAACTAACATTATTTAGTTAATTTCCTTTTTGTAACAATTTTATTTATTTTTTCAATATTTTAATTAACTATTAAACTTCTTTTTTCCCAATACACGAATAAATAATTTCCTTCACACCAAATCACATATTTCACAATATATAGACACATATACACATACTCAAACCCTTATAGGTTTTATTTTATAATCTTTATTTGAACTAGATTTTTTTTGAGTATTACATAATCTTTAACCCTTTAACCCATTCATTTCCTTTTCTAAGGATCATTGTCATACACTAAATTCAAGAACACTCGGGATATTACATTCACCCCTTCTTCTAAACATTTCGTCTCCGAAATTTTAACTTACTAATCTTCGTTCTTTCAATTTATCAAAATAGATTTTACGCTAATCTTTATTCACTCATTAGGTTCTATGACCAAATTCCTCCTCTAAGGATCTTTCTAACATTGTCGCATTCTTCACACCTCTATCTTTTAAGAATTTCATATCATTACTCATCCTTAGATAACTTTTTGTTTCACTATAGTTTGCTCAATTTACTCATCACCACATGTCGCATTCTACAACTGTCACTTTTCTAAGGAATATCCTCCTTTCCAGTTCAACCTTTTAGAAAAATAAGAATCTTCCACAATTGTTCAATAATTGGGAAGCAATATAAATAATTCAGGAATTTAAAAGATTCCAAATTATGATGAGGGGTCATAAGACCTTGAACTCTTCATTAGGTTTAATAATGCACCACCACTGTAAACCCTCTTTAGCAGAATGTTTAACAATCACACAGACTGAAAATACTCTCTGCAAGTACTCTAGGTGATCAGCCTATCATATCCCTACATCGTGCAAAACGTATTACATCACAACATCGTAACGACTATATGAGTTACTTTCGGAACTATTGTCTCCGATAACATGTCCCCTTTTTATAGGGTTGTTCACCAAAGCTTCTCAACATCTGAATCCGCACCAAAAAACTTGGATTGGCATAGTTTGACAAAGAACACTCGAATTTCATAAACATCTTCCAGTAATCGTCTAGCCGAATCAATAGCTTAGACTCTTAGCAACAATTCAAAAATCAATCGATATATATATATATATATATATATATATATATATATCGATCTTTGTTCAAAACGTCACCTAGTCTCTTTGTATAAACCACCCAGTATCGCTATAGGTCCCGTCTTGCCTTTGTAAGTCTCGAGCGTGTGAGCAGTCCTGGCTTTCTGGGAATCACTAGATTCTAGGGTATGTGTTTATGTTAAGCAAAGAAAGGGGTATGTATGGAAGAACACAGATTTGTTAAAAAAAAATTTAACTTTTAAAAATGAGTAGATTGTTCAGATCTAGTTCTTCAGTTAGTAATAGATCATCACTTCCTCCTGTTCCAAACATAGTTAATCAGGAAGAACACAATTATGAGAACATTAATCAAACCCTTAGTAATTGGAACATACCTAGTGTGTCTCCTAAGGAGATTTATCAGTCAACCTTTATTGACAACTTTAAAACTGATTATAATGTTAAAACTGTTGAACGTGTCTATGCGATCAACAAAGAATATGAAAATTATAGTCTTCTTTCTCCAGATGTTATTAATAAGCATCGAAAGAAAGGCTATAATTTTATTCATATTGGTTTAGTACAGGTCGCAGTTAAGCCCTAACTATTAAGGGAATAAACTCAAGCATTTTCTTGTGTTTAAGGGATGCACGATATCTTAATTATGCTCCAAGCATAATTGGTATCATGGAGTCAAGTCTGCATGATGGTCCTATCCATTTCAATTGCTTTCTTGATCTCCCATTGAGTTTAAGTGATATTAATCTGTTAAAAGCTTTAACTCTGAATATTAAAACTGCAGGAGAGATAACTCAAATGATTGAGGGTTCTCAACCTATAGCTTTAATATACAGAATTTATTACAAAGTCATGAAAACCAATTTAAATATTCATGCTCTTAATAAAAGTCCTAAAGATCACACTGTTTTAATTCAAAGCAGTACTAGTAACGCTAATATCCAAACCCCAAGGACTATTATTTGGAAAGATATTACTCTTCCTAGTCAGTGGATTCTCCCTCAAGAGATTCCGCAAAAACCAGTTATTAATAATTTGTTGAATTTAGACAATAATAATTAATTTTCTGATGGTACAGTCAGAGTTAGCTTTGAACGTACTAGAAGACCTTTAATTATAGAAGAATTTACTAACTCTTCAATTCCTTCTGTTTCAAGAAGAGATACTGAAGTCTTAAGTGATTTTTCTATTCCTGATAATAAAATGAAAGGTATTCTTAATCAGGGTCAGACTAGCCATCCTTGTTACACTCCTGCGGCTAACGCAGAAGATGATTCTGAGGATGTGTCGCCTACAGTCTCTGTTGGTCCTACCCCTTCTGATTTTGAAGCACCTATTAACCATCAGTTAAGAGTCATAACAAAAGCTATTAAGTTAGATTAGGATAGTCTGGTAGCAGATTTTAATTCCAAATCTAATCAAGAAAAATGCCATGCTTTTCGTAATATGTATGATAAGCATGATAGAGATAAAATTGTTCATAATTGGAAAAAATATATTAAACTTAATCAAGAGAACCTTACATTTTATGACTGGTATGATAAACATCATTCACAGTGTAAAGTTCTTACTAAAAGTCAGTGGATGAAAGAGGATAAGTCTAAGATTTTAGCATCTCATCCTCCTTTGGAAACTGTTCTTTTACAGGTCAAAAACACTTCAGTTGTTGCCAGTCCTTTTAAGATTGAGAATGGTAAAACTGATGATAAAAAGATTATTGAACAAAATAATTTCACCAACCAGTATTTAGCAACAATCGGTAAACAGCTTGATAAAATTGAAGAAAAGTTTGATAACACTTTAGTTAAAAATCCTGAAAAGAAACTAGATCAACCTTTATTAACTCTCCCTAAAAACAGAGAAGGAAAGGGATTGCCAAATAAAGATTCTGACCTAGTTAAAAGTATTGATTAGTTATTAAAAAAGATTGGTTCAGGTTTAGGAGAAGTCAGTGGTACTGTTGCTATCATTGACCAGGTTGAAGAATCTGATAATGAAAGCATTAGTCAATCAGAACTTAGTTCTGAAGTTACTTCTATCCCTGATCTTGCTGAACAGTTAAATAAGTTAACTTTTAATAACACTAGTATTATAAAAAATTGGTATTCTAGACCCACTCCCCCTGATCTTCTGTATGAGGAGAAAAATCTAGATAATCAATTTTCTGTTTCGTCTAATAAGATTTATGAATGGAATATTGATGGTTTTAGCGAGCACCAGATTCTCACTAAAATGAACCATTTGTCTATGGTTGCCAACAGTTATATCACAGCTTTCAGCAGTCTTACTCAGCCTAAAATTGTTGAGATATTAACTAATGGTTTCACTGGTGTACTTCGTTCTTGGAGGGAAAAACACCTTGACGAAGATGCAAGGAATTCTATAATCCATGCTCGCCAGTTAGATGACAATGGTCAACCTATCTTCCGTGAGGATATAGGTTTCGGTATTCCTGATGGTATTAACACTTTGATATTTACCATAATAAAACATTTTATTAGAACACCTAGTAACATCACTGAAAGAATTCATGACCAGTTAAGTAATCTCACTTGTCCTACCTTAAGTGACTTTAGGTGGTACAAAGATGTTTTTATTTCTCGTGTTATGATGCGCAGTGATAGTAATAAACCCTTTTGGAAAGAAAAATTTGTTAATGGTCTTCCTAGCTTGTTTGCCCACAAGGTTAGAGAAGAACTCAGTAAAACTCTTTGATATATTGATTATGATAATCTGACATACGGTGACATAATCATTTATATTCAAAAGATTGGATTAAAAATGTGTATTAATTTTAAGATTGCTAAACAGGCAGCTAAGGATAAGAAAAAGGCTAAGTATGAGCTTGGTACTTTTTGTGAACAATATGGTTTACCTCCTATTGCTCCCTCTCGAAGAAAGCATAGGAAAACCCAGATTGAAAAACACAAAAAGAGAAAGCATCATAAGAAGCGGTCTGGTAGTCAGTCTAAAAATCAAGATAGTTATTATGAAAAACCCAAGTCACGAAAGAAAACTCATAATAAAAAGTCTTCTTCTAAGTCACAAGATAAGAGTAAAATTACTTGTTATAATTGTGCTAAAAAGGGTTATTACAAGAGTGAGTGTAAGTTAAAACAGAAATTGAGTCAGTTAAATATTTCTACTGAAGACACTGATAAGATTTTAGAGTTAATAAGAATACAGATTGATGATGAAAATGATCACTCTGATATCCCTTATTCCTCTGGTAATGAAGAAAATAGTCAAACTCCTAGTGATGATAATGAAGTCACCCTTTGTACTGATAATTGTAAGTCTGATTGTTGTAAGACTATTAACGTACTTAGCAAAGAGGATCATGAAAGCTCTTTGTTAATTGAGTTAATTAGTAAACTTACTGACGAAGATCTAAAATTACAGTATATGAAATAGTTAAAAGATTTGTTTTCTAAAAATAATTCGGGTAAAGGTAAGGTTATTAGAGGTAAAGAAAAGCCTGTCCTTAGCCTTAATAAAAACCCTTGAGAGATTTAAAAATACTGAAAGAGAAATTACCCTCCCAGAGTTGAATCAAGAAGTCAATAAGCTTAAGAAAGAAATTTCTGGTCTTAAGACTGAAATTTCGGAGTTAAGAAAAGATATGACTACTTTGGCCTCTAAAGGTTCAGAACTTCATATTTCTGATTCTTCAGATAATGAAGATCAACCTGAATCTTCTGGAGTCAAAGATGAGGAGTCACTCCTCATGGTTCAAGGTAATTCTCTAAAAAGGTTAAAAGACATAACTATTCAAAAATGGTATATAATGGTTCGCCTAATGGTTGATGGAACTTTTGCAATACAGCTTCCTGCCCTTGTGGATACATGTACTGATCTCAATTGCATTCAGGAAGGATTAATTCCTACCAAGTTATACGTTAAAACTAGTGAACGTCTTAATTCTGCTAATGGTAGTAGCATGGAAATAAAATATAAACTGCCTAAAGTTCATATTTGCCAAGATAATATGTGTTTTAAAACTTCTTTTGTTTTAATTCGCAACTTGACAGATAAGATAATTTTGGGACTCCCGTTTATATATTTATTATATCCATTTACTACTAGTAACAATGGTTTAACAACTGAACACTTAGGCCAGAAAGTGGTTTTTGAATTTATCACTCAGCCTAAGGAAAGAGACTTGAAATTCATTCAAGACGAGTCTATTTCAAAGTCTTTAAATTAGTTAAACTGTAAGACTTCCCAGTTAAAATTCTTAAAACAAGAAATCAAGTATAAACAAGTTGAAGATCTTCTCCTTCTTGATAAGATTCAGGATAAGATTGAAGAACTTCGGTTGTTTATGGTAAAAAACTTATTTGCTGATTCCCCTAATGCCTTTTGGCATAGAAGGAAACATGTGGTTAGACTACCTTATGCTAAGGAATTCAAAGAACACTTGATTCCTACTAAGGCTAGACCTATCCAGATGAGTCATCAGCAGGTGGAACTTTGTAAGCAAGAGATTAATGACTTTCTTGCAAAAGGCCTAATAAAACATAGTAAGTCCCCTTGGTCTTGCCCAGCCTTCTATGTTAACAATGAAGCTGAGAAAGAGAGAGGAGTTCCTCGCCTAGTTATCAATTATAAGGCTCTTAATAAGGTTCTTGAATGGATTAGGTATCCCCTACCCAATAAAGAGGACCTTCTTAGTCGACTTAGTAATGCTACCATCTTTAGTAAGTTTGACCTTAAGTTGGGTTTTTGGCAAGTCAGTATTCATCCTAGTGATAGATATAAAACTGCCTTCACCACCCCCTTCGGTCATTATGAATGGGTTGTTCAAGCATTTGGCTTGAAGAACGCTCCCAGTGAATTTCAGAATATTCTCAATAAAATCTTGAATCCTTTCAGTCATTTCATCATTGTGTACATTGATGATATTCTGGTTTTCTCCAAGTCAATTGATGAACACTTCAAACACTTGAATTTGTTCTTCAAAGCTATTAAAGTCAATGGTTTGGTCCTTTCTCCTACAAAATGTAGTCTGTTCCAAACTAGAGTTAAATTCCTAGGTCATGATATTTATCGTGGTCTAGTCCGTCCTATTCAACGAGTTATCCAATTCGCAGATAAATTTCCTGATAAAACCCATCTTCAACGATTCTTAGGATCGCTTAATTATGTTGGCAAGTTTTATCAAAATTTGAGAAAAATCTGTAAACCTTTGTTCCTTCGTTTACAGAAGAATCCTCCTCCTTGGACTGAGGAGCATACTGCAATAGTCCAACAAGTCAAAAAATATGTTAAGGTTTTGCCCTGCCTTGGCATTTCTAACGAATCTGCCTTTAAAATTGTTGAAACTGATGCCTCCGAAATTGGCTTCGGTGGTATTCTAAAGCAGAAATTAACACCTGCTTCTTCTGAACAAATTGTTCGATTTCACTCTGGCGCGTGGAATCAAGCTCAGTTAAACTATAGTACTATTAAAAAAGAAATTTTAGCTTTGGTTTTGTGTATTAGTAAATTTCAACATGATTTATTAAATCAAAGATTTTTGGTTCGTATTGATTGTAAGTCAGCAAAATATATTTTAGAAAAAGATGTTAAAAATATTGCTGACAAACATATTTTTGCCCGTTGGCAATCTATTTTAAGTATTTTTGATTTTGATATTGAATATATTAAAGGTAGTGATAATTTTGTTCCCGATTTTCTTACGAGAGAATTTATTAATTCAGGTACCCTTCCAAATCAAAATAAGTGTGAGAGGATCCAGCAAGAATGTTAGGCCTCCTGGCCCTCCAGGCCCAGGCCCGCCTAGTCAAAAGCCCTTGGGAGCTGTAATCCCACACCCAGTTACCCCTCTTACTGTAGTTAATAGGTTTGCTTCTCTTGTTTCTGGTTCAAAGCCTTATAGTTCGGTTTTGGCCCAGCCTCCTCAAATGGTTGATCCTTTTGCTTCTTCTTCCAGTAACCCTTCTTCTAGTCAACGTACTTTTTCAGAGTATGTTCCTATTTATTCCACAAATTTATTTCATATTGAGAGACATATGAAATCAATTGATGATCCAGTAAAATTGGCTGCCCAGTTCTTCCCAACTAGTTGGCATTTTATTCCTTTGGCTCCTTATAAATCTCTCATGTATTATAAGGATGTCCTTCTTCAAACTCAGTCAATCCTCATTAAACCTATTTATGATAGAAATGATTCTTCAAAAATCATCTATCATTCTCTTTATATTAAACGGATTATCTCCATGTCTGACTGGGGTAATCATCCTTCTGATTTACGACAGTTAAATGATCATGATAGCCAGTTCTGCTATTATGATTATATGGAAGCTTGGAACGAAGTCTTTCTGTTTCAAACTTCATCTTTTAGTCATTCGTGGTTCATCCAATTTGACCACAAGTTCAAAAGTCAAATTCCTCATTGGTTTGTTTTATGGTGGGAAAGATTTGGTCTCATCTATAAAATCCTTCCAATTGAGCTTCAGTCTGTTTTAAATGTTTTTAGTTGCAGAGCTCCTTCTATTCCAGCTAATTGCTGTGTCCCTGTTACTCTTTATTTCGTCAGTAAATATAAAATTCCATGGATTCTCAAATGGAACTATGGGTTTTATTCCCTGACTGTTGATATTGTTGTTGCATCCGAAAAGGATGTCTCTCGCTCTAACAGTAGTCAATTGACTTATGTTACCCGCGAGTTTTCAGTTAAGTGGTGGGATAAGTTCGATCCTTATCGCATCGTTGGTCAAGTTCAGAAGGAATTTCCCAATCCTTCTCCTATTGATTCGGTTCCTCCTCCAAAGGAATCTTCTTCTAGTAAATCAAAATCCAAAAAATCTTCCCATTCAAAGTTAGATTTTGCGGATAATAATCATTGTTTAAATTCTGAGTTAAAACAGTTATCTCGCCTTATTCAAAAGTGAATGGATAAACTCAGTGAGGACTCAGTTCCCTCTGTCTGTTCATCTTCTTCGTCGAAGTCCAGTCATTCTAGCCCTAATAATCTGTATGGAAGCATCTCTCTTCAAGATGCTCAGGATCCTTTTGCTTAGGATGCCTACAGTTACTTTGGCAGCCAAATGCTGTCGTTTTGATGCAAGATGCTCCTGCCCCAGCAACCCGTGCTCCTTTTCAAAAGTAGCCAAAAGTAAAAGTTTTGTCAGTATGTCGTCTTGTTGAGTCATTTGTAATTGTCGGCCATCTGTGGTCGTTTGGTCAAAAGTTGTAATCATTTTGTTTGTATTTTATTCAAAAGTGTAATAACGCGTCTGATATATATATATATATATATATATATATATATATATATATATATTCTTAACTAACTCAATTAATATACTTTTCGTAGTTTAAAGAAAACTAAAAATAATAATTTAATTTTTTTTATATATATATGATATCATGATACCGTACCGTCTTACCAATACGGTGAGGATTCCGTCATTATATGATGTCGTCATGCTACATCATACCATAGTGCGCTGACGATCCTACGATCACATCCAACACTAGGTTTAATTGCATTGATGATTCCCTCGATTCCCACACCATATCAAATGATGCATTTGATTACAGTAAATACATTTTGAAAATTTTCAAATCATTTTTGTCTAGCTGTAACAATTAACATAGATTTAAGAATGATATCACTGTTTTAAAAACCCATTGATTCAATCATTTGTTCCAACATTTTTCAAAAACAAAGAAGTGCAACATTAGCACGAAGTTAATAAATTTTGAAAATCTAGCATAGCTAGAAGATTTAGAATATCCAATTTTCCTCCATCAACTTCAATCTTTACACCATTGTTTTACTATTGAATCTTTCTTAGTTCTTGCTTAATAACTTCCATATACCTAGTATAGTTCATCAAACTACCACACTTTGGAAGTTCAGGAACTTGCCCCAATAATATGAGTTTAGGAACTTGTCCTAGCAATATGTAGTCCAAGAACTAATCAGGGACAGTCCATACGCTTTGGGGTTCAAAAACATACATACAATTATCAAATTGCTTTTTGTCATTTTTAAAATTTTTCCTACTTTGGTAAAAAATAGTCCACACAAAAATCTACAACACCTTTTTCAGTGATTCCACTTGGAAATGTTAGAAGACTCATATATCTAACTCTAGGACTTGACCACACTCAAAAATTCGAAGTAGAATGAGAGATATGATTTTTTTTAATTTCATGTTTTGTTTTCTCAAAAATTTAATTTTCAATCCTTTGTGATTTCTATGAAAACTTCCATATTCTCACATATTAACCAACATAACCCATCATAATACATACTAATATCTCATATACTTATGGATCTACCTCGATCCATGATCTATTTCATCAAACAATCACCAAACACTAGATTAAACACAATCAAGGCTAAGAAAAATTAGGATTTTCTAACTTTTGAAAATCTAATTTCTATTTCATGCTTTAGATCCAACTCTTGATCCTTAAAAGGGTTAGATCTAGACATGAAACACTAATAAACACATTGATCTAAGATTTTAAACCTCAGGATCATAACTCCATGTTATAAAAAATCAAAAGAAATAAAAAGAAATTAAACTATAATAAGTAGGAACCTTTTTACCTTAGCTTGTTATTCTTTCTTCTTCTTCCTAAGATTTATTAAGGAACTATACGAACACAAAATAATCTCCCTATCTCTTCTCTCTTGTGGCCGAAAATTCCTCACTCTCTCTCTCTCTCTTGGTTACTTTGTTTAGCTAACTTATGATGAAAGAAAAAAGAAAAGAAATAGAATTTGGTTTTAGTGGTTTAGTAGATTAAGTAGATATATTTTGTATATATCTAATACTTCCCCCATCAACTCTCTCTTTCTCTCCTTATCATGATTATAATGTTGCTTGCACTCAAGAGTTTGCTTACAAGTTTGGAGAAAGAATATGTTTGAATAAAAGCTTGACACCTAAGTGTAGTTGGTGAGAGTTAGTAGAATGTCAGCATTGCATTCACTCCCCCTTCCACTCTTCCTTGTGGCCAACCATATGGGCCTTATTTGTCCCATTTGATTTTTGTAGGCTCATTTAGCTTACTAAAGGTCCAAAATGTCCCCTCTCCCATTGGGCTAAGTTTGGGCTACTCAATTAATTCTTTGGGCTTACAAATTTAATTCTTTGGGCCATGAAATCAACATGGTTCCATACTTTTAACTTTTATCTTAGGTAGTTGGGGTTCTTTACAGAAATATACAACAATTAGAAAGTAATTACACTATTAGTGCATCCACAAAATAATTACAAAAAGAGGGCAACAAATTCAAACCATCCAATTTTACATTAATAAGGAAATCTAAAATTAAGGAAAATTAATCATTCAAATTCAAATCTTTTGGATCTAACAACAAAATCAAATCCATAATTCAAAATTCAAATCAAAAGGAGGAAATTAAAAATAAAAAATTATGAAGGAGTTACTATTCATCATACTCCTCCGCCGCCTCCCCTTCATCAACCTCCTCCGCTGCAAATCTCTAAAAGTCCTTGGTTGCGTCGCTGCTATATCGCTGGAGTTACTGTTCTGAATTTTTTTTGACGATTTGGTTACCCACAAAAACTAAAATGGTTACCTTTATACGAAGTTTGGCTACCAACTGCATCACATTCAAAATAAATTGGTAATCTAAAAAAACTGAATTAGTTACCTTATCTGAAGGTTTGGTAAACAACTGCATGAAGTTTGGTTACCAACTTCATCACATTCAAAATAAATTGGTAACCTAATAAAGCTGAATTGGTTACCTTGGTATGAAGGTTTGGCTACCAACTGCACTATTAAAAAACTGCAGGTGTGGAGGTGGATTCGTTACCTTGGTTTGAAGGTTAGGTTACCTTGGTATGAAGGTTTGGTTACCTTGGTATGAAGGTTTGGTTACCTTGGTGTGAAGGTTTGGTTACCTTGGTATAAAGGTTTGGTTACCAACTGCACTATGAAAAAACTGAAGGTGTGAAGGTGGATTGGTTACCTTGGTATGACGGTTTGGTTACCTTAGTATGAAGGTTTGGTTTCTTTGGTATGACATTTTGATTACCTTGGTATCAAAGTATATAGTATATAGTAGTAGAGCAGTACTGCTTTTAGGCCATGATAGGTCCACCCCCAAATCCACAACATGACTACTACACCCCTACCTCCAAACCCAACAACAACAGTAACCCGCCTTCTCCTTACTTGGAAAAACCCCACCTTTATCCATTTCTTCTCATTACCCTCCTCTGTTCTCTCTCTTACATCCTCGGCGCATGGCAGCACAACGGCGGCGCCACCACTACAACCGCCACCTCCCTCAACCGCCACCACCGGAAGATTGCCATAGATCCCGTTACACTTTGAAATGATTTCCAGTAGATTATTGCGAAGCACCCAAGGTTTAACAATCATGAAAAGCATTTGATCTAAAAATGAGATATACTAAAGGTTGCTTTTCACCTTGGGTGCTTTGCTGCACTAGTATATCTCTAATCAGTTGCAATCTGGAACGAAAAGGGTAGAATTGAGAGAGAGAGAGAGAGAATGGTGAGAGAGAGAGAGAGAGAGAGAGAGAGAATGATGATATAGAGAGAGATAGAGAATGACAATTAACCCACCTAAATTAAAGGAATCCTAATTACATTAATTTTGTAAATAAATATGGAAAATGTATTACTTTTGTAATTATTTTATGGATGCACTATTGTTGTAATTATTTTTAAAAATGTACTAGAATATGTAATTGACCCTTTATCTTATCCTATTCATTTAATTAGGGTTTTTATTCCCCTCCTTTGTAATTTAAATCCTTACTCATGTATCTTTAATTTCATAACCCAATTAGACTTGCTTTACTTAGGTTATAAAATTAATTATTTGAGATGTATAAAATAAATCTTTTAGGATTAGTATATATTTTAAATACTAACATTCTTCTACATTATAATATCTTATGTTATTTAATTATCATACCTAATATATGTATTAGGTTACCTAACTTTATTCTAAAATCTATTTATATACGATATAAATGTATACACATTATATAAGGTATATTTATTTAATCAATTACATAACCCACATAAGCCATCTCATCTTCAATTAGTGTATTAACTTAATAGCCCTAATAGGCTTAATAAGTTATGACCACTCACATAATCACTATATATAATTCATGTGATGCCCCCAAATCCGAGTACTTGAAACCCGAACTTGGTGCTACACGATACCATTTCTTTGAGTGAAATAATATAATTTACAAACTTAATATTCATATTAGAGTTGTCTAATCCCAGGTACACGACCTTTAAAGTATTTCATTACATGATAGATAATAAATATTATCGTTTTAATAAAGTATAACTATTACACAAGATACCATAAAACTTATTCCTTCAGCTTTCCTTTCCCTTTGTTTTTTCCAGAGCCTTCTGGTTGATCCCGTTTAGCTAAAAATATTTAATTTACAGCAAGAATGAGCATTCAATTGCTAAGCAAGTAATAGCAGTTAATAAACTTTAGCTGAAAGAAGTAAATATTTTCTTTGAGGTATACTTCTACAACAAATCAATAGTTGTGAAGTCTTTCGAAACATATCTTAATAACATATAAAATTGTTTAAAATTTTAAAACGACGTAGTGACTATAAATGTTGAGCTGTCAATAGACCATGAAATTTTATTTTTCATTTTCGAAAAGGTTTAAACAAAAATTCATCTACAAACCGCTCTGGTCTTACGGACATGTAGGGTGATCAGCCCCGTTATGTCATGTGTTGATCAATACTATCTGTTTGAACAATAACTTCGTTCATTCTGTTCGCCTTGGGCACATAAATAATTTTTCCATTACGGGTTGTTCATACTCAGTTTGGAGTCCTAACTAAACAATTCAGTTGGACGACTTTATTATAAACCATAATATTTAGCAGTACAATTTAACTGTCTAGCCAAGTCAAATAGCTTAGACAGTCTTTAAACAATAAATAAATACCGAAGTTTAATAGTATGTAACAGGATTTGTTATATCAAAGAATTTCCAGTTTAAGAGTTCTTGCATGAATACAACAGTTCATACAAGTGGGGACACTTGTATAATAAAAGACAATAATGATATATTAATAAACAATAAACGGATGCATAAGGTTCCATAATATATGAATACTTTCATAAACGAATCATGGATATCATTACGGATAGGAATAATTGACAATAATTATTCATGAACATGCTTTGTATTTGATAATTTTTTATTGAGTTGGAACTAGCATAATATATACCTATCTGCACAAAATAAAAATAGTGCATAAGGTTTAGATACTTGCATATTTATAGTTCTCCTGCATAAAGTAAATGCATAGAGTAGGGATACTTGCACAATGAAAGAGAATAGTTTAGAAACTTGCCTTGATAGCTGATTACTGTTACGTAGTATAGCTTAAGCCTTTATCTTTAATACGAAGTCCTATCATTAATAGAATTATTCTTTTAATTAGAATAATACAACTTAACACATAATACTGCTTAATCATGTTGTCACATATTCATATCAGTCATTAAAACACATTAGAACTTATACCTAGTCAAATTATGTTGATTTGGTTTGAGTTCGGTATCGTTTTGGCATTCCGATTGCACTATTGGATAATTAACGAATTTCTTTTCAATGAAACTTTGCTCAAGAACTTAAATATTATATTAAATAATTTAATTATCATTTATAATATTTTTCCAAACATTAAAATTATTTATAATTATTTTTAAAACACTTATATCATTTTTAATGATTTAATTGCTAAATAATTTTATTATCATTAATATTTAAATAATTTAAAATATTAATGAACTTCATGTCAACACGTTAAAGGTTATTTATTATAAACTGAACACATTTTTAAAACCTTAATATTACCTTTAAATAATTTTTAAGATATTAAAATAAATAATTATCATTAATATTTAAATATTAATGTTATTCTTATCAAAATATTAAAAGTTATTTATTATAACATAAAATATTTTTAAAACCTTTATTTCACCTTTAAATGATTTATAAAACATTAAAATCATTTTTTTAAATAATTATTAAATAAATTTATTATCATTAATATTTAAATATTAATGAAATTCTTATCAAAATAATAAAAGTTTTTCATTTTAACTTAAAATACTTTTTAAAACATTAATATAATTTTTAAAATATTAAAACCATTTTAAACTAATTTATTTAATATAATTATTAAATAAATTTATTATCATTAATATTAAATTATTAATGAAATTTATCTCAAAATATTAAAAGTCATTTATTATAACTTAAAATATTTTTTAACACTTTAATATCATTTAAAATATATTAAAATCATTTTTACCTTATTTATTTAATATAATTATTAAATAAATTTAATATCATTAATATTTTATTAAATTAAAATATTAATGAAATTTATGTCAAAATATTAAAAGTTAATTTTTATAACTTCAAATATTTTTAAAATAATTTTATGAATTTTTAATAATTAATTTCTATTAATTTTAATTATTTTTAATTAATATAATTATTTTAAAAAAATCAGTCTGTCGCTAAAGGGCTATCACAACAAAAAGTGTCGCCTTAGGTGTTCTTGAGCAATCACAATCAATATTCTGGGTACCTAGTTTGACCGCCTGTCATTTTTTGTTCATAATATTTTTGGGCATGAGATTGTACTAGTTATGTAATATTGATATAATACTACATGTAATAACTAACTTCAGGGTCAAAATATATCATATAATGAAGATATAAGGAATCGAACAAGCTGTCAGAGCAGTTTTTTATTTTCTGAGTTGCCCAGAAACAAAAAGTAATAACCGGCCAACGTTCTTTCTGGCCTTATTTCTTGCAGCCTGTTCATGGTTTAGGTGGTTTAAACGTCGGGCCTTATAGTATAACTACCAAGGTACACGGTTCGAGCACTTATAGAGTCTAGGAATCCACAAGCATCACGATCCAAGCCTCTAAAGAACCTGTCAGACCACAGTCTTGAATTTCTGGGTTACCCAGAAAACAAAACTGAACGGTCAACGACGTTTGACCGTCTACAACTTCCGATCCGTGTATTTCTAAGGTTTGAAAGTGCTCTAGTCTTGTAGTACTCATATCAGAGTATAACCTAAACACAAATTTATATCCTAACAGCCTGTCAGTTACAAGATCAAAGCCGGTCAAAGTCATTGCCAGAACACGTTCTTCAGTTTTCTAGGTTACCCAAAAAACTTATTTCGTCTTCGGTCAACGTACTTTCACCGTGAATAACTTTCGATCTATACATGCTATGATCATGATTCCATTTTTAGAATACTAATAATATTACAAACTACAACTACAAACTTTTAAAACACTAAAACAATTAACAGGCACCGATCTATGAGGCCTGACTTTCAACTGTCAGACAACTTTTTTAAGGTTTGGAAGATTTCTAAAATCTTCAATTTCGTGCATCTAGATGTTATGGATCCATAATATAACAACCCAGATCACTTATTAATATAACATACAACATATTTAAACATCAAAACACATACTGAAATATTAAGGATCTAGCATGGATTAGGGTGTATACCTTTTCTTTCTCAATCTTTGATTTCTGATCCTTTAATCTGATATTGGATAGCTAAGAGATGTTCTTGGCTTAACTTATCACTTAGCTTCTCACAAGATTTCGTGGCTTAGAGAGAGAGAGTATTGGCTTGTGTGAGAAATAAAATGAAGTTTACTTTTCTTTAATTTCTAACATTTGATTCAATAAATCTAATTGATGCAAGGTGTCACTTGATGGATGATAAAAATTGATTTTGTAGCACATGTAAGATCTTGAAATGGTGAGTCATAAGATTTTGCAAGATTTGCAAGCTACCTCATTAAAATAACTCCAAAAAATGTTATTTTAGTAAACTAACAAAAGTTTTAAGGGTATTCTTGTCCATGATGCATAATTCTATGGTTTAATCCTTAGATTTTAACCCTTAAGGTTTCCCAAATAATTTCTAGGGTTTGTAAACTTAGGATTATGATTTAATAAAAATTTAATTAGAACACACTAATTAAAATTAAGGTTTTCAATAGAAAATTAGGGTTTTATAAAAATTAGAATTTCTTGATATTATTAGGGTTCCCAAATTATGAATTAGTATTTTCTAATCATTTTTCTTAATCACATAATATACACACTTTCATTTAAATACAATCATAATCAATTATTATGTTTAATATTTAAACAAAATAAATAAGTTCTTAATATATATTCATATAATTATGTCAATAATCATAATTATAATTTAAATCCATAATCATAAATCAAATTAATATACTTACATATATTTGAATACAAATATAGTTAATAATCATATTTCATATGCAAATTCCTTAAGAAAATAACTTCTTATTATTCATAATATAAATATACTTTCCTTTTAAAAACAATTATACAATAATTGTATAAATCATCAAATTCCATAACATAGATCAAAATTTAGAGTTTTAACCTATAATCACACTTTACCTTATATAGCATTATTAATTAAGTAAAAATAATTAACTTAACTAATCTTGATAAATTCATATAATAAAATTATTATTATTATAATTCTATGAATCATTTCATATATTATTTAAATAATACATTAATCATATTTTCATGGAAAGTAAATAATAAAATATTTTTACTACCAAATTACTTTATTATAAGAATATATTTTATAATAATCAACAATTCCTTTATCGAAAAATATATTCGAAATCATTCATGCAATAAATATATATATATATTTATCACATACACACATATGCTTTCCCTTGCACATATTCTCACATATTATTTTTGATAGAAATAATACAAAAAAAAATTTATACGAAAAATTTCTTATTTAATTATATAAAGATCTTGGGTTATTACATTCACCATCCCTTATAAGGATTCCGTCCCCTGAATCACCGTTTCAAAACTTATACACACAAGGATAAATAATATACACATTCATTGCAAGTAGATCTCGATCAGATTCGATCGAACTGATCTTTAACTTATTCAGCATAAAGCTTATCTTATCTGATTAAACGAAAATTTAATTTCTAATAGAACTCAAATTCCTCCTTCAAAATTTCTTAATAAAATAATTTATTATTTATATGAAAATCATATATAAGAAAATAAATTTATTCGAATAATACCTGGAATTCCATCCCCGGCTGCTACCGTATCTTGAACCGTCATATTGAAGGTCCTTGCAGTTGGCTTGCTTGTCGGAGTTGGATAAGTGATCGCCAGCTTTCCACTGCTTTTCCCAGCATTTGCATTTTCCCCATCAGCATTTCTTTTCGGACAATCCTTTGCCATATGATCAGTTGATCCGCAGATGAAACAACCATTATTCTTTCTTGGATTGGGGCAATTAGGAGAGATGTGTCCCTCTTGCTCGCACTTGTAGCACACAAACTTTCCCTTAAGACACTCACTGAGTGATTCTTCTCACAATTTCCATATGGTTCAACCTTTTCCTTATTCCTCCTTGACTATTACTAGTACTTCCAGAATTTGTCCACTTTTTTTTCCCACTTGCACTTACATTATTTCCTTCCACCTTTACTTTCCCTTCGACCTTACCCTTATTCTTCTTTTGCTTGTTATAGAGGCTCATGGCCTCACTTCCTTCCTCGGTAATGATAACGTTTTCCAATAACGATCCAAACGAATTAATCTGCAGCACTGCCACCTTGTTGTAAATCCAGGGTTTTAGGCCATGTTCGAACCTTCGTGCCTTTCTTGCCTCTGTATTCACTTGTTGTGGAGCGAACCTAGCCAATTCGTGAAATTTTGCGACGTATTTTGAGATGGTCATATTTTCTTGTTTCAATTCTAGAAATTTAACCTCCATCCTGTCCTCTATACTGGACGAGAAGTAATTTTCGAAGAACAGTTCCTTAAACCTTGTCCATGTCACCACTTCTGCTTCGGCTCGAGTTTGATAAGCCTCCCACCAGAAGTTTGCTTCCCCTTTCATCATGTAGGTAGCAAAAGCTGTCTTTTGCTCCTCCGCTACCCTAGCAATAACAAACGCTTTTTCTATTTTCTTTACCCAAATTTGGGCTTCTATAGGGTTAGTCGTTCCTTTGAATTTAGGTGGTCCGACTGCCTTGATGTCTTTGAAGTTCGCCAATTAATTATCTGGCCGATTTCTGGCTGCTGGTGCTCTAGCCTGCATTGCTTGTGCCAATGTATTAGCAAAATTCTGCATTAGGTCTACATTACCTCCTCTATCGTTAACAGGTTCTTCTACCCTTTGGTTTCGGTTTCGTCTTTTTGGCGGCATTATCTGGTTAAATAAAATCTTAAAGTTATTATCTTATCATTCATATACAATTATTAATGGTATCATAAAAGATAGAATATATAAAATTATAAATTTAGACTAATTCAGTTTGCTGGATTCCCAAATTTAACTTGCCGAATTAACAAATTATCATTTAATCAACATACTATCTTGGCATATAATAATATCATAACATTTATATACATTCAAACAGTACATAGTACTTTTCATTACACAGCACAGACTGTGATAGTCACTTACTATCCCTTAGTGGTAACAAAAGTCGAGATTCATCATGATACTTATACAAAAGTAATACATTTCACACCTATACATGCTATATCACATTTCATACATAATCCTATTTTACTTATCCTATTCATTTTATACGCCTTCCCAGCCCACGGAGAAAAGCAATTATCTCTATTCTATCATGCAATAACTTTGTAACTATTTCTGGCTGCTTAAACGAGTGAATAAGATGTGATTTAACTAAAAATAACAATTATCAACTAATAAACTCATTAACAACCGATTGATTCAAATTGGAAAGATATGGGATCCTAACTTCACTTAATGCATCATCTAGTTTATACACCTCTTGTTAAGCTTAAGTAATTACTTCAGATTGCTAGTCAAGAGCAAGAAGGTAAAACATGGCTATCTTTCGATATACCATGCCCAAATCACATAAAATCCACAAAATAGATAGAATTCATATGGACATCAATATTACCTAACTCACTATATTTCTATGTGACTTACAAGTATTATCAACTTAGGTGCAAGCTCTTTCAATTGACTATATATGGTAATACGGTATATGTCTATCCGAATTACGAATCACAAAATCTATCACATGCAAATTTCATGAACACATGCTAACATGGCTAAATCTAAATTTGCACTTCCTCTTTCAATTCTATACAAATTATTAAGGTAGATGGTGATCAATCATCTAAACAATAAACACAAACATGCTAGGCAATCCATACATAATCAATCACACATAACAAAGAGGCATAAAGATCTAAACTAAGCAATAAGCTCCATTAGAATCCCATAATGGTGATTAGTTCATCTCTGAATCAATAACCATTATGTGTTTTGATCCAAGCATTGAGAAAATATAATGAAAGCAAAGAGAGTTAAAACAAAAGGAAATTGCAAATCTGATAAATCACTGTCCAAAATAATCCTCCAAGCTGAGTTCAAATCCACAATTAACCCAATTTAAAACCCTAATAATCAAAATCTACTTAGAACCAAAGAGAGAAGCTAAAATAGTAGAATAGTAGCTAAGAACTCTCTCTAGCTCTTCAAAACCCTAGAATGGACAACTCCAACGAAACTTCAGGATATCAGCCGTTGAAGGCTACTTTAATAAAGGTCAGAGGGTCTGACACTATCAGCCGTTGGCGACAACTCCAATGAAGGGTCGAGAACGATCCGGTGGTATCAGCCGTTGAAGGCTACTTTAGCGAAGGTCAGAGGGTCTGACACTATCAGTCGTTGGTGACAACTCTAACGAAGCATCGGGAATGATCCGGTGGTATCAACCATTGAAGGCTACTACAACGAAGGTCAGAGGGTCTGACACTATCAGCCGTTGGCGACAACTTCAATGAAGCGTCGGGAACAATCCGATAATATCAGCCGTTGAAGGCTACTTCAGCGAATATTATAGGGTCTGACCCTATCAACCATTGGCGACAACTCCAGCGAAGCATCAGGAACGGTTCGGTGGTATCAGCCGTTGAAGGCTACTTTAGTGAAGGTCAGAGGGTCTGACACTATCAATTATTGACGACAACTCTAGTGAAGCATCGGGAACAGTCTGGTGGTATCAGCCGTTGAAAGATACTTCAGCAAAGATCAGAGTGTATGTCACTATTGACCGTTGGTAATAACTCCAGCCAAGCATCGGGAATAAGCCGATGACAAAAATAGTGTATAAGTTTATCCCCATAGAGGACAGATGATGGAATCTGTTATATAAATCCCTAGAGGGAGCATTGAGAAGGATCGGTGATTCAACAGACTGTTGCAAACTACCGTTTGAGTAGGCACCGAGAAGATTCGATGATGGTCAAACCCTACAAACTACCCTTTGAGTGGGAATCGAGTCAAGGTCAATGGACCGGTGTAAACTATCAGTCGGGTAGGAATCCACAAGATCGTAGGCATCGACTGAATTATAATTCAAACCGTTGGCAGCAACTCCAACGTAGCGTCGGGAAAGGTCTAATGATGTAAACCAGTGGGAGCTATCATCAAGATATGTATCGGGAATCTCCAATGGGATAACTCATCATAAAAAGATTATTCCCAGAGGGGAGAGAAGTCAAAAAGCTTATCTAAAAGGCGAAGAGTGTTGATGACAACCCCAACGTCGAGTTCAGAAGTGTCCCATGACATCAGCCAAGAGAAAATCTTCCCCAAAAAGGCTATCATGGATAACGGCATCCCCAACAAAAAATGACATAAACAGATAATGATAGCCTACACCAAGGGTTATCACAGATAACATTATCCCCAGCAGAAAATAACGTAAACAACCAGTGATGTCTCTACCCCCTCGAAGGTATCTAACATTCATAACATATCATGCCATGCATTGCATTGCATTACCTTTGCATCTATCATATTTCTAGTGTCTAGCAATCTTTATCATGTTCATTTCATTACATTGCATAAACATGATAAAAATAGGCATCTGTAGACACTCGAAATTTTGCGTTCCTGTTACTAATCTTGCAAGGAGGGTAAAACCGTCTTTTTCCCTGGCGACAACCCCGGGATGTCAAGATCAACCTCAGTCATTATACCGGGATGTCAAGTCAAACCCCAACAACACCAGGATGTCAAGTGAATCCCCGGTGACAATACTGGGATATCAAGCAGCCCCAGTGACAACCCCGGGATGTTAAGCTCAACCTCGGTCATTATACCGGGATGTCAAGTCAAACCCCGGCAACATCGGGATGTCAAGTGAAGCCCCGGTGACAATACCGGGATGTCAAGCAGCCCCGGCGACAACCCCAGGATGTCAAGCTCAACCCCGGTCACTATACCGGGATGTCAAGTCAAACCCCGGCAACACCGGGATGTCAATTGAAGCCCCGATCACAACCCGGGAGGTACAGCAAACTCGACGACAACAACGAGAGATCAAACTCAACCCCGACGATAACACCAGGATGTCAAGTCAAGCCCCGATCATAACCCGGGAGGTCCAATCACCCCAGAGACAACCCTGGGAAGCCAAGTCATCTTCAGAGACAACCCCGAAGCATCACATCATCCCCAGAGACAACCCTGTGAAACCAAGTCAACCTCCCTAAGGACAAATTGAATCGACTGGGATCAAAACCTTGGAGACAACCCTAAGAAAACAATCAAAAGTCGTGCCAGTAAAGGAGACAACCCCTGGAAGGGAAAAATAGTTATGTTACCAACTTAAAGCCAATCCGGTCAGAATTAAGCAGAATTGATGCAATAAAGGTCAAAAAGAACCATAACAATGATCACGAGTGAAAACAGCACAAAATAGCGCAACGGATAAACTACGAAGAAATGAAGATCCTATTATGAACCCATCTTCTTGGACTCAGAAAAGGTTAAGTCCCATGTCATTGTGTTGCTCTTGGCGAGGGCTTCCCGGAAAGGTATAGCACGACTCAAACGGACGCTCCAATAAAAAGTTAGAAAGTTTCGAACCTAACATTGCGTTGCTTGGAGTGCACGTACTTCGAGACAATGGGACCCACCAGGTGGGACCTACCACGTGGAGCCATACCGTGGATAGACCCGCTACCATCAGGTCTTTAAATATAAGGCCACCCCTTGCAAAAAAAGAAGAAAGTAGAAAATGCTCTAAAACTCTGCCCATTTTGTTTTATAGCCCAACTTCTTGTGCTCCAAACCTCGTCTTTATTACTCTAACACGTAGATATTCTCATATACTACAACATACCTAATATTAACAAGTGGAAACGTCCATTTGAAGCTTATTAAGTGGTAAGAAGCCCGTGTTGAAGTCCATTGTAAGTAATTTTACGATCAGAACTCGTTTTCTACTTCATTACGTCTATTTGCACTTGCACGTAAAGTTTCACCACCTGGTTTTGCCCGGATCTCAGTTCTGTGGCCGTTTTTGCTTACTTTTTAGTACATTTTAGTACATATATACGTTTTTTTACATTTGCCTAGCCTGGATTGACGATCCGTTTCTTTTACTCGCTTTTATGTATATATATACATATATGTACTAACTTTCACGGCCTAGATCGCTGATTCGTGTCCTTTTTAAATTAATTAAGTATATATTTGACTATATATATACTAACTTTTTATTCTGTTAAGCCCGGATTGCAAATCTGTGGCAGTTACTGCTTTTATCTATATATCTATATATATATATATATATATATATATATATATGTTTCTGACTTTGTTTTGCATGGATTGCTAATTTGTGGCCTTTATTGCTTTAATATATATATATACTAACTGCATATAATAACATTTATATTTCAGCTTGGCCTGGATTGGAAATTTATGGCCTTTTTACTGCGTTTATGCATATATATATATACATATATACATTCCATCAAGCCTGGATTAATTTGTGACTCATATATAGCTTTTATATATATATATATACATATATTTACTTTTCTGTCAAGCCTAGATCATTCCGTAGCTATTTTACGGCTTTTATCAATATATATATATATATACATATATATATTTACATTTCTGTCCGGGCCTGGGATAGGAAATCCGCCGCCCTTTACAACTTATATATATATATTTACATTTTTTGTCCGGGCTTGGGATTGGAAATCCGTCGCCCTTTACAGCTTTCGTCTATAATATATATATATATATATATATATATATATATATATATTCTTTATTCATTTTGATCAAATATTTTCTTTAAATATTCATTTGATATGAATTTGCACTGATGTAAATATTGTGGATTAGATTTATTTAAATCTAGGCCTTTCTACCTTTCAAATGGTTCAAAATA
The DNA here is from genome assembly GCA_020205555.1 of Panax stipuleanatus. NCBI lineage: Eukaryota > Viridiplantae > Streptophyta > Magnoliopsida > Apiales > Araliaceae > Panax > Panax stipuleanatus. Next base: position 91,020,231 of record CM035117.1, read on the forward strand.
GGTCCAACCAGAACCGGGAAGCTAGAATGGCTAAGATTTATTTAAATCTAACTTTCTTTCTAGTTTTGTTAAATATAAAAGTAATCTCGTGACCCTCAGATTTCTATCTAGTTGGAACGAGAAGCTTTAGCTACGCGCATGCCAGGATTTGACAAATGAATCCTTGGTTTTTGCGACGTCTAGAAGTAAATATACATTCCTTGTAAATATCTGTGCTGTGCAGGTTCTCTTGGCTTCACTTTGTGAGCCTAGGAATTATGGGATTCATGATCAAACTGATCAGAATCTGATTCTCACGATGGACAAACTCCATATTACAAATGTACCCTGCTAGTTTTTCTGTAAAAATGTACGTCTGAAAGACCTTAAAACGGTTATCCGGGTTTAAGGTCTCAAACATAATGAAATAATGGTTTATCGTGCTAGAGTCACTCCGATGGTTGTCATGCCCATGAGAAAACTGGCACTTGTAAATACTCTGTGGTCGAGGATGTTTCGCAGCCCGACAATCACCATTCCAATCGAGCCAAAAGGCTGAAAAGATAAAATAGAAGTATCAAAAGGCTTCTATTCCTATGAGAGCGTAGGGGTTTGAAAACCAACCTTTCAAAACATCATTTATATGTCTTGTCTAAAAATGGACTTTTGTGAATCAAATCAAACCCTTTCGTATATAGGTCCAACGAAGCACGACACTACTTTCAAAACAATCAAGCGTAGGGTCAATTACTTCCAGCATCCACACACACACATTGCAAATAAAAAGGGAAATATTGAAAAGATGCGGTAACGTGTTTTCACGGGAGTTGGGGGGCGCCTAACACCTTCCCCCCTCTTAACCAAGCCTCCGTACTTAGAATTTCGGTTTCAAAGACTAAGTTTTGACAATGTCTAGTAATTGGACCTACTTTCAAATAAAACTCGATTGAGTTGGTACGACCATTTCAAATCTACCAACTGGCGACTCTGTAAACCGTTCAAATCGCCGACATAATACATGTTGGTCTTTTCCTAAAAAACTCTCACCCTTCATAAAACAGATAAGGTAATAAGGGTAGAAAACAAAATACTTAGGAAGAGAGAAAGATCGGGTCCAAAGTTGACCAGATTTTTTCCCGATGTCGACGAATCATCTACCAGAAAGACTTGGTTCTTCTTGGATGGAAAGTGTCCTTCAGCAGTTTTCAACATGTTAAGTAATTCAGGCAAGCTGACATCCAACTTATTCTTGTGGAAATTCACAACAAATTGTGAGAATGTATCTGGGACTGACAGCAAGATCAAATCTTGACTTAACTCCCCATCCATGATGAACCCAAGTTGTCCAAGACGTTCAATCAAATTGATTATGTTTAGGACATGAGTCTCAACAGTAGTGTCCTCAATCATCCGAGATTGGAAAAGCTCCTTAGATATCTGATATCTAGCAGTCCTACATTGCTTACCATATAACTCTTGGAGGTGCATCAAGAAAACAGGATCATCCATAGTTTCATGCTAACGCTGAAGCTCGTTACTCATGGATGCGAGCATGATGCATTGAGCCACAGATGCATCATCTTGTCACTTCTTAAAAGTAGCAATCTCTTCCTCAACGGCTTCTTGTGTAACATTTGTAGGGACAGACGAATTGAGGACATAAGAAATCTTTTCTGCAGTGAGAACAATTCTCAGATTCCTTAACCAGCACGTATAATTCGGTCCGGTTAGTTTGTTAGCATCAAGTATGCTACGCAGTGATAGTGAGTTTGACATTTTCAAATTCTGCATTTGAAATAAAACAACATTTTAGCAAACATTCATTTAATTAATTACCAAAATAAATTCGGGTCCCAAGAACCTAGGACCTGGTACGTTACGATACATCATTTCTATAACTATTGCGGAAGATATAAACATAAATTGTTTATACAATAACTTTTACAACATAATTCCCAAGGTCTGTAACCTTAACTTAATACCTGTATTCAATATCCTACATGACATACAATGTCATTTATATCCTATACTATTATCATTTTAACCGTATAATAATTCCATCCTAGAACTTGTCTTTGCCTTTGACTGTGTCCAAAGTTTTGTCTTTAATCTGAAATGTTTATCATGATATAGCAAGGGTGAGCTACAAGTTTGCCCAACAAGTTTAAATACAACAATGATATATCATGATTGAAAGAAAGAATAATAAGCTGACAAACTTTCAACATTATAAGAATTGTGAAAGAACATGAATCAATAATGCTGAATAGCCAACAATGAACATGAATAAATTCAACTAAACAATATGGTAATGAAGGTGATCAGCCTTTCATACCTGATGAACATATACAACATGCACAGGTGCGAATCAATAATCAGTATAGATGTGAATAATCAACAATGATTAATCACGAACATGCTTTACAATAATAAATCGAGTTCGAGTTAGGAAACTTGCTCAATAAAAGAGTATAGGAACTTGTATGTACCATCGATTACTGCTATACAATCTAGTTTTAATCACTTAATTGAAAAGACCTATCAGTTATAGGATTGATCTTTCAATTAGCATAACATACCTTATAAGTAAACTATCTAACATTTAAACACATAGTCAAATTTTAGATATCCTTAACACTATACATATACACAAGTCTAAACCTAGCACACATTGAGTCTTTAATAATATTCAATATAGTATACTGAGTGGTTTCCCACAAACAACTAACAAATTAGTTTCCGTCGCGTATACACTATTTTCACAGTGAGTTAGATTGGTTACTAATTCGTAGATACCTTCCCTATATGAAGGAGTCGTTTAGCCCAGCTACTATACATCAACCATTAAAGAGTACGACTGTACTACCTTAGACTTAACACTAATTTATCATATAACTTGTGAATTAACACTTAATTCTTCATTTTATAAGTCCTTTATAATTTAGTAAGTCGAATACCTAATCCAGCAACCTGGATTCAGGCTGAATTTTAATTTAGTAAACTATTTTCCAATCCAGCAGCCTGGATTCAACTAACCTCCAATCCAGCAAGCCTGGATTCAACTTACCTCTAATCCAGCAACCTGGATTATCCAAACAGACCATTCCAGCAACTTGATGGCCAATCCAGCAAACCAGATTGCAATCCAGCAACCTGATGGCCAATCCAGCAAGCTGGATTCCCTTTTTTTAATCTAATCATCTTATTATTATTTTTTATCTTTTTTCAACACATAAATACATATATTCCTTACACATAAATAATTTTTTAGGAGTTTTTTCAACTTCCTTAAGTATTTTTCAAAAATCTATTTCTAATGAATTCATTAAGAAATTAGCTACCTCACGCTTAACTCCAAAAATTTCCAACTCTTGACGGGATCTTACACATGTTATCGTGACTCTCCAGTTTAAATTTCGTGGCCATCGGAGTTATACAACTCCGGTTATAGAGATTTTTGTCAGAAAAAAGTAAATATTAAAATAGTCATAACTTGCTCAATTTAAGTCGGCATGAGCTCATTTTCGGAAACAAGCTAGTTTATAATATATATTTTGATTTCCCAAAATGCCAAAATTTATTTTATAAATTAAGTGGACAAAACTTCCCCTACAAAATTTGGACAGATTATTTTTTGTCATTTTTAGTTTTGACATTCTTTGCTAAAAATAGTCCATCCGGAAATCTATAACTCCTTTTTTAGTGATTCAACTTGAAAACGTTAGAAGGCTTATAGATCTAAGTCTAGAAATTAACCACACTCAAAAATTCGAAATAGAATAGGAGATATGGTCTTTTGAATTTCATGTTACGTTTTCTCAAAAATCTGATTTTATAATCTTTGTGTTTTGTAAGAAAACTTTCATGATCTATTGATTAATCTAACATTAGCCATCATAAACCATCATAACACATACTAATACCTCTAAGACTCATGGATCTACCATGATCCATGATATATTTCATCAAACTTCCACCTAATCGAAGCAAATCATAATTTATGCTAAAAAAATCAAGATTTTCTAACTTTTAAAACATAGTTTCCTTTTTCTTGCTTTTGATCTAACTTTTAACACTTAAAAGTGATAGATCCAAATATATAATACTTATTAACATATAGATCTAAGATTTTAGAGTTTGGAATCATAGCATCTTTATTTGTAAAACAAAATAATTCAATCAAGCTTAAGTTTAGGGTTTATACCTTTAGGGCTCTTCTTCTTCTACCAAAATAATTAAGGAACTTGGGTGGCATGGAAGATCAAACCCTCTCCCTTTTCTCTTGTTATACCCGAAGCACTTTCTCTCTCTCTCTCTCTCTCTCTCTCTATCTTTTGATTTTCTTTTGCTAGCTAACTTGGAGAATGAAATGAAAATGAGTAAACTTTTTATTTACAAATGAGATGGGATTATTTATAAGCTAGCAATATGTGTATATATAACTTATATATCTATACTAAATCTCCCAATATCTTCTATCTCCTCTCTCTTATCTTTAGCAAATCTAAGCATATCTCACCAAATCTCTCCATATCTTTTCATATCTTTACAAAATCTATCTAATATCTTTTCTTTCTCTCTTATAATCTTTAGCAAATATAAGCATATCTCACCAAATCTCTCCATATCTTTTCATATCTTTACAAAATCTATCCAATATCTTTTTTTTCTCTCTCATAATCTTTAGCAAATCTAAGCATATCTCATCAAATCTCTCCATTTCTTTCCATATCTTTAGCTTGCTTGCAAATCTAGCCAAAAGATTTAATCACATGCTCCATTCCCTTCCCTCTTGGGCCGCCCACCTCCTCATCTTCTAGCCCATTGGTTATTTATTTTTTAATAAAAATCCCTTAACAATTGGGCTAAAGTCTTGGGCTCCAAATTAATTCTTTTGGGCTTGCTAATAAAATAATTAGGCTATGTAAATTAACATAGTCCACTAATTTTAATTCTATTCTACCCTAATTATTTAATTAGGATTTCTATTCATCCAATTTGTACATCAAATTCTTACTCATGTATATTCAATTACGTAACTCAATTAGACTTGTTTTAATAAAATTAATTAGTAAATTGAGATAATAAAATAAATCTCTTAAGTTAGTATAAATTTTAAATACTAACATCATTTACTATTATAACCCTTAGGTTATTTAATTATCATACCCAATATATATATTAGGTGACAAGAATTTATTATTATTTCTCTTTATGTTAAATAAATATATAAACAATACACAAAACCATAAAAGTCCTTCACAAAAATTTTAAATCCATACTCTATTTTCAATCTAGGTCTTATTATTTAATCTTTATTTAATCATTTAAGATTTTATAAAACTTATAAATTCTCAGGTTGTCACATTCTCCCCTTCTTCTATGAATTTCGTCCTCGAAATTACAGCCTACTAATCCTAACTCCTTCTATTCACCAAAACTAGGTTTTCAAGTTAACCTTTACCTGATTTCATTTTCTTTTAATGAGTACATCTTGCTTCCTTCTATGAGAAATTATTCTATCATCACATTCTACCCAGACTTCTCCTCAAGGAGTAAAAAACTTTTCAAATTATGCTGAGTGGCCATATAGACCATGAACTCTCAGGTTAAACGGTATTCACCGTAATCAAATAATAGATATGTTTACAATCACGAAGAAGAAAAAATGCAAATGCTGGCCTTAATTATCTGAACGACTGTATGCGTTCAATGATTGGAATGTACGTTATCCACCCAATATATCCCCATTTTTCGGGGTTGTTAATATTCAGTCGGAAGTCCAAATCAAAACAATATGGTTCGGGATAAGTTCTCAAAGAGATACTTGAATTTTCATAAACATTTGTCTAGCTAAATCAAATAGCTTTAGACATATACCAATAATTCGAACATCAATCAAAACATGTGTCTTGCCAAATTTAATTGGCACTTGAATATTTTTAAAATTCTAAAAATTATTTTATAACATCATTATACCACACTGTATTTACAGTTCGTTGAAGATTCCGTCATTTTTGTGACTTTGTCATAAAATAATATACCATAGTGGGCTAACGATCTTTAAATCACATCCAACACTAGGCAATACTGCATTAATGACTATCATTTTTTTTATCATCATTGCATCAGGTTTCATGATGCATTGATGATATATAAACTACGTTTTGATATTTTAAATAATTTTTGTCTAGCCGAAACAATTAGCGTAGACTCTTCTTTAAACCGTTCAAAACTATTGAAAATCATTTTTAGAATTATCATAACGCAACAAGTAATGATGTGTCAGGGTCCCGAAGTCCACACATACACAATTGTAACCATGTTTTGAAGATAACCAAAAATTCATTTTTGTTGTTATCATGCCGCAACAGGTAACGATGTGATAATGGCTCAAAGTCCATATCCACACCCTTGTCACCATGTTGTGAAGCTAACAAAAATTTATTTTATTTCAAAAAAGGCACATCGGTGCGAATTTAGCTTGATGTCAAAAATTTTTGAAGTCTAGCACAGCTAGAAGATCTGGAATACCTATGCTTCCACCATCAACTTCAATTTTTCTAATGATCAATTGCTTAATAATTCTATCTATTCTATTATCCTCAATCCTTCATTCAAAATTTTCCTATACCCCCGTATAGTTCATCAAACATACCACACGTTATGAGTTCAGGAACTTACCACAATCATATGGGTTTAGAAACTTATCCTAGTCAGACCAAAGTCGTCCATTCGCTGAGGGGTTCCACCATACGATTATGAATCACGAACTTACCATACGTATGAGTTTAAAGAACTCGCACCTAATCTTATATTTTCTACCTATCCGTTATACACATGAGAAAAAAATCACCTTCTCATCATACATATAACGAATAGCGCGACACCGACATTTCAATGATTATCAATGTGATAAAATAAGTAGTCGTTAGACCAAGCATAAAACCCTCGCCCATACAAAGGTTATACAACTCAACTATCACATGAGTCCTCAACTGAAATCTCACATAATTCTAGCTCCCTCAAACTCGATACGAATTTTATTTAATCCGTATCTATAATTCACAACTCTTTCCTGAGTTTTAATAGTACAATTTCATAGTACAACTGTCGTACATCAATTCTGCTATAAAGTTTTCAATCATTTGATTGATCATCTGTCCTTTTATGACCTCATCAGATCACGTTGTGATCTCATATTATAATCGTATTATTTTACGATTCTTTTCTATGTTATGATCATTTTGTTTTACGACCTTCTTTCCCTTTATACTTTTAGTCTTTTAGACTCTATCTATTCATTACTACTGTTCATCTTTATTATCAAAGTTAGGTAACTCTGGATCTTTATTACTTGTCAAGATTCTTCTTTGAATCTTATTGACTTATTAATACCTTGCCCAAATTCATCGCTTAGAATTTAAACTCTATTTGAGTTTATTCCTATTTCTCATTTATGCGGTTATAGCCTAAGGTAACCCTACCTAAGGTTTATAACCTACAGCTCTGATACCAACTGTAGCGCCCCCAAATTCGGGTCCCAAGAACCTCGGACCTGGTACGTTATGATACATCATTTCTATAACTATTGCGGAAGATATAAACATAAATTGTTTATATAATAACTTTTACAACATAATTTCCAAGGTCTGTAACCTTAACTTAATACATGTATTCAATATCCTATATGACATACAATGTCATTTATATCCTATACTACTACCATTTTAACCGTATAATAATTCCATCTTGGAACTTGTCTTTGCCTTTGACTGTGTCCGAAGTTTTGTCTTTAATCTGAAATGTTTATCATGATGTAGCAAGGGTGAGCAACAAGTTTGCCCAGTAAGTTTAAATACAACAAGGATATATCATGATTGAAAGAAAGAATAATAAGCTTACAAACTTTCAACAATATAAGAATTATGAAAGAACATGAATCAATAATGCTGAATAGCCAACAATGAACATGACTAAATTTAACTGAACAATATGGTAATGAAGGTGATCAGCCTTTCATACCTGATGAACATATACAACATGCACAAGTGTGAATCAATAATCAGTATAGATGTGAATAATCAACAATGATTAATCACGAACATGCTTTACAATAACAACTCGAGTTCGAGTTAGAAAACTTGCTCAATAAAATAGTATAGGAACTTATCTGTACCGTCGATTACTGCTATGCAATCTAGTTTTAATCGCTTAATTGAAAAGTCCTATCAGTTATAGGATTGATCTTTCAATTAGCATAACATACCTTATAAGTAAACTATCTAACATTTAAACACATAGTCAAATATTAGATATCCTTAACACTATACATATACACAAGTCTAAACCTAGCACACATCGAATCTTTAATAATATTCAATATAGTATACTGAGTGATTTCTCACAAACAACTAACAAATTAGTTTTCGTCTCGTCTACACTATTTTCACAGTGAGTTAGATCGGTTATTAATTCGTAGATACCTTCCTCATATGAAGGAGTCGTTTAGCCCAGCTACTATACATCAACCATTAAAGAGTACGACTGTACTACCTTAGACTTAACACTACTTTATCATATAACTTGTGAATTAACACTTAATCTTTCATTTTATAAGTCCTTTATAATTTAGTAAGTCGAATACCTAATCCAGCAACCTGGATTCAGACTGAATTTCAATTTAGTAAACTATTTTCCAATGCAGCAGATTGGATTCAACTGACCTCCAATCCAGCAAGCCTGGATTCAAACTGACATCCAATCCAGCAAGCCTGGATTTAACTTACCTCTAATCCAGCAACCTGGGTTATCCAAACAGACCATTTCAGCAACTTGATGGCCAATCCAGCAAACCAGATTGCAATCCAGCAACCTGATGGCCAATCCAGCAAGCTGGATTCCCCTTTTTTAATCTAATTTTCTTATTATTTTTTTATCTTTTGTCCACACATAAATACATATATTCCATACACAAAAATAATTTTTAAGGAATTTTTCAACTTCCTTAAGTATTTTTCAAAAATCTATTTCTAGTTAATTACTTAAGAAATTAGCTACCTCACGCTTAACTCCAGAAATTCCCAACTCTTGGCGGGATCTTACAATGTTATCGTGAGCTTCCAGTTTAACTTTTGTGGCCATCGGAGTTATACACCTCCGGTTATAACGATTTTTGTCGAAAAAAAGCAAATGTTGAAATTGTCATAACTTGCTCTATTTAAGTTAGAATAAGCTCATTTTTGGACACAAGCTAGTTTATAACATATATTTTGATGTCCCAAAAGGCCGAAATTTATTTCATAAATTAAGTGGACGAAATTGTCCCTACAAAATCTGGACAGATTATTTTTTGTCATTTTAAGTTTTGGCATCATTTGCTAAAAATAGTCCACCCGGAATACTATAACTCCTTTTTTAGTGATTCCACTTGAAAAAGTTAGAAGACTTATAGATCTAAGTCCAAAAATTGACCACACTCAAAAATTCAAAATAGAATAGGAGATATGGTCTTTTGAATTTCATATTATGTTTTCTCAAAAATCTGATTTTATAATCTTTGTTTTGTGAGAAAACTTTCATGATCTATTGATTAATCCAACATTAGCCATCATAAACTATCATAACACATACTAATATCTCTAAGACTCATGGATCTACCATGATCCATGATCTATTTCATCAAACATCCACCTAATCGAAGCAAATCATAATTTATGCTAAAAAAATCAAGATTTTCTAACTTTTAAAACATAGTTTCCTATTTCTTGCTTTTGATCTAACTTTTAACACTTAAAAGTGATAGATCCAAACATATAACACTTATTAACATATAGATCTAAGGTTTTGGAGTTTTGAATCACTTATTTGTAAAACAAAATAATTCAATCAAGCTTAAGTGTAGGGTTTATACCTTTAGGGCTCTTCTTCTTCTACCAAAATAATTAAGGAACTTGGGTGGCATGGAAGATCAAACCCTCTCCCTTTTTCTCTTGTTATACCTGAAGCACCTTTCTCTCTCTCTCTCTATCTTTTGATCTTCTTTAGCTAGCTAACTTGGAGAATGAAATGAAAATGAGTAAACTCTTTATTTGGAAATGAGATGAGTTTATTTATAAGCTAGCAATATGTGTAGATATAACTTATATATCTATACTAAATCTCCCAATATCTTCTATCACATCTCTCTTATCTTTAGCAAATCTAAGCATATCTCACCAAATCTCTCCATAGCTTTCCATATCTTTACAAAATCTATCCAATATCTTTTCTTTCTCTCTCATAATCTTTAGCAAATTTAAGCATATCTCACCAAATCTCTCCATATATTTCCATATCTTTTCTTTTTCTCTCATAATCTTTAGCAAATCTAAGCATATCTCACCAAATCTCTCAATTTATTTCCATATCTTTAGCTTGCTTGCAAATCTAGCCAAAAGATTTAATCACATACTCCATTCCCTTCCCTCTTGGGCCGCCCACCTCCTCATCTTCTAGCCCATTGGTTATTTATTTTTTAATACTTTATCCACTTAAAAAATATCCCACCAAAAATCCCTTAACAATTGGGCTAAAGTCTTGGGCTCCAAATTAATTCTTTTGGGCTTGCTAATAAAATAATTAGGCTATGTAAATTAACATAGTCCACTAATTTTAATTCTATTCTACCTTAATTATTTAATTAGGATTTCTATTCACCCAATTTGTACATCAAATCTTTACTCATGTACCTTCAATTACTTAACTCAATTAGACTTGCTTTAATAAAATTAATTAGTAAATTGAGATAATAAAATAAATCTCTTAAGTTAGTATAAATTTTAAATACTAACATCATTTACTATTATAACACTTAGGTTATTTAATTATCATACCTAATATATATATTAGATTACAAGAATTTATTCTTAATTCTCTTTATGTTAAATAAATATATAAACAATACACAAAATCATATAAGTCCTTCACAAAATTTTTAAATCCATACTCTATTTCCAGTCTAGGTCTTATTATTTAACCTTTATTTAACCATTTAAGATTTTATAAATCTTATAAATTCTCGGGTTGTCACAGGTGACACAACAAACTTTTATTAAATTATTTAATACTATTAATTTTATCATGCTAGAAGGCGACGTTCGATATTCCAAATGTCTTTGAACGCTTAGGACTTAATATAAAATCTTTGAGGGGTTTGTTATTAATTATCTAATCATGTTTAGCGCGCATGCACATATACATAAAAAATACGCGTCATATTAATTACCATGCGAAGCATGTTGCATAATATATATATATATATATATATATATATATATATATATATATATATATATATATATATATATAGTATAAGCCTGCATATAGAATACTATATTCTATCCGGATTGATTATGGACTTTTATTCTAGCTTGGTTCACTAGAGCCACCAAGTTAACCAAAGGTCAAACCTAGGAGTGCAAGAATTAAATTTAAACATAACTATTATATTTAAACCCGGGCTCCATACAAACGGGTATTCACGCGTTCCTTGCTCTTTGGTCTCCAATACTTCAATATAATTCTAACTATTCCTATTACATAAACTATTTAATTTAAATAGAAACCTTGATCAGCAGTCAAGGAAAAGTATATAGGAGGGAGATAGAATTTTACATCAACAAAAATTAGAGAAGACGAGGTACACAGACCCTATTTAATAAAACTCATACATTCAAGCATTCAACTAAAATAAAATCCAATCACATTGGTCAATAGTCCATAATCAACCCCATTTATTATCTACATATCACCATATGTATCAATAAATAAAACATTTAATATATACATTGATATCGGTTTAATGGGCAATTCTAGTTAGTTTTGAAATCCAATTTCAACTCTAATTAGTTAGCATGAAATCCAATTCTAGTTAAAATAAACTTCTTTATTTTAATCCAGCTCCAAATCTAATAAACTCCTATATTAATCTAAAATTACAGAAAAATATTTAATTTTAATTTTAATAAAAATAAACCTTTTATCTTTGATTAAAACAAAAATAAAATAATTTTTATTTTTTTGGGAGTGGCGCTGCGGCGCCGCTAGTGAACTAGCATCAGGAGCTGCGGCGCCACATCACCAAAAACCATAGACAGTTGGTTGGCGCTACGGTGCAGCTGAAGAGCTGGCTTCAAGCGCTGCAGCACCACGTCAGCACCATGGACACGGAGCCGGCGCTGCGGCAGGGGTGTAAAGCTTGGAACAGGCGCTGCGGCGCCACTGGGCAGAATTAATTTTTCTAGTTCACGAATTGTGAAGTTTTTCTCCAAAAACATGATTCCTAGCTAACTATTATGCCCAATTAAATTGATCAAAACACATATCAGTATGTATATCAAATCAAAACAATTAATAACTCGCATAAAGGTTTGGCTCTGATGCCACTGTTAGGTTTGTAACAATCAAAGTAGCGAAAGCGTGTTAAAAATGAATTTAAATTTTTTTTACAAACCTTATACCCAGATCATCCTTTATGCATAATTATTAATAAAATGAAAGAGAAAGAATTATCAAATCATACCCTTGTAGAACTAAGCTTCTACGGGTACAAGTTCAACTCCAAATCCTTCGTGATCTCCTTGAGTTCTCCGGATTTGATTCCTTCCTTTGATCAACGTTAGCCACCCAAGTGTTTGGCCTCTAGAGGTAATCCACCAAGGAAGAAGAGATATTCAAGAAGGTTGGTGTTTGGCTAAACCCTAATTCTATCTCTATAGAATGTGTATACTCTCCCAACTATTGGAATAGTGTAATGTCTAATCTAGTTCCGTAATAAGACTTTATTATTTATAGATGTAGGCAACCCTCCTAAACCTTTTAGGCATAGGGTTTCATATTAATTAATTAAACTTTTTAATTAATTAGGCATCCCAATCCTATTGGGAATAATTAAACTCTTTTAATTAATCAGCCTCTTAATCTTATTAGAAATATATGGGAGAGAGAGTATCTTATTAATTAATTTCCAAACTCCTTTAAAAAATAAATAATAATAATAATAATAGTAATAATAATAATAATAATAAGACTCCTCTTATTAATTTATATTTAATACTTCTAAAATATTAAATAATAAATATTAAGCTATGTAGATAAATAAATGTCTTTAATTAAATAATACTTTTATTAATAAATGAATAAAATTATTACAAAGTAAATGTTTTATCATCAAACATGGTTGACTTGTATGCATATTACTTTCAGACGGCGCAGCTGCGCTGTCCCCTGGCCAGACCAGAGCTGAGCATTGCTCTCTTGGTTCTGTCTCATTCCTTAGCATACCTGGATATTAACACATAGCATGTACACATGTTAAAGGGTTTTGCATTCTTTTACAATCATTTCAAGTTCACCTTTATATGTTATGGTTTTAGTTTAGAATTTCTAATGAATTAAGGCCAAATAAGGTCATGAAATCACGAGGCCTACTATGTTAATCATCTATTATTATGAGAAGGTCATATAATCTGTAATATGCATGCTCGCAAGTATTCACATCATTTACACATAGCTAGTGTTGTTTATCACTTTAAAGCATGTCTAAACTCATGCTTGAATGGTTCGTAACATACCCGACTAAGTGAGTACACAAGTAGGTCGTGTTTAGTGACATAAGAAGCCTTAGCATGCATTCTTACATGTTCAGAATAACTACACAATGTCCACGAACATAGTTTGCAAAAATATTTGAGTTTACCTTTAAAAGTTGTTTTGAACCAAGTCAAAGCATTCTAACACATATGAAGCAACTTTGAATCTTATGTCATGCATAGTTAGGCTATGTATGCATGTTAACAAAGTCAGAATCTGAGGTACACATGGTTGGTCAAATTTTGTTTTCAAAACTCTAAGCTTCTTTTAGAAAATATACGTTAAACAAACTAAGGTAACTCATATTACAAAAAGGGCCTCCAGACCAAATGTTAAACCTATTTTTAGGTATATTTAAGTCAACTAACATGTTGGAAATTTTTAGATATCAGCAGAAAGCAAAATCTAGAACTGGTGCCCGGCGCAGCTACGCCGGTTTAAACTGTCGGATGGGCGCAGCTGCGCCCTTCCTGGGCAATTCCAGGAAAGGCTCTGCAACAACAGAGTTCCAACCCATACACAAAAATCTTCATGCAACAAGCTTATACATCAGCCACATTATTCCCATATGTGCATATAAACTTAACTAACATGTTAACATCATTTCACATATCTATCAACAACTAATTCATGCAATTTCTAAGAATTTATAAATGCTTGAATTTTAAAACATGCTTAAGAATTGTACCTCTTAAAGCTTGAAAGGAAACTCCTTCAAATCTGATATTATACTCTCTCAATTCTCGGCAACACTCTCTCTAATTGAACTCAATAGACCATGTAGCAAAGTGAATTTGATAGGAGGGGGATGTTATATATATAGAATTCCTTACCCATACAATGACATTGCCTAACATTTGATTCCAATGGAAGAAAAGAGAAGCCAATGGCCAAGAAGAATTTGGTGAAATAGTGATTAACTACTCCCATCAACCCATTCCCCTAGCCATCATGTTGATTTTATTGAGTTTGAGAATGGAGAAATAGGCTAGGCCAATGTCTATACACGTGAATGAAGAAATGGGTCAATGAATATGGGACACTTCCTTTAACTCTTAGCATTAGCAACAAGGCACTAGTTTATTAAGGTTTTACTTCCTTTTGAGTTTGCAAGTGCAATTTAAATGAGGTAATATTATTACATTGTGATAAGTTGGGGGTATATACACACATAATTATATAATCCATGTGCATTTGGTTAGTCCAAATAATATTTACAATAGGTCTGAATATAATTTAGTTGTGTACTAACAACCCATTAATTTCCATAAAACTTCATCATTTCAATTATACATGAATATTGAAATAAATATTTAATAGTAACTATTTATTTAATTAGATTTATTCTCTCCCATATATTTAGAGTACACATTTAATTGTCCCACCATACCTTAAGATGTCATATAAGCTTTTTCATATAACTTTAGAAAATTATTTAATTCAACTTACATTTTACTATATAGTTTTATATAACATTTATTCATATTATAATGTCACACCTTATACTATATCCAATGCATGAAGTAACTATATGGCACTACCACTTACATGATCTTATATCACACATGGTGGCACACATCAACAATTAATTAAACATTAATGTTCATATTAATAATGAGGAAAATAAAATGGTAATTAGTCCATCACTTTCCTTATTTATTTCTTTATTAATTTAATTAAATCATCACTTAGTCCACCATTATGCCACACAAGGCATATCACTTAAGCTTAAATTAATCTTTTCATTATTTTCATTATATTACCTGCTTGTCACATATTTAACTCAATTTAATTGAATTATCTTATCCCATGTCACAACAATATTTATCTATTTTCAAATAAATATTTAACTTTTATTAATTAAATTATTAATATTATTCAGAAAATTCTCGGATATTACATCCTCCCCCCTTATAAAAATTTCGTCCCTGGAATTGGTACAAGGTTACACAAATAGGTGGGGATAGTCTCTCCTTATCTTATCCTCTAACTCCCACGTAGCCTCCTCGGCGTTATGATTTTGCCAAATTACCTTTACAGAAGATATAGTTTTATTTCTCAAAGTTTGTTTTTTCCTATCTACTATTTGGACAGGGATTTCTTCATATGTCAAATTCTTTTCTACTTTAATGGGCTCATAGGATATCACGTGCTTATAGTCAAGTTTGTATGGACATAACACGGAGATATGAAACACGTTGTGGATGTGTTCCAGTTCAGGCGGCAAAGCTACTGAAAGTAGTATGCACACAAGTCAATCATGTTTGTGAAAGTAATATGCATGCAAGCCAATCATGTTTGATGATAAAGCATTTTATTTTGTAATAATTTTATTCATTTATTAATAAAAGTATTATTTATTAAAGGCATTTAATTTATCTACATGGTGCTGTTTTTATAATATGTGATAAACCCATAGTTTTAAGCAATGCTTTTAGAATCATGATGATGATCATGCTAATGAGATCTAAATTCTTAAATAGCTTAAAATCTAAAATAGTTCCCAATCGTTGGATTATTAAAAAGGGGATTAGTGAATTCGGATAGATTGGTACATACGTTGACTTTCTCATTGGATGAGGATGATTGATCCCATAATCAGTTGTGTGAAGGCACTAAAGCAAGTATGTAGGTGCTTATTGAAGAATAAGTTCACTGAACATGACTCACTAAGGAATACCTAATGAAGTTTTACTTGTCTATCAATAGGAATTCCTTAAGTGATAGTAGTACAAATAATATTTAGACTTAAGATCATTGTCGACGACAGGAAAAATCTTCAGACAGATTTTCCTTTCCCTAATTGTTTGTTTTCCACCTTTGTTTGTCTTATCTGTTTTATGAAGGGTGATTTTTTTTAGGAAAATGCCAATATGTATCATGTCGATGATTTGAAAGGTTTACAGAGCCGCCAGTTGGTATATTTGAAATAGTTGTACCAACTCAACCGAATTTTGTTTGATTTTACAAATAGGCCCAATTATTGGACGCTGTCAAAACTTGGTCTTGAAACCGAGATTCATAAAGTTCGGGACCTTGGTTAAGCGGGGGGAAGGTGTTAGGCACCCCCCGACTTTCGTGGAACATGGCTATCGCATCTTTTCAATTTTTCCCTTTTAATTTGCATGCAATGTGTGTGTGTGTGTGCTTGAAGTAATTGAGCCTACGTGTTTGATTGGAAGTAGTGTTGTGCTTCGTTGGACCTATATACGAAAGGTTTGATTTGTTGAAAAGTCCATTTTTAGACAAAGATATGAAAATGATGTTTTGAAAGATGGTGTTCAAACCCTTTCGCTGGCATAGGAATTGAAGCCTTTTGATACTTCCTTTTTATTCTACCTTCGGTTGATTTTGAGTTTTATTGTCAGGATGCGAAGCATCCTAGACCAAAAAATGTATATACAAGTGTCGGTCCTCTTATGAGCACGATAGTCATCGAAGTGACCCAAGCACTACAAACCAATATTTATTATGTTGAGACCTTAAATCTGGATAATCATTTTAAGGTCCCTCTGATTTATATTTTTACAAAAGGATATGTAGGCTGTATTTACAGTGCAAAATTATCCATCGTGGGAATCAAATCTAGATCCATGTGGTTGATCGTAGATTCCATGATTCTTAAGCTCACAAAATATGATCAAAAAGCCTGCATGGCAAAGATATTGAAAGAAAATGCAGATTAACATCTAGACGTCCCAAGACAAAGGATTCATCAGTTAAATTCTTGTATGCGCTTAGCTAAAGCTTCTCGTTCCCTCTAGGTATGGATCTAGGGTCGCGTAGTCGCTTTAATATTTACAAAACTAGAAAGAAAGCTAGATTTAAATAAATCTTAGTCATTCTAACTCAAAGGTTCCAGTTTGACAACATTTGAACCGGTTGAAAGTTAGAAATGGCTAGATTTAGATGAATCTAGTCCACCAAATTTACATTAGAACAGATTCATATCAAATGAATAATTAAAGTAGATATTTAATCACTTTGAATAAAGAATATATATATATATATATATATATATATACTTATATATATAAGAAAGCTATAAAGAGCCATAAATTTCCAATCCAGGCTCGACTGAGAAAAGTATATATATATATATATATACAGTTAGTTATGTATATATTAAAGCTGAAAAGGCCACGAATTAGCAATCCAGGCCAAACAGGTTAGTATATATATATATATATATATACGATTATATATATAAGCGATAAAAAGCCACGGATTAGCAATCTAAGCCAACAAAGTTAGAATAAATATATTTATATATAGTTATATATATATATATATAGTTATATATATACGAATGCAGTAAATGCCATAGATTTATAATCCAGGCTTGACTGAATTGAAGGTTAGCATATTATACAGTTAGTTATATATATATTAAAGCTAAAAAGGCCACAGATTAGCAATCCAGGTTGGACTAAATGAAATGTTAAGATATATACAGTTAGTTATATATATATTAAAGCTAAAAAGGCCACGGATTAGCAATCCAGGCCAAACAAGTTAGTATGTATATATATATAAGCGAGTAAAAGCCACGGATTAGCAATCCAGGCTGCGAAAGCAATTAAAAACGTATATATATGCTTATATATACTTAAAAGTAAGCTAGTCAGGCCACGAATTTGAAATCCAGGAAAAACCAAAAGTTATAAATTTATATGTTCACTCACATATATATGATAAAGTAGTGAATAGCTTCAGATCGTAAAAAAACTTATAATGTGCTACGGGCTTTATGCCACTCGGAGGGTTTCAAAACTCCGTTTACACCGGTTAAAACTTGATATGTTCTAGAATATACGTATGCAAACGTATTGAAAGAATAAAATTGAAGTTTGGAGGGCTATAGGTACGGCTAAAAGTCGAAATGGCTGAGGTTTTTCCTTTTTTATTCTTTTTAATTTTTTTGCTAAGTGGGGGGTCTTATTTATAGACCAGATGGCGGCGGTTCTTCTCGCGACAGTCGCGGGTAGAGGTGATACTCCCTGAGTGGGCCCTGCTTCCACGGGTCTCATTATCTCAAAGTACGTGCACTCTGACCAACACGATGTCTGCTTTGAACCATCATAACTTCCAATCCCGGAGTCCGTTTGAGGCGTGCTATACCTTTTTGAAATCCCTTTCCGAGAGCTACACAATGACATGGGATTTGACCTTGTCCAAATCTTGGAAGATGGGTCCATGACCAGATCTTCAAAACTTTGCAGTCCGTCCGTTGAGCTGTCTTGTGCTATTTTCACTTGGGATTGATGTTATGGTTCTTTCTAACCCTCATTGCATTGATTTGGCTTGATTTTGACTTGATTTGATGTCAAGTTGGTAAACTGACCATTTTTCCCATCTAGGGGTTGTCTCCAGGATTGACATGGTTTTCGACTGTTTTTCTGGGTTGTCTCCGAGGTTTTGATCTCAGCTAACTTTGTTCTTTCTCAAAGTTATCTCTGATGTTGACTTGGTCTCCCAAGGTTATCTTTGGGGATGATTTGATGCTTCGGGTCTGTCTTCGAAGGTTAGCTTGGCCTTCCGGTGTTGTCGACGGGGTTTGATTTAATCTCTCGGTGTTGTCGCTGGGGTTTGAATTAATATCCAGGTGTTATCGCCGGGGATTGATTTAATCTCTCGGTGTTTTCGTCGGGGTTTAATTTGATATCCCAGTGTTGTCTCCAGGGTTTTATTTGATCTCCCGGTGTTGTCGTCGGGATTTGATTTGATCTCCTGGTGTTGTCGTCGGGGTTTGATTTGATCTTCTGGTGTTGTCGTCAGGGTTTGATTTGATATCCCGGTGTTGTCGCCAGGGTTTGATCTGATCTCCCGGTGTTGTCGTCAGGATTTGATTTGATCTCCCGGTGTTATCTTCGGGGTTTGATTTGATCTCCAAGTGTTATCGCCAGGGTTTGATTTGATCTCCCGGTGTTATCGTCGAAGATTGATTTGATCTCCCGGTGTTATCGCCGGGGTTTTATTTGATCTCCCGGTATTGTCGCCGGGGACTTCCTGGGTTATCTCTGGAAGGTAAAAGATGATTTTTCCCTCCTGCAGGGTTAATAACAGGATTGCAAAATTTTGAGTGTCTACAGATGCCCCTCTTTATCGTGTTTATGCAATGCAATGGAATGAACCGAATAAAGACTGCCAAACACTGGAAATATGACACATACAAATGTAATGCAATGCACGATATGCAATGTTATGAATGTTATATGCTCTTGTGGTGTTAACTGCCACGGTATTCTATCACTGACTATTCCCGCCACTCCTGTTGGGGATGACGTTGTCCATGATGGCTTTCACTAAACTCTTTTGATGCCTACTCAAACAATCATTTGTAAAGTTTGACTATCACCGAACCTTCTCGGTGCCTACTCAAATGGTAGTTTACAACAGTCAGTTGAACCACCAAACCTTCTCGGTGTTCCAGCTAGGGATTTGTATAACAAATTCCAACATTTGTCCTTACCAGGGCAAAATTTATCCACAGTTCTCATCATCAGATCTCTCTCGATGCTGAAAGTAGTATGCATACAAGCCAATCATGTATGATGATAAAGTATATACTTTGGAGACAATTTTATTTATTTATTAATAAAAATATTCATTTATTAAAGGCATTTAATTATCTACATAGTGCTGTTTTTATAATATGTAAATAACCCATAGTTTTAAGCAATGCTTTTAGAATCATGATGATGATCATGCTAATGAGATTTAAATTCTTAGAAAGCTTAAAACTAAAATAGTTCCCAATTGTGGGATTACTAAAAAAGGGGATTAGTAAATCCGGATAGATTGGTACATATGTTGCTTGCTCATTGGATGAGGATGATTGATCTCATGATCATTTGTGTGGAGACACTAAAGCAAGTATGTAGGTGCTTATTGAAGAATAAGTTCACTGAACATGACTCGCTATGGAATACCTAATGGAGTTTTACTCGCCTGTCAATAGGAATTTCAAATGTGATAGTAGTACAAGTGATTCTTGGACTTGAGATCATCATAGTATCTTGTATGTAATGAATTATACTTTGACTTATTCCTTAAAGCGCTTTAGGGTATATAAAAGAGTATGCTTGGGTATAATGAGTTACATATGGAGATAATGAATGATCAATAAAGAATCTACCACCTCTAGAAAAAGAGGAGATATGTCCTATGTGATTCGTTAAATGACAACCCAGGAATCCTTAGCCAATGTGGAATGAAATTAGAAAGGAGTTTCTAATTTACATTATTTGCAGTTGTGCATTTTCTAATCGAAATACATATAATTAAATAAAATAAGACTTGACAGTAAATCCATGACTTATATTTAATTGGGACATTGTATGGTGGAAGGATTGAATTGTACGGTAACTATTTACTCACATGTTCTTTTATGATTAATGTTGAAATCTATAGTATCTGAAAAGTCGTTGATCGCTAGGGAGGCTTATCCCTATTGTAGAATAAATACTTTTTATTTAAATAGATTATTAGTTTAATTTATTTATTTAAATAAGTTTAGAATTGTTCTAATTGATTTATTCACAACCAGTTTAATATGGAGAACCTAAATAGTCACACCATAAAAGGAAAAATAATTAGTTAAGAAGGTAATGGCATAATCGTAATAATGCATTATGTGTAATTAATTTAATCTATGGTGATAGAATAAATTAAATAGCTTAATGTTTATTATTTAATATTTTGAAAATATTAAATATAAATTAATAAGAGATGTCTTCTTAATATTATTACAATTATTATTATTTTAATTTCTAAAGGAGTTTAGCAATTAATTTTATATTAGTACTCTCATTTATTCCTAATAAGATTAGGAGACGAATTAATTAAATGAATTTAATTAATTATTCCCAATGTGGTGGGAAGCCTAAATTAATTAAAGGAGTTTAACTAATTAAATAAAATTCCATGTCTAATAGGATTAGAAGGGTTGACCAATATCTATATAAGAGGAGTCTTATAATAGATATCAGTTGATGCAATTCCAATTGTTGGAGAGTACTCCTTTTCTATAGAGGATAGAAAACTAAGTCAACCACCCTCCTTCTTGATAATTCATCTTCCTTGGTGGATCACCTCTAGAGGCCAAACACTTGGGTGGCTATCGTTGATCAAAGGAAGGAATCTAATCCAAAAATTCGAGGAGATCACGAAGAACAATGAGTTGAACTTGTACCTGTGAAAGCTTCGTTCTACAAGGGTATGATTTTTTAACTTCTTATTTATCGTTTTAAATTAATAATTTGCATAAAGGATGATCCGGGTAATGGTTTTGTAGAAATTTTTAAACTCTAATATACCATGCTTTCGCTAATTTTTGCAATTTGATTGCGTCACAATTTTGTACAAATCCAACGGATGCTACGCTGGAGTTGTGGCCAACGGTTTACAATGTCAGATCTACCTGATCTCGATGTTGCCGTTCTCGACGGCTTTCATCACCGGCTCTTCCCGATGTAACGTTGGAGTTGTTGCCAATGGTTTGCAATGTCAGATACTCTGACCTTCGTTGAAGCAGTTATCAATTGCTTTTATCACCAGCTCGTTCCTGATGTCACGCTGGAGTTGTCGCCAATGGTATGCAATGTCAGATACTCTGACCTTCGTTGAAGCAGTTATCAACGACTTTTAGCACCGGCTCGTTCCCGATGCCACGCTGGAGTTGTCGCCAATGGTTTGCAATGTCAGACCTATATGATCTCGATGTGGAGGTATCTTTCTGATAGGTCATACCCTCAGATTAATCTGGATACTTTGACACATTCAAAACCCACTGTTCACAACGACGAACCTTCCCGATGCTCTGACGGAGGCAAATTTTAGCAATTTTCATCATCGGCATTCTAAATTCCACCTCAGGGTTTCTACCAATGGCTTACATGAAATTTTTTCTTCGTCAGGAGTCTGACACTCGGAATCAGGGTTTCAGGCCATTCTGCTCAATCGCGTAGCAGTTTTTTTCCTGATTTGACTTTTCAGCTTCTGTAAACTCCGCTTTAACTTTAATTGGACCAAATCGAAGGGGGTGGGACCCATCCTAGGGTGTCACAGGTCCACCTATGGAAGCCGCAGGTAGGGTTACTAATCCCTTCGAGTATAACTTGGCCCCCCGTGGCTTTCACAACTAATTTTTAAGTTGGAATTATAAAGAAAATCTAAAATTTCTTCTTCAGATCTACTGAGTTCGGGCTACATTTTTCAAAGCTCGTCACTGTACAATCATTCTGCACATCTCTGGTAATGTTTACATCCTTTCTTTTTAAGTTTTGACCGTTAGAACGTTAGATTTCATATAGAATGCTTCAAAACACAATATAATGAATATACATGCTTAAATGACTTAATAAAAATTTTCAGACTTAGTAAATATGCATGTTTTACTACGCTGAACGTTTTGATGTGAAAATTTTTAATTTCTGAGACATTCATTTAGCACCCTTTTTGGCCAGTTTACTCCTCCTATTTGAGGACAAATGAGCCTGGATTTTCAACTAAAAAATACACATGGTAATTTAGCTGCCATGGGGAGTTTGATTTTGATTTTTTTATATATATATGAATTGTTCATGATTTTGGATAGGTGTGTTATTGAATGGCCACCAGTCATGCCTATGTGCATGCGGATAGTCCATTTTACAAAGGAGACTCTGGCAAATTTTTTCAAAAGCCTGAGCATTTAATGAACATGCAATTTTATCTCTACTGGGGATGTATGTTAACTAATGCATGCTTTATGACTTAGAATATGCATGAAGTAATGATTTAATTTTAATAGGTCGTAAGTTCAAGGCTAACTAACCCTTTCTAAGGTGATTTGGAGATTTTGTCTAGGTTATAGAGCCAGATAGACCAGGTAGTGCTAGCAGGGTCACTGCAGGTGTAAGGCGGAGGAGAGCTTCTGATGTTCCCCAGCCTCGTCCAGCTCGGCCGCTTCGCCATTTAGCTGAGTATGTGATTCGTTCGATCCAGGTTGAGAGACCGGATAACATGGATGACGAGGATGTCCCATTTGTGGATCCCGCTCCAGCTCATGCTCCATGTAGGGAGCTTGCAGCCATCGTTGTGTCTATGTTTGAGCTTTTGGGCTATTTGAGATGCCATCCCTCGATATACCTTCATGCCAACGAGGTGGTTGAAGTTTTCATTCTGGACTTTTTTTTCTTTTTCCATTTTAGGACACAAGTTTAATTTGGACTGACAATTTGATGCAGGTTCCAGGCTTTACGCAGTCCAGAGGGAACTGGTTCAGTGTCCACTCTTTATATCATACTCTGCGTCCGGAGTATCAAGCTATCGTCAACACTTTAGATTTCAAGGCCTTCTATTCTATTCCTCCCCGTCGTTGCCCTTGGGTTTTCAAGGCCTTCTTTTCTATTCCTCCCCGTCGTTGCCCTTAGGGTTATCTGGGGGCACTATCTGAGCACTGGTTCCAGCAGACCCAGTCTCTCCATCTATTGGACAGTGAGGTGATGATAGTACCGATGGACTGGCAGTTCATCACAAGGATAGATTTTACAGCGGTGCCAGTGCCATTAGTTGCTGACATTTTACCTATTGCCATTCGATCCCTTCTAGGAGTTTTAGCGACGGCCATCAAGGGTCAGACAGTCTGTTTAGGGCCCTTAAGTGTTAATTCTTAGAGCAAGGCTTTGACTGAGCCTCTACCTGATGATCAGAGGGTTAGAGATCGCTTTCTTCGGTGACTGTTCGTGGTGATCATCTGGGGTTGTTTCATTGCAGACAACTCTTCGACGGTTTTTTTGCCCTGGTTAGCGCTACTTGATACGTGGAGCGCATCAAGGATTTTGATGGGGGCACCTACACCTTCACCTATTTTCTTCGTGGGATGCGCCCACGCTTTGAGGGCATGACGGAGGCTTAGCTAAGTTTTTATCCCTTCCTGCTGGTGAGTTATTTCTCTTTCACCTTTTCAATATCCCTAATTTGTGTTTGTTAATCCTTATCATTGAGGAAATTTGATCTTTGCACTTCCAATTTTAGGCATATGAGAGGCTCCCTTGCCTAAGCCAAGCCACTACTTTGGGCTTGGAGACATATCCGAGGGGATGGCATTGGCATCACTTCACCTTGACGGAGGTCCCTGTAGTAGAGGGGTTCACCCATTCTCGCTTATAGCTAAAGTTGTTGACTGCTGACTCTATCACATGGGTTCCCTACACCCCGGACTATCTGATAGTTGGGTTCGAGGATGGCTTTCCAACCAGACTAGAGTTTACATTAGCCACTCGTCGAATTCCCCTTTTAACTGAGGGAGACTGGGAGCTTTATTTGGGAGCGCGCGCTATCAGAAGCGTCACAGGATAGATCCGCATTCCCTTTGTTCCTCCTGCTTGGCATCATTGGCCCTTTTCTCAGCCAGTCATATATATTCCCTTGATGGGCATAGATAGTTTTACCCTATCAGAGGGTCCTCACAGTCAGGAGGCCTTTCATCGCTGGTGGAGTCCTCGCACTATTGGAGCTTAGACTCGTGCTACCCAGTTTATGGCAGACATGGTGCCTGGGTCTATTATGATGACAGACTGGATAGCTTGCGTCAGAGAGCCTACTCATTTGGAGAAGATTCAGGTTTGTCCCAACGATTGGAATGCATAATTTTTTATCAGGCACCTTGGCATGGATCCTTCATAGACAGATTCGTTTGATCCTTCCAGCTCCGGAGATGGCCCCTCAGCAGGTCCATATTATGGCAGTTATGCAAGTGCTGATCCTTCTCTTTATCGACCAGACATTCCTACTGGCAGAGATTCAGTGACTCAAGAGGAGTTGCAGCAAGTTGATAGTCTAGATGCAGATATCATAGACTTCTTTTGAAAGCTTTCTCGCTATATCTTTCGATAGGCCGCGGTTAGATATTGGACGGATGTGCTCCATTTCTTGTTATGTCTTTTGATAGGCCTCTGTTAGTCATTGGGCGGTTGTGTCCCATTTCCCTATATTTTTTATTTTGCATTTTATTAGCAGACAGAGATGATGCTTTCAGTAGACAGTGTATTTAGAAATGCATGATATTTCCTATCTATTGCATCCTATTGTCATTTATCATTATCATCTATTATGATGCATGCATTATGTTATGGATATGCATTTAGACAAGTGAGTTTAGCTTTGACCCTTGGATGGTCTCATAATACAATTTTACAGATGTCTTCATCTACCGTTAGCCGTATTGAGCACCCGCCACATTCATTGATAGCATCTTCTTTGAAATTTTGGTATGACAGTTTGCCTCCTACAGACAGAGTGATAGTTGATTAGATGATGGGGCATTCTTTGGCTATCTTAGCTTTCCAGGTTCCACTGGGCTTTGTGGACAGTATGTTGTCTTGCTGGATACCTGAGCGCCAAGTTTTTAGATTTGACATCCACGAGTTGACTCCTACTTTGCAGGAGTATAAGCGTATCACCGGTTTGTCATTGGATCGGCCTTGTGCTAGGATGGCCCTTAGTGATATGAGACGACAATTTATGACCATGACTGGTTTGAGGCACAGAGTCATCACATATGAGATTACTGTGGGGCATGTGGTGTCCCTGGACTTCCTAATTAATCGCTTTGGCTGGCTAGACAACTACGCATGATGCTCAGGAGATTTTATCATCACTGCAGGTGAGTGGCAGATTGCACGCGTGAATGTTCTGTTGATGTGTGTCGTAGCTTATCTATACATGCCACTGTATATGGACCACTTGGACATTGGCTTGATTGTAGTGGTTCATGCTCTCAGATAGGATTGTACCATCCTACCCATGATATTTGTTGAGACCTTGAGGTCTGCTACATTCTGCCATACCCATCCAATGGGGTTTTTCAGGGGTAGTGTCGTTTTACTGTACGTGTGGTTTATGACACACTTGAGACCCATCGGCTCTTTCAGACATTATGGGTACTGCTTTACTCATGAGATAGCCATGTCCTACTCCTTTCAGCCGACGGATTGTACATATGCGGCATCATGGTTGTCCTTTTAGATAGCGATCGAGCATCCCTTTTTGATCTTGTCCTGCACAGGGCAGAGTACGCGGCAAGATTTAACGAGTTGGCCCGATTCGCTTCACATCAGGTTGACACAGAAGCCAGGAAGGCAAGGAGGTTCGAATTAGGATTGAAACCATGGGTGCAAAAAGCAGTTGCGGTATTGAAGATTAAGACTTACTCTGATCTGCTGGAAAGGGCTATCATTGCCGAAGGAGGCAATGAAGCCATTGCTCGATTCAAATAAGAAAAGAAGAACGGTCAGGAGGGACAAAAAGGGGGAAGCAGCGGAGGCAGCAACCCCAACAAGAGTAAATGGACGGAGAGCCAATCCTTTGGAGGTAACAAGTCTGGGGGAGAGGCCAAAAAAATTGTAAAGTGCAACAACTGTGGGAGGAATCACTCGGGGGAGTGCATGAAGGGAAAGAGTGTTTGTTACCGTTGTGGACAACCGGGGCATATGGCACCTCAGTGTCCGAATAAGTAGAAAGGAGGGTGTTTCTCGTTTGGAGCCCCAGACTATCAAATTAAGGAATGCCCAAAGAGAAAGGGCGATGCAGCTAGCGGCAATCGCAACAACAACAACAATGGACTGAGCATCGGAGGGCCAGCCAGTCAAGCCAACAGACCAACGGCACGCACGTTTAACATGACCATTCAAGATGCGGTGGAGTCTAAGGACGTGGTGTCAGGTATCATCCCGATCAATGATATTAATGCTTATGTGTTATTTGATTCAGGTGCTACCTGCTCTTTTGTTTCCGAAGAATTTGCTAAACTGTTAGACTTATCCCGTGAAAGATTAGAACACCCTATGAACGTAGAAGTAGCGAACAAGGAAATTATTCCCGTAGAATATATTCATAGGAACTGTTATACTGAATTACGAGGATTTAAGCTCAACGTGGATTTGATATCGATTCGTTTGGGGGAGTTTGATATAATCCTTAGAATGGATTGGTTATCGAATCACGGAGCAGTTATCGACTGTAAGAAGAGTGCGTACACCTTAAGACTCTGAACAAGTTGAAGGTGGTATTTTATGGTAATAAATCGCCGAGACAATCTCATTGTCTGACGATGATGCAAGCGCAGAGATTGCTTAGGAAGGGTTGTGTAGGTTATTTGGCTCACGTGGTTGATACTCGACGAGTCGAGGGTGAACTGGGTCAGATACCTATTGTAAGGGATTTCGTTGATGTCTTCCCAGATGAGATTCTGGGATTGCCACCGAATAGAGAAATTAAGTTTGTCATTTATTTGGCACCAGGGACAGCACCGGTATACAAAGCGTCGTATCGTATGGCACCGGTAGAGATGAAAGAACTGATGACTCAATTACAAGAGTTGTTAGATAAGGGATACATTCGACCGAGCGTATCACCGTGGGGAGCACCAGTCTTATTCGTGAAGAAGAAAGATGGATCGCTCAGACTTTGTATCGACTACCGAGAGTTGAACAAGGTCACCATTAAGAACAAGTACCCATTGCCTAGGATCGACGATTTATTTGATCAGTTGAAGGGGGCAAAGTACTTTTCAAAGATTGACTTGAGGACCGGTTATCATCAACTGAAGGTGAGGCCGGAGGATATTCCAAAGATGGCATTCAGAACTCGGTATGGACACTTTGAGTTTCTGGTAATGTCATTCGGATTGACGAACGCGCCGGCAGCATTTATGGACTTGATGAACAGAGTGTTCAAATAATATTTGGATAAGTTTGTTGTCGTGTTCATCGATGACATTCTGGTGTATTCGGAGACGGAGGAAAAACACGCCGAGCATCTTCGACTAGTGTTGGAGACATTAAGGAGAGAGAAGTTGTATGCAAAATTCTCCAAGTGTGAGTTTTAGTTGCAGAGAGTGCAGTTTTTGGGGCACGTTATCGACAAGAATGGTGTTTCGGTGGATCCAGCAAAAGTAGAAGCAGTTATCAATTGGGAACAGCCGAAGACGCCAACAAAAATTAGGAGTTTCTTAGGATTAGTGGGATACTATCGAAGATTCATCCAGGATTTTTCAAAATTAGCATCGCCGTTGACCAATCTTACTAGAAAGACAGTTAAGTTCGTTTGGACTAAGAAGTGTGAAGAGAGTTTCCTAGAATTGAAGAAGAGGCTTAGTCAAGCACCTGTGTTAGCTTTACCGGATAACACGGGAGGGTTTGTAGTGTATAGCGATGCGTCACACAAAGGTCTTGGCTGTGTACTAATGCAACACGGCACGGTCATTGCGTACGCTTCACGTCAGCTGAAAGATTATGAGAAGGGTTATCCAACTCATAACCTGGAATTAGCAGCAGTAGTTTTTACCTTGAAGATTTGGAGGCATTATTTGTATGGTGAGAAGTGTGAAATATATACGGACCACAAGAGTCTGAAGTATATCTTCACGCAGAAAGAATTAAACATAAGGTAGTGCCGATGGCTAGAATTGATCAAAGATTATGACTGTGAGATTCTGTACCATCCAGGCAAAGAAAATGTAGTGGCAGGAAAAGGCAGAAAGAAGTTATCGAAGTTAACCGTTCAAGAAGAGTTAGTGAAAGATTTCGAATGACTAGATTTGAAGGTTAAGTATCCGATGGAGACCAACGAGAAATTATTTATAGTAACAGCGAGCCCGACTTTATTAGATAAGGTTAAGGAGGCACAAGAGAAGGACAAAGATTGTGATATTATCAAGAAGCAGATTGTTGAAGGTGATGATTTGAAATTCAAGATTGATAGCACTGGACTGCTAAGGTATGAAGGAAGAATTTGGGTACCATTAGTACCGAAATTAAGGGAAGAAATTTTACAAGAAGCGCACAGTACGAGATACTCGATACACCCAGGAAGCACGAAGATGTACCAAGACTTGCGTCATCACTTTTGGTGGCCAAACATGAAGAGGGAAGTTGCAAAATGCGTAAGTAGGTGTTTAACTTGTCAGAGAGTCAAGGCAGAGCACTAACGACCAAACGGGTTATTACAACCGTTAGAGATTTCAGAATGGAAATGGGAGCACATCACGATGGATTTTGTGGTGGGACTTCTGGTAACGCAAAAAGGGCACGACGCCATATCGGTAATTGTAGATCGTCTTACGAAGTCAGCTCACTTTTTGTCGATTAAGATTAAGTATAGTTTGGACCAGCTAGCCAAATTATATGTCAAGGAAATTATCTTGAGACATGGGGTGCCAGTATCTATTGTATCTGATAGAGATTCGCGATTCACGTCGAATTTCTGGAAGAGTCTTCAAGAGAGATTGGGGACACAGTTACGAATGAGTACCGCGTATCATCCGCAGATAGATGGGCAAAGCGAAAGAATAATTCAAACACTTGAAGACATGCTCCGAGCTTGTGTAATGGACTTCAAGCGTAGTTGGGAGGATCATCTTCCATTAGTAGAGTTTGCGTACAACAATAGTTATCACGCTAGTATCGGAATGCCACCGTACGAAGCGCTATATGGGAGAAAATGTCAAACACCATTGTGTTGGGACGAAGTTGGAGAACGTCGACTGTTGGGACCAGAATTGGTATAGTAGACTGTAGAGATTATCAAGGTGATAAGAGCCCGACTGGTAGCGGCTCAAGATCTCCAGAAGAAGTATGCGGACTTGCATCACAACAAGAAAGAATTTGACCCCGAATTCGGGTCCTCTAACCCCGGTCCAGTGGTCACGAAACAATACTAAACATCCACCTCTAAACAACATACGATAAATAAAGTGCGGAATATAATAAACGTACGTCGTTCATTCAAAAGGTGTTACTAGTCCCAAGATTCGATAAACTTAAAACAGTCATACAAACATATCCTAGAATAGTCATTAGGGTTCATATTACATAATAGTAATTTAATTAAACATAAAGATAAAGTCTGCTCCTTGTAAACTAGTCCTACATCATCCCTTTGCCCTTGTCCTTCCCTGAAGTCTCGGGCTTAACTGCAATATAAGTCATGATATAGCAAGAATGAGCAACAAGTTTGCTCAGCAAGTTGAAATACAACAATAAAGGATATATCATGATGAATAGAAAATATCTGACAATGAATTCAACAATACGAATATCAGAAGCAAGAATACTGATTGCTTTTAGAATAACTGATAGTCAAGTAGACTTCGAACTATAAAACTCCAATGAAATCAATAGCTGATTGACCCTTTGGTTACTGGCTACAGAATAGTACTTGAGGGGGTCAGCCTCGCGTACGCCATGTATATGCATAACATTCAACTCTGCTGTTTGTATCTTATGTTAGATACCTGGGGTACTCCCCTATATATAAGGGGTGTTCTTTTCAATCTAAGAATCCATACCATCAATTGGTCTGGATAGCATTTATAAAACTTCATACAATTGTCTAACTGAACAAGGGTTCAGACTCTATCTGACGCAGTTCAAGAATTATAGAACTTTTAAATAAGGTACAAGTCCAAGACTGTACGAACTCAAGTGCACCAAGTGCGAATAACAATAATATCGATGTGGAATAATTGTAAAGTAATTAAACCACCTAATAGCATGCTTGGAAATAAAGTGCAAGCTTTAAATAATTAACCGTCAATACAATAATAACCTGCTCAATATAATATGAGAAGGATAGGAACTTGCACAATAAATAGTGTAAGGGAACTTGCATTCAAATCAAGTGAAGTTAAGAAACTCGCCTACACGATTCATTAAATAAAGTAGTGCAAGAATTTAGGATACTTGCCTGTTTGCTCAGCTACGATTAAGTTCTAGCTTTAATTAACTTGCGTCGAAACAACCTAACATTAATAAGTCGGCCTTTCAATTAGCATTTATAAACTAATATAAGTCTATACTTATAATAATCCACTTATCGTATAAGTTTATAAAAATCACGTTCAATATCAAACATACCATTTATAGCATCATAATATGCTAACTGTTAAAATCAGACTTAAGCAAATTGTTCGGGCCTGAAAGTGTCCCGGCGTAACTCTAGCATGCAACTACTGACATTAAACCAATACACATGCTTATCAAGTTAAAATTTCTCATTCGAAACTAGCATGCTCTTTCTATATTCAATTTGAAGTCATGTTTTCATGCCGGTAATTCACATACTTTAACTAATACAAGTTCATGCTTCAAAGTTGATTACTAAGGTCATGTTATCACATAACAAGGCTAAACAATACATAACATGCATGCTCATGCGTATACTATACATGTATACTTTAATCTACCTATTTCGTGCCTTAGAAATTCATTTTCTATGGTTCAAGTATACATATGTGAAATCCATGTTCTACTATTTAATAATACATATGACTAGCTAGCATGCTTGTAAATCATGACACACTTAACCATGATATTAGATCCTAGAATACTTGTAATGTAGTTATTGACAACTAGTCTTCAAGGTTTCCTTTAGAAAAGTCCTTTAATGCCAAGCTATCAAAACTGATCATTCATGAAGTAAACATATGCCTCATGTTATACTTCTTCATATACATATCTAAGTTATTTACACATGTTCACAAGGTCAGAAATCACAAGACAAAATCTTGGTCAAGTTTGTTTTCAAAAGTCTTAAGTTTTCTCCTTTGAAAACCTTTAAATCCATCAATCTCGTATGCTAACGTTTTCAACATTTTAAACATGCATTTAAAGTTAATATACACCTACTATCATGCTCATAATATCATAATACATACATGTTACTTATATGACAAAGTTCGCATTCCAAGCTATAAGTTTCATTTCAAAACCATAAGTGTGGCGTCAATCATGTGTGCTAGTGTATTCAACACCTTAAATGTACATTTCATGTCAATATAGACTATATGATTATGCTCTAAAAATCAGAACACACATGGTACTCGTATGCTCATGACAAGTTCACTTAAACAAATTCTAAGTTCATTCATAAAACTATAAAGCTTTTTGTTCCATAATACATACCAACCTGGTCATGACCATACATGTAGTATCAAATACCACGAGTTAATATTAGTTCTCATGCTTGCTCAAAGTGATATCATAGGTTAACACATATCAGGCCTTAACAGAAAGCAAAAATAGCTTACAGGAACCTGCGCAGCTGCGCAGCTATCAAGCTTAAACCCTGCGCAGCTGCGCCGGTGTCTGGCCAAAGATAGAACCTGAACTGCTTCGGCAGTTTAATAACCCAACACAAAAAATTCTTACGAAATTTGTTTCTAACATAACATATTGTAATTCTAACATATTTAGAAGTTTGTATAACACTTAGCAACATATCCCAAATCAAATATCAACTAATACATGCTTAATTCAAAGAATCAAGAACTTAACATTTTATCAGAAAATGAAGAACATGAAGGTAAGTGTTATACCTCTGTAACTATGAGCTTGCTGCTAAACTAATTTCTCACTAATAACTCTCACAGAACTTACCCACTATTTTATACTTATATGAAATTCTCTGCAATTCAAAATAAGAAGGAGAAGAGCTCTTATATAGGCAATTGAAATACTAGACAACTCAATTACCTTCCATATTAAATCAAAGAATTGGAAGAATGTTCAATAGATAAGAGAGAGTTGGTGAGAGTTGGTGATTCCACTCATGAATCCCACTCCCTATATCATGATTATGGCTATGTTTGTTGAATTTGAGAGAAAGAGATAGAGTAGCTAGCTGCTTCCTTGTTCAGGTGGGAAGAAATAAGAGGAAATAGGCTCTTATTATGGGACAATCACTTACTCAGCATTTGCAAATACTACACTTGGGGCATATCATATATATACATAATATACACTTTGGTTATATAATAAGTATACACCATTCATTTCATATAACATAGGTCACAATGATTTAAAAGGGCATACAATGTTTTTTTTAATTACAAAGTATCAAGTAGTGTGCATACATATAATCCATGTATATTCTCTATTAACACCAAATATAATATAATTGTGTATTGCTTATTATTTATTACCATAAATGTTATTATTATAATCATAATAACTTAATGAAATCATTATTAATCACAATTGATTATTGATGTTACTACATGATAATAGGATATACATGAATGTTTACCCACACACTTCATGTCACATAAACAATATTATTATGAAACTCACATGCATGCAATAAAGCTTACTATATAGTCTATATATATAATATAAGCTACATTAATATGCCACCTTGTACTATATATAATATATAGTACACTATCATATATTAATGGTTTTAATACAAAACATGATTGCACAAATTAATTAACCAAGTAAATATAATGTTATTATATTTTTTAATCTCTTACTCATTAATTATTATTCCCGACAATAATACTTTCATACGTTATCGATTAATTACTCAATATTGAAATTAATCACTATTTTTAATTCATGCCACTATATTCAAATAAGTTAAATATTTAATTATTAATAATCTCATCAATTCTCTGATATTAAATCCTTAAGGTCAGTCCACTAATTTAAATAACTCATTAGTGACTTCCTTTAATCATTTCACAAATTCTCACCACCACATAAGGTTTAAATAAACTCACAAAACTAACTCGTTAAAATTAAATCACATATTAATAAATAAGGAGTTTAAAATTCATGGTCGTTACATCCCTCCCCACTTATAAAAATTTCATCCTCGGAATTGTAAAAATAAGGTTACTCAAATAAAAACGGATAATTCGCTTTCATCTTCTCTTCTAGCTCCCATGTAGCTTCTTCGACTGCGTGATTCCTCCAAAGAATCTTAACGGAATGAATGATCTTCTTCCTCAGCTTCTGTTCCTTCCTATCTAGTATCTGGACAGGAACCTCTTCGTATGATAAGTCTTTCTCGACTTGGATAGGTTCATAGGAGATAACGTGCTTGTAGTCTAGTTTATACGGCAGCAACAATGACACATGAAACACGTTGTGAATATGCTCAAGTTCAGGAGGTAACGCCACCTCATACGCCACTTCACCGACTCACCTCAGAATCTCAAACGGTCCTATGAACCTAGGGCTCAACTTGCCCTTCTTTCCAAAACAAATCTTCCCTTTCCAGGGAGATACTTTCATAAAAGCATAGCTTCCTAATTCAAATTCTTTCTTCTTGCGATGCAAGTCCGCATACTTCTTCTGGCGATCTTGAGCCGCTACCAGTCGGGCTCTTATCACCTTGATAATCTCTACTGTCTGTTGTACTAATTATGGTCCCAACAGTCGACGTTCACTAACTTCATCCCAACACAACGGTGTTCGACATTTTCTCCCATATAGCGCTTCGTACGGTGGCATTCCGATACTAGCGTGATAACTATTGTTGTACGCAAACTCTACTAATGGAAGGTGATCCTCCCAACTACCCTTGAAGTCCATTACACAAGCTTGGAGCATGTCTTCAAGTGTTTGAATTGTTCTTTTGCTTTGACCATCGGTCTGCGGATGATAGGCGGTACTCATTCGTAACTGTGTCCCCAATCTCTCTCGAAGACTCTTCCAGAAATTCAACTTGAATTGTGGATCTCTATCAGATACAATAGATACCGGCACCCCATGTCTCGAGATAATTTCCTTGACATATAATCTGGCTAGCTGGTCAAAACTATACTTAATCTTAATTGGCAAAAAGTGAGCTAACTTCGTAAGACGATCTACAATTACCCATATGGCGTCGTGCCCTTTCTGCGTTGCCAAAAGTCCTACCACAAAGTCCATCGTGATGTGCTCCCATTTCCATTTTGGAATCTCTAACGGTTGTAATAACCCGCTTAGTCATTCGTGCTCTGCCTTGACTCTCTGACAAGTTAAACACCTACTTACGCATTCTGCAACCTACCTCTTCATGTTTGGCCACCAAAAGTGATGATGCAAGTCTTGGTACATCTTCGTGCTTCCTGGGTGTATCGAGTATCTCGTACTGTGTGCTTCTTGCTAAATCTCTTCTCTCAGTTTCGGTACTAACGGTACCCAAATTCGTCCTTCAAAACTTAGCAGTCCAGTGCTATCAATCTTGAATTTCAAATCATCACCTTCAATAATCCGCTTCTTGATAATATCACAATCTTCGTCCTTCTCTTGT
Source organism: Panax stipuleanatus (assembly GCA_020205555.1). NCBI lineage: Eukaryota > Viridiplantae > Streptophyta > Magnoliopsida > Apiales > Araliaceae > Panax > Panax stipuleanatus. Next base: position 91,055,907 of record CM035117.1, read on the forward strand.
GCCTCCTTAACCTTATCTAATAAAGTCGGGCTCGCTGTCACTGTAAATAATTTCTCATTGGTCTCCATCAGATACTTAACCTCCAAATCTAGTCATTCAAAATCTTTCACTAATTCTTCTTGAATGGTTAACTTCAATAGCTTCTCTTTGCATTTTCTGCTCAAGGCATCTGCCACTACATTTTCTTTGCCTGGATGGTACAGAATCTCACAATCATAATCTTTGATCAATTCTAGCTATCGGCGCTGCCTCATGTTTAATTCTTTCTGCGTGAAGATATACTTCAGACTCTTGTGGTCCGTATATATCTCACACTTCTCACCATACAAATAATGTCTCCAAATCTTCAAGGCAAAAACTACTGCTGCTAATTCCAGGTTATGAGTCAGATAACCCTTCTCATAATCTTTCAGCTGACGTGAAGGGTACGCAATGACCCTGCCGTGTTGCATTAGTACACAGCCAAGACCTTGTGTGACGCATCGCTATACACTACAAACCCTCCTGTGTTATCTAGTAAAGCTAACACAGGTGTTGACTAAGCCTCTTCTAGGAAACTCTCTTCACACTTCTCTTTCCAAACAAACTTAACTGTTTTTCTAATAAGATTAATCAACGGCGATGCTAATTTCAAAAAATCCTGGATGAATCTTCGATAGTATCCCGCTAATCCTAAGAAACTCCTGATTTCTGTTGGCGTCTTTGGCTGCTCCCAATTGATAACCGCTTCTACCTTTGCTGGATCCACCGAAACACCATTCTTGTCGATAATGTGCCCCAAAAACTGCACTCTCTGCAACCAAAACTCACACTTGGAGAATTTTGCATACAGCTTCTCTCTCCTTAATGTCTCCAACACTATTCGAAGATGCTCGGCGTGTTCTTCCTCCGTCTCTGAATACACCAGAATGTCATCGATGAATACGACAACGAACTTATCCAAATATTGTTTGAACACTCTGTTCAACAAGTCTATAAATGTTGCTGGCACGTACGTCAATCTGAATGGCATTACCAGAAACTCAAAGTGTCCATACCGAGTTCTGAATGCCGTCTTTAGAATGTCCTCCGGCCTCACCTTCAGTTGATGATAACCCGTCCTCAAGTCAATCTTTGAAAAGTACTTCGCCCCCTTCAACTGATCAAATAAATCATCGATCCTAGGCAATGGGTACTTGCTCTTAATGGTGACCTTGTTCAACTCTCGGTAGTCGATACAAAGTCTGAGTGATCCATCTTTCTTCTTCACGAATAAGACTGGTGCTCCCCACGGTGATACGCTCGGTCGAATGTATCCCTTATCAAACAACTCTTGTAATTGAGTCATCAGTTCTTTCATCTCTACCGGTGCCATACGATACTGCTCTTTGTATACCAGTGCTGTCACTGGTGCCAAATCAATGACAAACTCAATTTCTCTATCCGGTGGCAATCCCGGATTCTTGTCTGGGAAGACATCGACGAATTCCCTTATAATAGGTATTTGACCCAGTTCACCCTCGACTTGTCGAGTATCAACCACGTGAGCCAAATAACCTACACAACCCTTCCTAAGCAATCTCTGCGCTTGAATCATCGTCTGACAATGAGATTGTCTCGGTGATTTACTACCATGAAATACTACCTTTGACTTATTCGGAGTCTTAAGGCATACACATTTCTTCTTACAATCGATAACTGCTCCATGATTCGATAACCAATCCATTCCAAGGATTACATCAAACTCCCCCAAACGAATCGGTATCAAATCCATGTTGAGCTTAAATCCTCGTAATTCGGTATAACAGTTCCTATGAATGTATTCTATGGGAATAATTTCCTTGTTCGCTACTTCTACGTTCATAGGGTGTTCTAGTCTTTCACAGGGTAAGTCTAACCGTTTAGCAAATTCTTCGGAAACAAAAGAGCAGGTAGCATCCGAATTAAATAACATATAAGCATCAATATCATTGTTCGGGATGATACCTGACACCACGTCCTTGGACTCCACCGCATCCTGTACGGTCATGTTGAACGTGCATGCCGTTGATCTGTTGGCTTGACTGGCTGGCCCTCCGATGCTCAGTCCATTGTTTTTATTATTGCGATTGCCACTAGCTGCATCGCCCTTTTTCTTCGGGCAGTCTTTGATTTGATGGTCTGGGGCTCCACACGAGAAACACCCTCCTTTCTGCTTATTCGGACACTGAGGAGCCATGTGCCCCGGTTGTCCACAACGGTAACAAACACTCTTTCCCTTCATGCACTCCCCCGAGTGATTCCTCCCACAGTTATTGCACTTTACACTTTTCTTGGCCTCTCCTTCGGACTTGTTACCTCCAGAGGATTGGCTCTCCGTCTATTTACGCTTGTTAGGGTTGCTGCCTCCGCTGCTTCCCCCTTTTTGTTCCTCCTGACCGGTCTTCTTTTCTTGCTTGAATCGAGCAATGGCTTCATTGCCTCCTTCGACAATGATAGCCCTTTCCAGTAGATCAGAGAATGTCTTAATCTTTAATACTGCGACTGCTTTTTGCACCCAAGGTTTCAGTCCTAATTCGAACCTTCTTGCCTTCCTAGCCTCCGTGTCCACTTGATGTGAAGCGAATCGGTCCAACTCGTTAAATCTTGCCACGTACTCTGCGACAGACATACTTCCTTATTTCAACTCTAGAAACTTAACTTCCATATCCTGTTGCATATTCTTCGAGAAGTAATTCTCGAGAAATAGCTCCTTAAATTTATCCCAAGGAATAACTCCTTCGCTTGCCCGTCCCTTATTGGCTTTCCACCAATAGTTAGCTTTTCCCTTCATCATGAAAGTGGCAAAACTTGTCTTTTATGCTTCGGCCACTCGTGCAACCTCAAACACTTTCTCCATCACTTCTATCTAGGTTTGGGCTTCGATTGGGTCCAAGGTTCCCCGGAACTCCGGTGGTCCTATAAATTTAAAGTCCTTAAAGCTCGCCAAGTGATGTCCTGGCTACCCTGCTGCTGGATGGGGTCTGTTCTGCATTGCCTCAGTTAACAAGTTAACGAAGTTCTGCATAGGGTCGACATTTTCCCCTCCGCCATTATTAACGGATCCTTCCTCCCTCTGGTTCTGCGGTAGTCTCCTAGGCGGCATGATCCTGAGGAAAGGAAGAAAACATTAGACTTAATGTGATATGCTATTCATGTTAGCATTAAGAAGTTTAAGACGTCTATCAATCATATTTGATTCAAATAAACAACTTCAGTATCACAATAAAACCCCATGGATCTCCTTAGCACATCACTTACATACTCTACTTGAGTTTTCTACTAAGGTTATAACGTAGGTTTCGCATCCTAACGTTTATAACCTAATGCTTTGATACCAACCTGTGACACCCCCGAATCCGAGTTATCTGACCCCGGTCCGGTCGTCACGAAACAATACTAAACATCCACCTCTAAACAACATACGATAACTAAAGTGCGGAATATAATAAACGTACGTCGTTCATTCAAAAGGTGTTACTAGTCCCAAGATTCGATAACCTTAAAACAGTCATACAAACATATCCTAGAATAGACATTAGGGTTCATATTACATAATAGTAATTTAATTAAACATAAAGATAAAGTCTGCTCCTTGCAAACTAGTCCTACATCATCCCTTTGCTCTTGTCCTTCCCTGAAGTCTCGGGCTTAACTGCAATATAATTTATGATATAGCAAGAATGAGCAACAAGTTTGCTCAGCAAGTTGAAATACAACAATAAAGGATATATCATGATGAATAGAAAATATCTGACAATGAATTCAACAATATGAATATCGGAAGCAAGAATACTGATTGCTTTTAGAATAACTGATAGCCAAGTAGACTTCGAACTATAAAACTCCAACGAAATCAATAGCTGATTGACCTTTTGGTTACTAGCTACAGAATAGTACTTGAGGGGGTCAGCCTCGCGTACGCCATGTATATCAATAACATTCAACTCTGCTGTTTGGATCTTATATTAGATACCTGGGGTACTCCCCTATATATAAGGGGTGTTCTTTTCAGTCTAAGAATCTATACCATCAATTGGTCTGGATAGCTTTTATAAAACTTCATAGAATTGTCTGACCGAACAAGGGTTCAGATTCTATCTGACGCAGTTCAAGAATTATAGAACTTTTAAATAAGGTACAAGTCCAAGACTGTACGAACTCAAGTGCACCAAGTGCGAATAACAATAATATCGATGTGAAATAATCTTAAAGTAATTAAACCTCCTAATAGCATGCTTGGAAATAAAGTTCAAGCTTTAAATAATTAACCGTCAATACGATAATAACCTACTCAATATAATATAAGAAGGATAGGAACTTGCATAATAAAGAGTGTAAGGGAACTTGCATTCAAATCAAGTGAAGTTAAGAAACTCGCTTACACGATTCATTGAATAAAGTAGTGCAAGAATTTAGGATACTTGCCTGTTTGCTCAGCTACGATTAAGTTCTAGCTTTAATTAACTTGCGTCGAAACAACCTAACATTAATAAGTCGGCCTTTCAATTAGCATTTATAAACTAATATAAGTCTATACTTATAATAATCCACTTATCGTATAAGTTTATAAAAATCACGTTCAATATCAAACATACCATTTATAGCATCATAATATGCTAACTGTTAAAATCAGACTTAAGCAAATTGTTCGGGCCTGAAAGTGTCCCGGCGTAACTCTAGCATGCAACTACTGACATTAAACCAATACACATGCTTATCAAGTTAAAATTTCTCATTCGAAACTAGCATGCTCTTTCTATATTCAATTTGAAGTCATGTTTTCATGCCGGTAATTCACATACTTTAACTAATACAAGTTCATGCTTCAAAGTTGATTACTAAGGTCATGTTCTCACATAACAAGGCTAAACAATACATAACATGCATGCTCATGCGTATACTATACATGTATACTTTAATCCACCTATTTCGTGCCTTAGAAATTCATTTTCTATGGTTCAAGTATACATATGTGAAATCCATGTTCTACTATTTAATAATACATATGACTAGCTAGCATGCTTGTAAATCATGACACACTTAACCATGATATTAGATCCTAGAATACTTGTAATGTAGTTATTGACAACTAGTCTTCAAGGTTTCCTTTAGAAAAGTCCTTTAATGCCAAGCTATCAAAACTGATCATTCATGAAGTAAACATATGCCTCATGTTATACTTCTTCATATACATATCTAAGTTATTTACACATGTTCACAAGGTCAGAAATCACAAGACAAAATCTTGGTCAAGTTTGTTTTCAAAAGTCTTAAGTTTTCTCCTTTGAAAACCTTTAAATCCATCAATCTCGTATGCTAATGTTTTCAACATTTCAAACATGCATTTAAAGTTAATATACACCTACTATCATGCTCATAATATCATAATACATGCATGTTACTTATATGACAAAGTTCGCATTCCAAGCTATAAGTTTCATTTCAAAACCATAAGTGTGGCGTCAATCATGTGTGCTAGTGTATTCTGTTGGGTTTGTACGTAACGCAATCATGCAATCAAATCACATAAATAGGGCGGAAGCGTAAAAAACTAGGTTTTCAAAAACTTATACAAACCCATTACCATGATCATTCTTGTGCATCAATTATCAGTGAATGAAAAAGGAGAAAAATAGAATTATACCTTTGAAGATCCAAGCTTCCTCAGGTACAAGTTCTACTCCTTTGTTCCTTTGATTCCTCTGTAGTGGCTCCTTCCCTTGATCAATGTCAGCCACCCAAATGTTTGGCCTCTAACGGTGATCCACCAAGGAAGATGAAGAACTCAGTAAGATGGGTTATTGGCTTAACCCTTGTTTCTATCTCTATAGAATATGTGTACTCCCAACTCTTAAAAAATTCACGTACCTTATTTCTGATATAAGACTCTCTTATATAGATATTAGGTTAACTCTCCTAATCCAATTAGAATAGGGTTTTATTTAATTAATTAATTAATTACTTTTAATTAATTTATATCCTAATCTTTATTAGGATTGAGAGAGAGTACTGATATTATATTAATTCCTAAACTCCTTTAGAATTAAAATAATAATAATATTAATAAGACTCCTCTTATTAATTTATATTTAATATTTCTAAAATATTAAATAATAAACATTAAGCTATTTGATTTATTCTATCATCATAGATTAAATTAATTATACTTAATGCATTATTACTATCATGCCATTTTCTTCTTAAATAATTCTTCTTCCTTTTATGGTGTGACCCTTTAGGTTCTCCATATTAAACCGGTTGTGAATAAATCAATTAGAACAATTCTAATCTTATTTAAATAAACAAATTAAACTAATAATCTATTTAAATAAATAACATTTATTCTACAATAGGGATAAGCCTCCCTAGCGATCAACGACTTTCCAGATAATATAGATTTCAACATTAATCATAAAAGAACCTGTGAGTTAATAGTTACCGTACAATTCAATCCTTCCACCATACAATGTCCCAATTAAATATAAGACATGGATTTACTGTCAAGTCTTAATTTATTTAATTATATGTATTTCGATTAGAAAATGCACAACTCCAAATAATGCAAATTAGAAACCTCTTTCTAATTTCATTCTACCTTGGCCAAGGATTCCTGGGTTGTCATTTAACGAATCACATAGGACATATCTCCTCTTTTACTAGAGGTGGTAGATTCTTTATTGATCATTCATTATCTCCATATGTAACTCATTACACCCAAGCATACCCTATATATGCCTTAAAAGGCCTTAAGGAATTAGTCAAAGTATAATTTGTTACATACAAGATACTATGATGATCTCAAGTCCAAGGATCACATGTACTACTATCACATTAGGAATTCCTATTGACAGGCGAGTAAAACTCCATTAGGTATTCCATAGCGAGTCACGTTCAGTGAACTTATTCTCCAATAAGCACCTACATACTTGCTTTAGTGTCTCCACACAAATGACCATGAGATCAGTCATCCTCATCCAATGAGCAAGCAACATATGTACCAATCTATCCGAATTTACTAATCCCCATTTTAGTAATCCCACAATTGGGAACTATTTTAGTTTTTAAGCTTTCTAAGAATTTAGATCTCATTATCATGATCTCATCATGATTCTAAAAGCATTTCTTAAAACTATGGGTTATTTACATATTATAAAAACAGCACCATGTAGATAATTATATGCCTTAAATGAATATTTTATTAATAAATAAATAAGATTGTTTACAAAGTATGTGCTTTGTCATCATACATGATTGGCTTGTATGCACACTACTATCAATCTCCCACTTGCACTAAAGCCAATCGCCATGGTATCTCATACCCATCTTCTCTAAGTGACGATCAAACTGCTGTTGTGTTAAAGCTTTAGTAAATGGATCTGCAATGTTGTCTTGAGAGTCTACACGCTCCAAGGTGACGTCTCCTCTTTCAATGATCTCCCTGATCAAGTGAAATCGCCGCAACACGTGTTTAGATTTCTGATGAGACCTGGGTTCCTTAGCCTGTGCAACCGCTCTGGTGTTGTCACAGTATACGGGAACTGCTTCTCCAATGCTAGGAACCGCACCAAGTTCAATTATGAACTTCTTCATCCAAACAGCTTCCTTTGCAGCTTCACTTGCAGCTATATACTCTGCCGCTGTCACTGAATCAGCAACCGTTTGCTGCTTGGAACTCTTCCAACTCACTGCACCTCAGTTCAAGGTAAACACATACCCTGAAACAGATTTACTGTCATCTTGGTCTGTTTGAAAACTTGAGTCCGTGAATCCCTCGAGTTTTAATTCTGACCCACTGTAGACAAGAAAAATATCTTTAGTCCTTCTCAAGTACTTTAGGATATTTTTCACTGCCTTCCAGTGCTCTTCTCCTGGATTCGACTGGTATCTGCTTGTTACACTAAGTGCGTGAGCAACATCCGGTCTAGTACATATCATACCGTACATGATAGATCCTATTGCAAAAGCATAAGGGATCTTACTCATACGGTCTCTCTCCTCAGGTGTCTTTGGGGCCTGTTTCTTGGAGAGATTTATTCCATGGCTCATCGGCATAAGACCACTTTTAGAATCTTCCATGCTAAACCTCTTTAGCATCGTATCAATGTACGTTCCTTGGGATAAGCCGGGCATCCTTTTAGATCTATCTCTATAGATCTTTATCCCCAAAATATAGGATGCTTCACCCAAGTCCTTCATGGAGAAGTTTTTAGATAACCAGATTTTAATGGATTGTAACATAGGAATGTCATTCCCTATCAGTAATTTATCATCAACATATAATACAAGGAATGATACTGAGCTCCCACTAACCTTCTTGTATACACATGGTTCATCCTCGTTTTTGATAAAATCAAACTCTTTGATTGTCTCATCAAAACGAATGTTCCATCTACGAGAAGCTTGCTTCAACCCATAAATGGATCGTTGTAGCTTACAGACTTGATTTGTCCCAACTTTTCAAATAAATCCCTCTGGCTGTGTCATATACACATCCTCCTCAAGTTTCCCATTGAGGAAGGCCATTTTCACGTCCATCTGCCAGATCTCATAGTCGTTGTAAGCTGCAATCGCAAGCAAAATCCGAATGGACTTGAGCATGGCTACTGGTGAGAAGGTTTCATCATAGTCAACTCCTTGTCTTTGTTTGAAACCTTTTGCAACCAGTCGGGCCTTATAGGTCTCTACCTTTCCGTCTGCTCCAGTCTTTTTCTTAAAAACCCATTTACACCCAATAGGTTTAATACCTTCAGGTGGTGAAACCAAAGACCATACTTTGTTTTCATACATGGAGTCCATTTCGAATTTCATGGCTTCAAGCCATTTCCCTGAGTCTTTATTACTCATAGCCTGTTCGTAATTCAATGGATCATCGTCATTCATGATGTGTACCTCATCGTTATCCTCTATAACGAATCCATACCTCTCAGGTATCTTCGGTACTCTTCCAGATTTACGAACAGGGTGTGGTACAGTAGGTTCTTCTACTTGGTTAGGTACCTGACTTTGGTCCGTGATAACTTGTGGTTCTTGAACTTCTTCAAGATATATCTTGCTCCCACTGACCCCTTCATAGATAAACTCTTTCTCCAAGAAGGTAGCATGTTTCGCAACAAACACCTTTTGATCAGTTGGATGATAGAAATAATACCCTACGGTTTCTTTAGGGTATCCCACAAATCTACACTTATCGGATTTAGTCTGTAGCTTATTATTTTCAAACTTTTTGACATAAGCTGGACAACCCCAAGTCTTAACATGCTTAAGATTTGGTTTCCTCCCTTTCCACATCTCATATGGAGTCTTTGGGGCGGATTTGGTAGGTACCTTGTTAAGTAGGTATGCAGCCGTTTCTAGGGCATATCCCCAGAAGGAAATTGGAAGGTCGGTAAAACTCATCATGGATCGAACCATGTCCAACAGTGTTCGATTTCTCCTTTCAGATACTCCATTTAACTGTGGTGTACCTGGAGGAGTCCATTGTGAGATTATACCATTTTCTCTGAGACAATTGAGAAACTCACTGCTTAAGTATTCTCCACCTCGATCTAATCGAAGTATCTTAATACTCTTGCCCGTTTGTTTCTCTACTTCACTTCTGAACTCTTTGAACTTTTCAAATGATTCTGATTTGTATTTCATTAAATACACATATCCAAATCTTGAGTGATCATCAGTGCAAGTAATAAAATAAGAATACCCACCCCGTGCACTTGTTGTCATAGGTCCACAAACGTCTGTGTGAATCAATGCCAACAACTCTGTAACTCTCTCTCCTTTTCTACTAAAAGGAGATTTAGTCATTTTACCCATGAGACAAGATTCACAAGTTGGATATGATTCATAATCAGATAGCTCGAGGAGCCCATCTTTATGCAACTTGGATAATCTTGTTTCATTGATATGACCGAGTCTACAGTGCCACATATAGGTATAATTAATATCATCTCTTTTCCTTTTCTTAATTTGTTCAATTTGAAATATATTTTCTTGTAAGTCAAGTGTATAAAGTCCATTTCGCAAATTTCCAATACCATATAAAACATCGTCTTTATAAATAGAACAACCATTGTTCTTTATAATAACGTCAAAACCTTCCATATCCAATACAGAAATTGAAATAATGTTTTTAATAATATTCGAAACATAATAACAATTATTAAGATAAATGGATTTGCCCGAAGGCATTGCTAAACAATAAGTTCCTACAGCTAATGCAGTAACTTTTGCTCCATTTCCCACTCATAGGATCACCTCATCTTTGTTCAGCTTTCTACTTCTGACCAGTCCCTGCACAGTATTACATATGTGAGAACCACAGCCGGTATCCAATACCCAAGTAGAATTATGACTTTCAGAAAAATTAATTTCAATCATAAACAAACCTTGATCGGAAGTCGAAGCTTCTCCAAGCTTCTTCTCTGCTAGAAACTTCTTGCAGTTCCTCTTCCAATGTCCCGGCTCATTGCAATGAAAGCACATTCCTTTAGCTGGTCCAGGTTTCTTTTGCTCCTTTTCTTTCCCTTTTCCCTTAGCCTTCTTAGATTTCTTCTTTTCAGAAGACACCTTGGGCCTCTTCCTTTTATTGGAAGAATCCACCATCAAGACATGGTTCTTCTTGGATGAGAAGTGACCTTCTGCAGTTTTCAGCATATTAAGCAGCTCAGGTAAGCTGACATCTAGCTTATTCATGTGAAAATTAACCACAAACTGCGAGAAGGTCTCAGGGAGTGACTGCAAGACCAAGTCTTAACTCAACTCCCCATCCATGACGAACCCAAGCTGTCCAAGGCGTTCAATCAAATTGATTACCTTCAGAACATGAGTCTCGACGGCAGTGCCCTCGGTCATCCGAGATCGAAAAAGCTCCTTAGATATCTCATATCTAGCAGTCCTACTCTGTTCACCATACAACTCCTTGAGGTGAAGCAGCATAGCAGGAGCATCCATTTTTTCGTGCTGACGCTGAAGCTCGTTATTCATGGATGCGAGCATGATGCATTGAGCCACAGATGCATCATCTTGCCACTTATTGAAAGTGGCAATCTCTTCCTCAGAGGCTGTTTCTGAAATAGATTCAGGGATAGTGGAATTTAGGACATAAGAAATCTTTTCAGCAATGAGAACAATTCTCAGATTTCTTAGCCAGTCCTCATAATTCGGGCCGGTAAGCTTATTTGCATCAAGTATGCTACGTAGTGAGATTAGTGATTTTGACATTTTTAAAATTCTGCATGTGAAAAGATAACATTTTAGCAAACATTCATTTTATTAACTTTGCATACCAAAATAAATTTAGGTCTTTATTTTAAATTGGTATCTCCCACTATTTTCATCAAACTATATTACCCTCACTCATATAATTCGGCAACATCTAATTAAAGATTTGCTAGTGAGATTAAGGATCCCATTTCAAATGTATATAACCTTGTGGATAGCACAACAAGCGATATACAAATAAATAGGTAGACAACTCTTGTCAATTACATCACCATGTAACTCCTTTTATTTTGCCTCTTAAATCATAATGGTCATGTGTGTGCACATCCAAACTAAACTGATTTAAGTTAAGTCCAGCCTAGCACTTTCATAAATTAAAAAAAGAAAAATTTTCGTCCTTGTGGATAGCACAACAAGACTAGATCGTTCAATTTTCTTGATAAGCATCAAATGTGATTAATTAACATCTTAAATATTCAATACTCGCCTTGTGGATAGCACAATAAACTCATATTAAATATTTAATACTCTATTAACTAATCATGCTAGAAGGCGACGTTCGATATTCCAAATATCATTTGAATGCTTCAGACTTAATAATATTTCTTTGAGGGGTTTGTTATTATTTGTCTCATCTTTTTAAGCGCGCATGCACATATATATATAAAATACGCGTCATTTTATTAAACATGCGAAGCATGTTTGTATAAAATATAATATATATAATATTTAGCATGCAATATAGAATACTATAATCTACCCGGATTGATTATGGACTTTTATTCTAGTTTGGTTCACTAGAGCCACCAAGTGAACTAAAAGGTCAAACCTAGGAGTGCAAGAATTTAAATTTAAATATAAATATTACATTTAAACCCTGGCTCCATACAATTGAGTCTTCACGCGTTCCTTGCTCCTTGGTCTCCAATTTCTTCAAAATAATTCTAACTATCTCTATTACATTAACTATTTAAAATTAAATAGAAACCTTGATCAGCAGTCAAGGGGAAGTACATAGAAAGGAGATAGAATTTACATCGAGAATAAAACTAGAGAAGACGAGGTACGCAGACCCCATTTTATAAAACCCATTCATTCAAGCATTCAACCAAAATAAAATCCAATCACATTGGTCATAGTCCATAATCAATCCCTTTTATTACCATACATATCATCATACGTATCAATAAAACTTATTCATCTCATGAAAATAAATTCATTCCATATATGTATTAATATCAGTTAATGGGCAAAAGTTTGCTAAACTTTTGTTTTTGGAAAAATAAACTCCTTTATTTCATTCAAAAACAATTCCAAATTAAACTCTTTAATTTTAGCAATTCTGAAATCTCATTTCATATAAAATAAACAACTTTATTTTAAACCTTTATTAATTAAATAAACCATTCATTTAATTAAATAAAACAAAAAAAAAATTCAGTTCCTGTCCAGTGGCGCAGCTGCGCCAAGAATGTAAAGGGAACCGGCGCAGCTGCGCAGCATGAAAACCAGGAACGGCACCCGACGCAGCTGCGCAGCAATATTGCCTTGTACCGGCGCAGCTTCGCAGAATCTGAAAAAATTTTGTTACCCAGAACTCGATCCAATCGCATATCATACATGTATGGAATCACATAGACTGATAATTAGCACAAGATTGGCTCTGATACCACTGTTGGGTTTGTACGTAACGCAATCATGCAATCAAATCACATAAATAGGGCGGAAGCGTAAAAAACTAGGTTTTCAAAAATTTATACAAACCCATTACCATGATCATTCTTGTGCATCAATTATCAGTGAATGAAAAAGGAGAAAAATAGAATTATACCTTTGAAGATCCAAGCTTCCTCAGGTACAAGTTCTACTCCTTTGATTCCTTTGATTCCTCTGTAGTGGCTCCTTCCCTTGATCAATGTCAACCACCCAAATGTTTGGCCTCTAACGGTGATCCACCAAGGAAGATGAAGAACTCAGTAAGATGGTTTATTGGCTTAACCATTGTTTCTATCTCTATAGAATATGTGTACTCCCAACTCTTGAAAAATTCACGTACCTTATTTCTGATATAAGACTCTCTTATATAGATATTAGGTTAACCCTCCTAATCCAATTAGAATAGGGTTTTATTTAATTAATTAATTAATTACTTTTAATTAATTTATATCCTAATCTTTATTAGGATTGAGAGAGAGTACTGATATTATATTAATTCCTAAACTCCTTTAGAATTAAAATAATAATAATAATAATAATATTAATAAGACTCCTCTTATTAATTTATATTTAATATTTCTAAAATATTAAATAATAAACATTAAGCTATTTAATTTATTCTATCATCATAGATTAAATTAATTATACTTAATGCATTATTACTATCATGCCATTTTCTTCTTAAATAATTCTTCTTCCTTTTATGGTGTGACCCTTTAGGTTCTCCATATTAAACCGGTTGTGAATAAATCAATTAGAACAATTCTAATCTTATTTAAATAAACAAATTAAACTAATAATCTATTTAAATAAATAACATTTATTCTACAATAGGGATAAGCCTCCCTAGCGATCAACGACTTTCCAGATAATATAGATTTCAACATTAATCATAAAAGAACCTGTGAGTTAATAGTTACCGTACAATTCAATCCTTCCACCATACAATGTCCCAATTAAATATAAGACATGGATTTACTGTCAAGTCTTAATTTATTTAATTATATGTATTTCGATTAGAAAATGCACAACTCCAAATAATGCAAATTAGAAACCTCTTTCTAATTTCATTCTACCTTGGCCAAGGATTCCTGGGTTGTCATTTAACGAATCACATAGGACATATCTCCTCTTTTACTAGAGGTGGTAGATTCTTTATTGATCATTCATTATCTCCATATGTAACTCATTACACCCAAGCATACCCTATATATGCCTTAAAAGGCCTTAAGGAATTAGTCAAAGTATAATTTGTTACATACAAGATACTATGATGATCTCAAGTCCAAGGATCACATGTACTACTATCACATTAGGAATTCCTATTGACAGGCGAGTAAAACTCCATTAGGTATTCCATAGCGAGTCACGTTCAATGAACTTATTCTCCAATAAGCACCTACATACTTGCTTTAGTGTCACCACACAAATGACCATGAGATCAGTCATCCTCATCCAATGAGCAAGCAACATATGTACCAATCTATCCGGATTTACTAATCCCCATTTTAGTAATCCCACAATTGGGAACTATTTTAGTTTTTAAGCTTTCTAAGAATTTAGATCTCATTATCATGATCTCATCATGATTCTAAAAGCATTGCTTAAAACTATGGGTTATTTACATATTATAAAAATAGCACCATATAGATAATTATATGCCTTAAATGAATATTTTATTAATAAATAAATAAGATTGTTTACAAAGTATGTGCTTTGTCATCATACATAATTGGCTTGTATGCACACTACTATCATATTCAACACCTTAAACGTACATTTCATGTCAATATAGACTATATGATTATGCTCTAAAAATCAGAACACACATGGTACTCGTATGTTCATGACAAGTTCACTTTAACAAATTCTAAGTTCATTCATAAAACTATAAAGCTTTTTGTTCCATAATACATACCAACATGGTCATGAAAATACATGTAGTGTCAAATACCATGAGTTAATATTAGTTCTCATGCTTGCTTAAAGTGATATCATAGGTTAACATATATCAGGCCTTAACAGAAAGCAAAAATAGCTTACAGGAACCTGCGCAGCTGCGCATTTATCAAATATAAACCCGGCGCAGCTGCGCCGGTGTCTGGCCAAAGATAGAACCTGAACTACTTCGGCAGTTTAATAACCCAACACAAAAAATTCTTACGAAATTCGTTTCTAACATAACATATTGCAATTCTAACATATTTAGAAGTTTGTATAACACTTAGCAACATATCCCAAATCAAATATCAACTAATATATGCTTAATTCAAAGAATCAAGAACTTAACATTTTATCAGAAAATGAAGAACATGAAGGTAAATGTTATACCTCTGTAACTATGAGCTTGCTGCTAAACTAATTCCTCACTGATAACTCTCACAGAACTTACCCACTATTCTATACTTATATGAAATTCTCAGCAATTCAAAATGAGAAGGAGAATAGCTCTTATATAGGCAATTGAAATACTAGACAACTCAATTACCTTCCATATTAAATCAAAGAATTGCAAGAATGTTCAATAGATAAGAGAGAGTTGGTGAGAGTTGGTGATTCCACTCATGAATCCCACTCCCCATCTCATGATTATGGCTATGTTTGTTGAATTTGAGAGAAAGAGATAGAGTAGCTAGCTGCTTGCTTGTTCAGGTGGGAAGAAATAAGAGGAAATAGGCTCTTATTATGGGACAATCACTTACTCAGCATTTGCAAATACTACACTTGGGGCATATCATATATATACATAATATACACTTTGGTTATGTAATAAGTATACACCATTCATTTCATATAACATAGGTCACAATGATTTAAAAGGACATACAATGTATTTCTTAATTACAAGGTATCAAGTAGTGTACATACATATAATCCATGTATATTTTCTATTAACACCAAATATAATATAATTATGTATTGCTTATTATTTATTACCATAAATGTTATTATTATAATCATAATAACTTAATGAAATCATTATTAATCGCAATTGATTATTGATGTTACTATATGATAGTAGGGTATACATGAATGTTTACCCACACACTTCATGTCACATAAACAATATTATTATGCAACTCACATGAATACAATAAAGCTTATTATATAGTCTATATATATAATATAAGCCACATTAATATGCCACCTTGTACTATATATAATATATAGTTAACTACCATATATTAAATGTTTAATATAACACATGCTTGCACAAATTAATTAACCAAGTAAATATAATGTTATTATAGTTATTAATCTCTTACTCATTAATTATTATTCCCAACAATAATACTTTCATACGTTATCGATTAATTACTCAATATTGAAATTAATCACTATGTTCAATTCATGCCACTATATTCAAATAAGTTGAATATTTAATTATTAATAATCTCATCAATTCTCTGATATTAAATCCTTAAGGTCAGTCCACTAATTTAAATAACTCATTAGTGACTTCCTTTAATCATTTCACAAATTCTCACCACCACATAAGGTTTAAATAAACTCACAAAACTAACTCGTTAAAATTAAATCACATATTAATAAATAAGGAGTTTAAAATTCATGGTCGTTACAAGCATAGTAGCATTATATAATCCGTAACAGCAAGTTTAGTTTCCATAACAGAGGTATAATCTCTATTTTTCCATTTCATATTTTTCATTCTCTGATAAATTCTAATTCCTTAATTCTTTGAATTAAGCATATATGTGTTGATAAGTTGATTGGGAATCGTTTATTGATGCTATGTTAGCTTACAAGTATTATAAAATTGAATTACATTGTGATTAGAATGGAATTCGTTGGAATTTTCTGTGTTGGGTTTATGGTTACTGTCGAAAACAGCCTGTTCTTGGATTGGCCGGACACCGGCGCAGCTGCGCCGAGTTTATACCTGGTGCCTGCACAGCTGCGCAGGTTATTGTGACCAGTTTTTCTTCGTTTTCTGCTTCTGTTAAGCTGCTATGATAGTACTAACATTTGGTATCTATTTGGACATGCATAAAAGATGATGTTAACTCATAGTACATGTTCCTTGATGTTACATACATAATTTTGACTATGTAGTACATGTTATGGAAAGAAAGCTTATGGTTTTGAAATGAACCTAGACTAGTTAAAGTGGACTTTGATATAAACCTAGCATATGTACATTCTAATTTTGGACAGCATAATCGTATGATCTATATTAACATAAAATACGAGTCTAAAGTGGGTGCACACACTAGCATACACTATTGAAAGATTCAAAGGTTTTCAAAGGGGAAACTTAAGACTTTTGAAAACAAACTTGACCAAGATTTTGTCTTGTGATTTCAGACCTTGTGAACATGTGTAAATAACTTGATATGTATGTGAAGAAGTATAACATGAGGCATATGTTTGCTTCATGAATGATCAGTTTTGATAGCTTGGTATTAAAGGACTTTTTAAAGGAAACCTTGAAGACTAGTTGTCAATAACTACATTATAAGTATTCTAGGATCTAATATCATGGTTAAGTGTGTCATGATATACAAGCATGCTAGTTAGTCATATGTATTGTTAAATAATAGAACATGGATTTCACATATGCATACTTAAATCATAGGAAATGAACTTCAAGTATGGACTAATGTGAGTTAAGGATACACATGTAGTATACGCACAAGCGTGACTACTTAAACATTGTTTAACCTCGTTATGTGATAACATGACTTTAGAAGCATAAATTTGTATTGTTTAAAGTATGTGAATTATAGGCATGAAAACTATGACACCCCCGAATCTGGGTCCTCTGACCCCAGTCCGATCGTCACGATACAATACAAACATCCACCTCTAAACAACATACGATAACTAAATGCGGAATATAATAAACGTACGTCGTTCATTCAAAAGGTGTTTCTAGTCCCAAGATTTGATAACCTTAATACAATCATACAAACATACCCTAGAATAGTTATTAGGGTTCATATTATATACAGAAATTTAATTAAACATAAAGATAAAGTCTGCTCCTTGCAAACTAATCTTACATCTTCCCTTTACCCTTGTCCTTCCCTGAAGTCTCGGACTTAACTGCAATATAAGTCATGATATAGCAAGAATGAGCAACAAGTTTGCTCAGCAAGTTTAAATACAACAATAAAGGATATATCATGATAAATAGAAAATATCTGACAATGAATTCAACAATATGAATATCGAAAGCAAGAATAATGATTGCTTTTAGAATAACTGATAATCAAGTAGACTTTTAAACTATAAAACTCCAACGGAATCAATAGCTGATTGACCCTTTGGTTACTGGCTACAGAATAGTACTTGAGGGGATCAGCCTCGCGTACGCTATGTATATGCATAACATTCAACTCTGCTGTTTGTATCTTATAATAGATACCTAGGGTACTCCCCTATATATAAGGGGTGTTCTTTTCAGTCTAAGAATCCATACCATCAATTGGTCTGGATAACTTTTATAAAACTTCATACAATTGTCTGACCGAACAAGGGTTCAGACTCTATCTGACGCAGTTCAAGAATTATAGATCTTTTAAATAAGGTACAAGTCCAAGACTGTACGAACTCAAGTGCACCAAGTGCGAATATCAATAAAATCGATGTGGAATAATTGTAAAGTAATTAAACCACCTAATAGCATGCTTGGAAATAAAGTTCAAGCTTTAAATAATTAACCGTCAATACGATAATAACCCGCTCAATACAATATGAGAAGGATAGGAACTTGCACAATAAAGAGTGTAAGAGAACTTGTATTCAAATCAAGTGAAGTTAAGAAACTCGCTTACACGATTCATTGAATAAGGTAGTGCAAGAATTTAGAATACTTGCAACACAATAATAGTAGGGTTCGGATACTTGCCTGATTGCTCAGCTACAAATAAGTTCTAGCTTTAATTAAACTGCGTTGAAATGACCCAACATTAATATGTCGGTCTCTCAATTAGTATGTGTAAACTAATATGAGTCTACACTTAACAAACATCTAATTATCATATAAATTTATCATGTAATTCACGTAAGTCAATCACTTTGACTGGGTCTATAAACAATTAACTCTGTCCTTGATTTAATAGTGCTAGAATATCTAGTTTCTATACATCAACATAGGTTTAAACATTTAGCATTTCAAGTAATCATGCTTCAAGAATATACTTTCAAGTTTGAATCCTAGCATGCTCACCCTATTCAATTCAAATTCATATGTTTTCATGCCGGACATTCACATACTTTAAGCAAAACAAGTTCATGCTTCAAGTGTCAACTATTAAAGTCATATTACCACATAACGAGGCTAAATGATATTCAGTAGTCATGCTTGTATGTAAACAACACATGTATACTCACATAGTTCATATTTTAGAAATTTCCTTATCATGAATATGGGTGCATAGGTAAAAACTATGTTTAATCAAAATGACACTCATGTCAACAAGTCTATAGGCATAATGAGATCCTAATATACATGCTTGCGTAATCATAACATAACTCTCATGGTAATTGATGTTATTAACTTTCAAATCTTAAGTTTTCTTTCAAAATTGCACTAAGTCAACAAATGTCATTTTATTATCAACTAAGTGTTTTGTAACCATGACCCACATGTATTAAAACACATTACTAAGCCATATAAATGTCCTCATATGGTCAGAAATTTCAAGATATTGTCTTGGTCAAGTTTGCTTCATAAGTTCTTAAGTTTCTTACCTTTGAAATTGTCTTAACTTTCAATCTAGTATACTAGTGTACGATCAACACTTTAAACATGCATTTCATGTCAATGTAAACCATACTATCATGCTCATAAAATCAGAATACACATATGGCATGTTTATGACAAAGTTCAAATCCAAAACTAGAAGTTTTATTTTGAAAATGTCTTAACTTTCGATCAAGTATGCTAGTGTGTTTAACCACTTTAGACTTAGTTCTGATGTCCATATAGACCATACGTTCGTGTTCTAAAAATCAGAATATGTACATGCTACTTACGTGTCTAAGTTCACAATCGAAACTATAAGTTTCATTTCAAAATCATAAGTGTTGCGTCAATTATGTGTACTAACATTGTTATACAAAATGCTTTCACTTTAATATATGAAACTGTTTGATCATACAAAGCATTTAGCAAGAAGCATGATAAAAGTAACTGCTATCGTTGTGCAACAAAAATAAGCAGTAAATAAAACCATGCTTATGGGCAGATGGACTTTCTGCCCTTTTACCCTTTTTTGACTAAGCCATGGAGTGTTGCTCCATTTTTCTAGAGTTAAGTCCTCATGGATAAGGAGGATAAAGGAGTTAATGTCGTGTGTCTCCTTTTTGATGATGACTAAGACAGCATTTGCATCAGGGCCAGTGCTTTTCTTTGACCTACTACCTTTATCCCTTTCGATGCGAGGGATTAGGATTTGATCTTCTGAATTATCATCATTTGGGATGTTGTCGTTCATACCCTCATAGTGCATCAGAAAATACATATTTACAAACGGGTCTCGTCCTTCATGCATGAACCTTTCTTTGCCCTTTTTGCTTTCCTCATCAGGCTTTGGGAGTCTTCTCTCACTAATTGGTTTGACCTCAGGAAACAACATACCTGACACAACAGCAGGAATCTTCCTCATTATTTCAAAAACCCGACATCAGTGAGGTTTGGTAGCATGATGGTGGAGGCAGGAACTGTTGGATACTTGTGTGGGTTCCGATGGTTTGATCCGGATGAATAGCCTAACCCGGCTTTCCCTGACTGGCTAGGGATTTGCACTGGACTTTTGATTCCTTGCTAATTTTTCCCTAACCCTTTTCTAGGGCAGAAACCCAAGGATATCATTTCCTGACCGACCGTCATCACTTCGAAGGAAACTTTTGGTTTTAAGGCTGGTGCCCCAATAAGTAAGGATTGAGTGTTGCTCACCTCCAAAGCTTGAAAATTGGCAGGCCTCATCGAGACTGATTACCAGTATATCGCTCTGTATGCAGCCAGGATATTCTGGCTCGACATTTACAGTGATCAGATTGCCATCAATGATGTGCTTGAGTTATTGATGAAGGGTGGACGGAACTGCTCCTTCCATGTGGATCCACGGTCTTACCAACAACAAATTATATCCAATGATAATGTTTAATACCTGCAAGGATATGTAGAAAGTATGGGGCCCAATCTCTAGTTGAAGCTCAATCTCCCCCACAGCCTCTCAGCGAGATCCATCGAAAGCCCGGATGACTGCATGATTAGTCCGAATTCGATTTGGATTGATCTTCATTCTCTCCAAGGTGTCGTAAGGGCAGATGTTCAGGGATGATCTTCCATCTATCAGCACATCTCTGACCACATATCCTGAGGACATCACCGCTATATGCAATAACTTCAATGACACGTCCCTTCTGCGGGTATTTCTCGGTATCTTGAGATGATCTTTCGAAGATAAGACCAGATCCAGAATGGATATCTATTTGGGTGCTTCCTTTAAGCTTTGCACCACTTTGACCTCATTATGCCCCATCTTGCTGAGGAATTCTTCAATTTTCTCCTCAGACACTCTTCCCTTACCTTTAATGACTGAGTTGATTACAAGTTGAGGCAGGGATAGCGGGTTTTCTATTAATAGAATATAAATGTGGTTTGATTTTGATCCTTCATCTTTCCCATAGTTCCATGGGACTCTCTTTAGACTGATTAGAGGATATTGCGGTCTGAATGGAAATATTAAAGGTTCGGGTGCAGCCACACTCACAGGATTCTTTCCTTCTTAGGCCCCTTTTCCCTGAAGTATCAGGGGCATTATGGCTAGATCCTTCTCACAGGAAATGACAGCCACTACTTCTTTCAGATTCCTTGCCATGGGAAGAAAGAGTGCTTCTTCACCATGATAGCCATAATCTTGGTTCGCCTTTATCAGCTCACTGCTTTTAATCAAATTTTGAATCAGGTGAAGAAGTCCCTAATAATCCTCTATGTCATAACCAGGCGTGCTGGAATGATATTGACAGATCCTATCTAGTTTGAACTTCCTGGATCGAGGGTCCACCAGGGGTAATAATTTTGTGACTATCCCCTCATTGAACAGCATTTGGAGGATTTCTTTCATCGGCTGTTTCAAATTAGTGAAATTCCTCTTAAAGGAGAATTTCCTATTGGCTTTGAACTTTTCCTCCTTGACAACCTTGTCGGCCCAAGATTTACGCTCATGAAATCGGTAATGATCCCTCATGGCGATGGGACTACTTTCACGAGTAGGAGGATTGACTTCTCGTTAGTTGGTCTGATTTATCAACTGTCTCGTTATCTGATGTTGATAAATCACCAGTTCTGCCAGTTGTCCAACTTGGTCCTTGATAGACTTGATTTCCTGTTCTATCAAAAACTGCCTTTGTGAGAATTCCCAATTATCCGAGCTATTAGTGCTTGATTGGGTTAACTCTCCAACATATTGGAGGTACTTGGATCATTCTCCTTTTCACATGCCGATCATATTGACATTCTCCACATTGTGTTGAGGCAAAGGATTATCTTGCACACGTGGTTGCTCTAGGGTAGTCACCACAATCTCCCCATTATCTATTAGGTCTTTGATTTTATGTCTGAGGGACCAACAATCTTGAGTACCGTGGCCCGGTACTCCAAAATGGTATGCACACTTCTTACTCGGGTCAAAATTTCGTTCGCTTGAACTGGCCAACGGAAGGAGTTGAACGATCTTCTTTTGTGCTGTCAACAGTTTCAACATATTTTCTAGGGAGTCCCCCATGGGTGTGAACATTCTTTGATGTCTGACTTCTCCAGCTTTTTGAAAGGGAGGATTAGAAGATTGTGCAAGAGCTTGAAAAGGGGAATAATTTCTCCTTTGAATGGGCAAGTTTGGATTGCCTCTCTGATTCTATCCATGAAGTATCAAGGACACCTTTTCTTCCTTCTTCTTGTGTACTGTCCTAGGATTACTCCTATAGCTTTCAGATTGAATATGCTCGGCAACTGCCTCTAAAGCGGTAAGGTCCTTGATCTTCCCAGACTTTAGACCCATTTCAACCATTTCTCCATGTTTGATCATCTCCAAGAATGGTTTTCCTATACCATCTAGGACCCTCTCGTAATATGGAGCTTCTTGGATGTCTATAAAATTCAGGACTATCTCAGTCTCTGTCAAAGGTGGGGTGGCTTGTGCCACCATCCGTATCCATCGTTGGGCATACTCTGTGAATGACTCAGTGTTCTGCTTCTTGACTTTGGTGATTTGATAACTGTCTGGAGCCATCTGAGACTTAAAGCTGTATTTATTTAGGAAGGCATGTGCTAACTTTTCCCAGCTGTAAATTTTGGAATTGTCTAGTCGGGCATACTAGGCTCTAGCCTCTCCAGTCAGACTCTTCTGGAATAACTGCATTCTGAGCTTCTTGTCCTCTGTATAGGATCCGAGTTCTCCAATGAATACTTTCAAATGGGTGTAGGGATCTCCTAATTCGTTATATTTTTCAACTTTAGGGACTTGAAACTTATCTGGATATCGAGCCCCTAGGAATATACATAAATCTGAGTAATTTACGCTTCCAAATGGCTCAATTCCTTTAATGGACTGAATCATTTCTTCCATTTGTTGGACCTTTTTCCTGATATCACCAGTATCCTGATCTTTGTTGAGATTGGTGATTTCAGGGGTTTTGTTGGTCAAATCTTGGTTTTGAGGCTCAGAGGTCTGAGTATCTTCCTTGCCGGTATGCTTACTGCCACTTGGTCTGGATGATTCTGTTTGACCGGGTATTTGTTTACCCTGAAGACTTTTACTTTGCTCTTTAAGAAAAATAGCCAATTCCGCTATCTGGTTATTTAATCCTTCGAACTCTTCCAGAGCGACCGGGGTGGATTCAGGTTGAGCACTTGAAGCTATGACTAGAGATGGGCTTAGTGCCTTTTTAGATTTTGATCTGGTAATGGGACCAATTTTTTCCTTTTATAAAAGTAGGTGTGTTAATTTTAATGTTTATATCAACAGGATGCATGCTATGCAATGTGTTTTATAATTTTTGAATTTTTTTAATCTTTTCTTGTAAAACAAAGATCAGTTGTTTTGAGGATAGCATGATAGAATTTAATAAGATTGACAAGAAATGGACTGTATATTTACTTTTATTGAAATTTACATGGAATCTGAAATTTACATTGAAATGAAAGGGGAAGGTATGAAGAGACTTCCCTTTGGATTTGGTTTATCAGAGGCTGACCTATCTTAGTCTACTCTCGCGGCTTTTCGGCATGAAGGTTCCCAGATCATCGTAATTTACTAGAGGGGAATTTAATTCGTTCTTTCAATTGGAGCAGATTTGAGTGGCGTCTTTCCTGAGCCTTGCAGGATTTGTCTCATTTGAGTCTAGTAATCAATCACCGACGGGTTCGCCTCCTGGTGGAGGAATCACACAACATACATTCACATACAACGTGTCTCACTGTATGAAATGATGACATTGTGCGAAGCACTAATATAAAGAAGTAAAGCATTTATTTACATCCATTCAAAACACAGCATCCACACACACGCAGATAAAAAGGAAAATTTTGAAAAGATTTGAAGTGCGGCTTAAGCCCTCTACTGTCCCCAGCAGAGTCGCCACCTGTCGACGTCGGGAAAAATCTTTGGACATATCTTCCTTTTCTCTAATTGTTTGTCTTATCTGTTTTATAAAGGGTAAAAAAAATTTAGGAAAAGGCCAACATGTATCATGTTGACGATTTGAAAGGTTTATAGAGTCGCCAGTTGGTATATTTGAAATGGTTGTACCAACTCAACCGAGTTTTGTTTTATTTTTCCAGTAGGCCCAATTACTGGACGCTGTCAAAACATGGCCTTGGAAACCGAGATTCATAAATTTTGGGGGCTTGGTAAAGCGTGGGGAAGGTGTTAGGCACCCCCCGACTTCCGTGGAGCACGATTACCACATCTTTTCAATTTTTCCTTTTAATTTGCAATGTGTGTGTGTGTGCTTGAAGTAATTGAGCCTACGTGTTTGATTGGAAGTAGTGTTGTGCTTCGTTGGACCTATATACGTATGGTTTGATTTGTTGAAAAGTCCATTTTTAGACAAAGATATGAAAATGACATTTTAAAATATGGTGTTCAAACCCTTTCGCTCGCATAGGAATTAAAGCCTTTTGATACTTCCATTTTATTCTACCTTCAGCTGATTTTGATTTTTAATGTCGGGATGCGAAGCATCCTCAACCAAAAAATGTATATACAAGTGTCGGTCCTCTTATGGGCATGACAGCCATCGAAGTGACCCGAGCACTACAAATCAATATTTACTATGTTGAGACCTTAAATTCGGATAACCGTTTTAAGGTCCCTCTGATTTACATTTTTACAAAAGGACATACATGCTGTATTTATAGTGCAAAATTATCCATCGTGGGAATCGAATCTAGATCCATGTGGCTGATCGTAGATCCCATGATTCCTAGGTTCACAAAATATAATCAAAAAGCCTGCATAGCAAAGATATTGACAGAAAATATAAATTTAAATCTAGACGTCGCAAGACAAAGGATTCATCAGTTAAATCCTTGAATGCGCGTAGCCAAAGCTTCTCGTTCCCTCTAGATATGGATCTAGGGTCGCGTAGTCGCTTTAATATTTAGAAAACTAGAAAGTAAGCTAGATTTAAATAAATCTTAGTCATTCTAACTCAAAGGTTCCAGTTTGACAACATTTGAACTGTTTGAAAGTTAGAAATGGCTAGATTGAGATGAATCTAGTCCACCAAATTTGCATTAGAACAGATTCATATCAAATGAATAATTAAAACAGATATTTAATTACATTGAATAAAGAATATATATATATATATATATATATATATATATATATATATGAAAGCTGTAAAGAGCCATGGATTTCCAATCTAGGCTCGACTGAGAAAAGTAAATATATATATATATATATATATATATATATACAGTTAGTTATGAAAGTAGTATGCATACAAACCAATCATGTATGATAATAAAGCATATACTTTGTAAATGATCTAATTTATTTATTAATAAAAGTATTCACTTATTAAAGGCGTTTAATTATCTACATGATGCTGTTTTTATAATATGTAAATAACTCATAGTTTTACGCAATGCTTTTAGAATCATGATGTTGATCATGCTAATGAGATCTAAATCCTTAGAAAGCTTAAAACTAAAATAGTTCCCAATCGTTGGATTACTAAAAATGGGATTAGTAAATCCGGATAGATTGGTACATATGTTGCTTGCTCATTGGATGAGGATGATTGATCTCATAATCATTTGTGTCGAGACACTAAAGCAAGTATGTAGGTGCTTATTGGAGAATAAGTTCACTGAACGTGACTCGCTATGGAATACCTAATGGAGTTTTACTCGCCTGTCAATAGGAATTCCTAATGTGATAGTAGTACATGTGATCCTTGGACTTGAGATCATCATAGTATCTTGTATGTAACAAATTATACTTTGACTAATTCCTTAAGGCCTTTTAAGGCATATATAGGGTATGCTTGGGTGTAATGAGTTACATATGGAGATAATGAATGATCAATAAAGAATCTACTACTTCTAGTAAAAGAAGAAATATGTCCTATGTGATTCGTTAAATGACAACACAGTAGTCTTTGGCCAAGGCAGAATGAAATTAGAAAGGAGTTTCTAATTTGCATTATTTGGAGTTGTGCATTTTCTAATCGAAATACATATAATTAAATAAAATAAGACTTGACAGTAATTCCATGTCTTATATTTAATTGGGACATTGTATGGTGGAAGGATTGAATTGTATGATAATTATTTACTCATATGTTCTTTTATGATTAATGTTGAAATCTATATTATTTGGAAAGTCGTTGATCGCTAGGGAGGTTTATCCCTATTGTAGAATAAGTATTATTTATTTAAATAGATTATTAGTTTAATTTATTTATTTAAATAAGATTAGAATTGTTCTAATTGATTTATTCACAACCGGTTTAATATGGAGAACCTAAAGGGTCACACCATAAAAGGAAGAATAATAATTTAAGAAAGTAATGGCATAATCGTAATAATGCATTAAGTGTAATTAATTTAATCAATGGTGATAGAATAAATTAAATAGCTTAATATTTATTATTTAATATTTTGGAAATATTAAATATAAATTAATAAGAGGAGTCTTATTAATATTATTACAATTATTATTATTTTAATTTCTAAAGGAGTTTAGGAATTAATTTAATATTAGTACTCTCA
The DNA here is from genome assembly GCA_020205555.1 of Panax stipuleanatus. NCBI lineage: Eukaryota > Viridiplantae > Streptophyta > Magnoliopsida > Apiales > Araliaceae > Panax > Panax stipuleanatus. The sequence continues at coordinate 91,083,094 of CM035117.1, forward strand.
TTTATTCCTAATAAGATTAGGAGAAAAATTAATTAAAAGAGTTTAATTAATTAAATCACAAAATGTTGGGAAGCCTAATTTATTAAAGGAGTTTAATTAATTAAATGAAAACCTATTTCTAATAGGATTAGAAGGGTTGACCAATATCTATATAAGAGGAGTCTTATGTTAGATATCAGATAATGCAATTTCAATTGTTGGAGAGTACTCCTTTTCTATAGAAGATATAAAACTAGGGTTTAGCCAACCACCGTTCTTCTTTAATAATTTCTTTTCCTTGGTGGATCACCTTTAGAGGCCAAACACTTGGGTGGCTAACGTTGATCAAAGGAAGAAATCTAACCCGAAAATTCAAGGAGATCACGAAGAACAAAGAGTTGAACTCGTACCTGTGGAAGCTTCGTTCTACAAGGGTATGATTCCATAACTTCTTATTTATCATTTTAAATTAATAATTTGCATAAACGATGATCCGGGTAATGGTTTTGTAGAAATTTTTTAAACTCTGATATACCATGCTTCCGCTTATTTTACAATTTGATTGCGTCACGATTTCGTACAAACCGAACAAGTTATGTATATATTAAAGCTGAAAAGGCCACGGATTAGCAATCCAGGCCAAACAAGTTAGTATATAAATGATTATATATATATAAGCGATAAAAAGCCACGGATTAACAATCCAGGCCAACGAAGTTAGAATATATATATATATATATATATATATATATATATATATAGTTATATATATACAAAAGCAGTAAATGCCACGGATTTACAATCCAAGCTTGACTAAATTAAAGGTTAGCATATATACAGTTAGTTATGTATATATTAAAGCTAAAAAGGCTACGGATTAGCAATCCAGGCCAAACAAGTTAATATAAATATATATATATATAAGCGAGTAAAAGCCACGGAGTAGCAATCCAGGCTGGACTGAATGAAATGTTAATATATATACAGTTAGTTATATATATATATATATATATATATTAAAGTTGAAAAGGCTACGAATTAGTAATCCAAGCCGAACAAGTTAGTGTATATATATATATATAGCGAGTAAAAGCCACAAATTAGAAATCCAAGCTGTGAAAGCAATTAAAAATGTATATATATATATATATATATATATATATATATACTTATATATACTTAAAAGTAAACTAGAAAGGCCACAAATTTGAAATCCAGGCAAAACCAGAAGCTATAAGTTTATATGTACATTCACATATATATGATAAAGTAGTGAATAGCTTCATATTGTAAAAAAACTTATAATGTGCAGCGCTACGTGCTTTATGCCACTTGGAGGGCTTCAAAACTCCGTTTTCCACCGGTTAACACTTTATATGTTGTAGAATATATGTATGCAAATGTATTGGAAGAATAAAATTGAAGTTTGGAGTTCTATAGGTAGCGCTAAGAGTCGAAATAGGCGGAGTTTCTCTACTTTTTTCTTTTTTTGCTAAGTGGGGGGTCTTATTTATAGACTATATGGCCGCAGGTCTACTCGCGGCAGCCGCAGGTAAAGGTTCTACTCCCCGAATGGTTCTCGCTCCCGCAGATCCTGTTGTCTCGAAGTACGTGCACTCCAAGCAACATGTTGTCTGCTTCTAACCTTCATAACTTTCAATCCGGGAGTTCGTTTGAGGCGTGCTATACCTTTCCGGAAAGCCCTTTTCGTGAGCTACACAATGACATGAGATTTGACCTTTTTTTGAATATTGGAAGATGGGTCCATGACCAGATTTTTGAATCTTCGCAGTTCGTCCGTTGAGCTATCTTGTGCTGTTTTCACTCGGGATTGATGCTATGGTTCTTTCTGACCCTTATTGCATTGATTTGGCTTGATTTTGACTTGATTTGATGTCAAGTCGATAAAATGACCATTTTTCCCTTCCGGGGGTTGTCTCCAGGATTAACATGGTTTTCGATTGTTTCTCGGTCTTGTCTCCGACGTTTTGATCCCAGCCAAGTCTGTTCTTCCTCGGGATTGTCTCCAAGGTTGACTTGGTCTCCCAAGGTTGTCTCTGGGATGATTTGATGCTTCGGGGCTGTCTCTGAAGGTTGGCATGGCCTCCCGGTGTTGTCGTTGGGGTTTGATTTGATCTCCCGGTGTTGTCACCGGGGTTTGATTTGATCTCCCGGTGTTATCGTCGGGGTTTGATCTGATCTCCCGGTGTTGTCGTTGGGGACTAATTTGATCTCCCGGTGTTGTCGCTGGGGTTTGATTTGATCTCTCGATGTTGTCGTCGGGGTTTGATTTGATCTCCCGGTGTTGTCGTCGGGGTTTTATTTGATCTCCCGGTGTTGTCTCTAGGGTTTGATTTGATCTCCCGGTGTTGTCGCCGGGGTTTGATTTGATCTCCCTGTGTTGTCGTTGGGGACTGATTTGATCTCCTAGTGTTGTCGTCGGGGTTTAATTTGATCTTCCGGTGTTGTCTCCGGGGTTTGATTTGATCTCCCGATGTTGTCGTATGGGACTTCCAAGGTTGTCTCTGGAAGGTAAAAGGCGGTTTTGCCCCCCTGTAGGGTTAATAACAGGAATGCAAAATTTCAAGTGTCTACGATCATCATAGTATCTTGTATATGATGAGTTATACTCTGACATTTCCTTTAAGACCCTAAAGGTCTATCAAAGGGTATGCTTGGGTATAACAATTTATACATGGAGATAATAAATGATCAATAAAGAATCTATCACTTCTAGTAAAAAAAGATAATGTCCTATGCGATTATATAAATGACAACGTAGTAGTCCTTGGCCAAGGCAAAATGAAATTAGAAAGGAGTTCCTAATTCGCATTATTTGGAGTTGTGCATTTTAGAATCGAAATACATATAATTAAATAAACTAAGACTTGATAGTAAATTCATGTCTTATATTTAATTGGGACGTTGTATGGTGGAAGGAATGAATTGTAAGGTAACTATTTACTCACAGGTTCTTTTATGATTAATGTTAAAATCTATATTATCTGTAAAGTCGTTGATCGCTGAGGGGGCTTACCCTTATTGTAGAATAAATGTTATTTATTTAAATGAATTATTAGTTTAATTTATTTATTTAAAAAATATTAGAATTGTTCTGATTTATTTATTCACAATCGTTTTAATATGGAGAACCTAAAGGGTCACACCATAAAAGGAAGAATATTTATTAAAGAAGCTAATGACATAATCGTAATAATAAATTAAGTATGTTTAATTTAATCTATGGTGATAGAATATATTAAATAGTTTAATATTTATTATTTAATATTTTGGAAGTATTAAATATAAATTAATAAGAGGAGTCTTATTATTATTATTACTATTATTATTATTATTTAATTCCTAAAAGAGTTTGAGAATTAATTAATAAGATACTCTCTCTCTCTCTCTCTCCTATATATTCCTAATAAGATTAGGAGGCTAATTAATTAAAAGAGTTTAATTATTCCCAATAGAAATGGGAAGCCTAATTAATTAAAAGGTTTAATTAATTAATATGAAATCCTATGCCTCAAAGGTTTAGGAGGGTTGCCTACATCTATAAATAAGAAAGTCTTATTATGGAACTAAGTTAGAGATTACATTATTCCAATAGTTGGGAGAGTATACACATTCTATAGAGATAGAATTAGGGTTTAGCCAAACACCCACCTTCTTGAATATCTCTTCTTCCTTGGTGGATCACCTCTAGAGGCCAAACATTTGGGTGACTAACATTGTAATACCCGTGAATTTTATAAATAAATATAATATTGATATTAATAAATGCATGAATATTTATTCTAATATAAATATTTATGCGACATGAGATGTGATAACTCAATTAAATTAAATTAAATTTATAATAATTGAGGAATCTAGAGGTTTTAATGTAAAGCTTAATTTAAGTTTATGTAATATGCCTTGTGTGGCATAATGGTAGATTAAATAATTGTTTAATTAAATTAATGAGTAAATGATATGATAGACTAATATTTATTATTATTAAATTATTGATATGTACAATAATATGTAATGTGTGATCGTATGTTATAAAGTTGCTACATCCATTTAATATAAAATAAGGTGTGACATTACAATATTATTAAATGATATATAAAACTATATGATAAAATTAGGTGAATAATATAATTCTACTAAGTTACATAAATGAGCTTATGTGACAACATGATGTGTGGTGGGTAAATTTAATGTGTACTTTAAATTTATGGGAGAAATTAAATTTGAATAAATAAATATTTATTATTAAATATTTATTTCAATAATTATGTGTAATTGAAATAATAAAGTTTTATGAAAAATATGGGTTGATATTTCTCAGCTAAATTATATTTCAGTATTATCTGGACTAACCCAATGTACATGGATTTTATAATTATGTGTATATATACCCCCCCCCCCCCCAATTTACCATAATGTAATAATATTATCTCATTAAAATTACATTTGTACACCCAAAAAGGAGTAAAACCTAAATATGCATGTATCATTTTGCTAAATGCTTAGTATTAGGAGGGAGTGTCCCATTTTGAGTGTCACTTTCTTCATTCACGTGCTTAGACCAATGGTCTATCCCTCTTCATTGTCAATTCTCAGCAACAATCAAATGATGGAGAAGGGAGTGGGCTAAATAGTAACACTAGAATGCTTTCTATCAAACCTCCATGAACCATTAGATTCTTCTTCTTGCTGGTTTAAACTATAGGGCAAAAGCTTGGTATGGATAAGGAATTCTCTATATAAAGCATCCTCCTCTTCTCAATTCAATTGTTGAGTTTTTGTTAAGTTAAAATTTAAGAGTGAGTTCTGAAGTTGGAGGTATAATCAGAAGATAGAAGCAAAGAAGTTGGTAACTTAACTACAAGAGGTAATAATCATGTTCTATGTCCTAAATTTCCAAGTTAGTAAATTTCTGTAATTTTACTGAAATCTTTGTGAATTGGCTTGGAAGTTGTTAACATATTAGTTAAGTTTTATGCATGGTTGGAAACAATGTGGTTGGTTGCAAGCATTTTTAATGAAGGATTTCTTGTTGTGGGTTTTCAAGTTCTACAGAAATAGAGGCCAAGTCTGTGTCTATACCCGCGCCACTTCCCTGTACAAACACAGCGCAGTCGCGCCGCCTAGCAGTTATGAAATCCAATTTTGTTATTTTTTGTTATGTTCAGAATGTTAGTTTGACTTGATTCTAGTTATGAATGTCCCTGACATGCTAACATAAGTTACTTTACTTGTAGCCACACACCTTAACTAGCTTTAGTTGAAGTCGTAAAGAAAACTCATAAGTTTGAAAAACAAACCTTGATGAAAATAATCTTACTTGTATTTTGATTTTTTGAGCATGTGTGAGTAACTTATAAATGTATGTGAATGAGTATAACAAGTAATCCAAAGCCCCTTGGCATGATATGAGTTACGTGAGCTTGAATTCTAAAAGAAATATAAAGTTCAAAAATAAAACTTGACGGACTTGGGACTTGGTATACTTTAAGTTCTGACTTTTGAGCATGCTTATATGGCTTTGTTTCGTATATAATGGCTATGATATATGAATCCAAAGTGTCTTGCATGCTTAGTTGATTTCACATGAGATTTTTAAGAAAAATATTGAAGTTGAAAACCAACTTTGTTGGGAAATACCCTATTTGTATTCTGGACTTTTGGACCATCACGATAGGATATTTTATGCATCTACATGATTGATATGTGCACCCATCTAGCTAAGTATGTTTTGAACTAGTCAAGCATAGTTTCAAATGAGTTCTAAAGAAGTAAAGCTATGCTAATTTGGAATACATGAGTAAAATTACTTGAGAATGCATATTTAAGGTTTATTAACCTCATTATGTGGTATAATGGTTAAACATGAGTAGCCTTTCGAGAATTGGTTTCATTTAGCCTTGTCAAAATAGAAATTTTTCTAAAAACAAAACCAAAACATAAGAAAAATCTTGGAATGGCCATAGAAGAGACCAAACCTAATTATAAACCTCATAACATATATGTTCTGCATGTATCATCATCAATGTATGCTAGTAAGTGAGCTAAAATCATGCAAACTAATTTTCAGTACTGGTTTGGACAGGGAGCAGCGCGGCCGCGCCACTCCCTAGTCTAAATCCAGCGCGGCCGCGTCGCAGGGCAATTCAATTCAACTGTTTTATTGCTAATCTGAGACTTGATGCATGTGTGTATGAATCTTCTAAACTGTAATATATGAATTCACAGATGTTTTAAGTGTTCAAGTATAGGTTGTCTATTTGAAGCCAAGATTTCAAAGTTATAGGGTTACAAAGACAATGATGAATATGTGACCATATGATTTCCATGAATAACGAATATACACTTGAATAGATAACCTTGTGTGATACGTTTATAGGATTGATTGCATATGGCTAATTAGTGTGTGTGTGTGTGTGTGTGTGTGTATATATATATATATATATATATATATATATATATATATATATATATATAAACACATAACTACAATATTATAAGATGTTGAAGTGAAGTTAAGCTTTAAGATTTGTAATCTATGCAAAAGGCAAGTTCCCTAACCCTCTTAACTTTACATATTGTGTAAATCCGAATCGTTGTTATATCAACCATATTTACGTCGAGCAAATATTTATTACTATTCAAAAATCAATTTTATATCTTGATGTTGTTGCAAGCATTGAACTTATCGTTCCTAAATGCATTATAAAAGTCATCTAAGCCATTTGATTCGGCTAGACTATTATCATATGTTAAAAAGCTATCCAAACCAATTATCTTGGTGCGGACTCTTATAAATCTACTGAGATGAACAACCCTCATTGAAGGAGAAATTATATAACTGTCAGGGAACCGACGTGCGAACATACTATCATGTTTAAATGTTATGCATAACGTAGAATACTTTAGGTTGATCTCCTGCTGTACTTGTCTATATTGGATTTTCAGTATAATACTGTTAATTCTAGCAGGAGTTCTTAGTCCATAGTGACTGCTCAGTGTTCATTATTCTTGAACTTCGAAATGATTAAACTTTTAAATCTTGATGATATCTTTCAGTCCATAGCGACTCTTATTGAGAACTAAAAATGCTTCTTATTATTCTTGAACTATCATTTACCGTTATACCCTTGAGATTCAAACTTTATAATTCTTCACCTTTATTGCTATATTACTTGCTGTATTGAAGAGAATTTTATATGAGTTTTAATATTTATTGAATTAAAAAAATATTTTAATTAATTTATTTATTGAGTTAAATAAATAATTTATGTGATTGTTGTGGAGTAATTTAATTACGTGCAATATGTTAATTAAAATAATATTTAAATTATTGTGAAAGCAATTTTTGGTACAATTCTAATTTAATTGAGATAATTAAATTAAATGAATTTATATGATAATTGTTATATGAAATTATGATTAGTGAGTAATTATAATTATTATGTGGCAAATTTTATTTGGTTAATTGATGTTAACTTTAATTTAAATAAATTAGAATGTTGGGGTTTAATTAAAATAAAGTGTAACGTTGAAAGTTACGTGTTAAAAGAAATAAAAAGGATTTTAAATTAGTTTTGTCAAATAAGGCCCTTGCACCTATATTAATCATGTTTTACCAAACACGGCCTTAAGTTCTAAAAAGCTATTTTTAAATATAATGAGTTTTTGCCAAACAAAGCCTTAAGGCTTTTGAAATTCAAATAAAATATAACTAACATTGTTATTAATATAGTGTATTACTATGTTATAATTATTTGTCAATTATGTAGATTATATAATTATATGTATAATATATATCAATTATAATATACTTTAGTTAAGTTAGAACAAAACAGAGTTAGAAAAAATATACAAAGAGAAGAGAGAATAGAGAAGAAGAAGAAGAAGAAGAAGAAGAAGAAAGAAGGAGGAAGCTTGAGAAAACATCAACACCATCTTTATCCTCTTCTTCTAATCATCAAGGGTATAATCCTAATCCTATTGTTATTTTATGTTCTTCCATGTTTTCATAACAAAAAAAAAAACTTCTTTGTTAAAAATAGTTTTCATGAAAATTGTGTAATTGTGATTTATACATGTTATATGGTATATATATACGCTTATATATGATTTGTATGCATAATTAGAGAGTTTAATTCATGTAAATATGATGAACATGAATAAATCATGTTCATCAAAAGTTACAGTGAACTGGTTTTGATAAATGGCCCTTTTAAAATCAAAATTCATGTTTAATTATAAGTTATTGTATAAATTGATTATAGATTTTTGTCAATATGTTAAGAAACGAATTCAATAGGCTTTGAATTGTATATTTTGATTTAGAAACAAACTCACATTGTTCAATTTCATCAAGAACACTGAAAAATAGTTTTTCTTCAAAATTAACAAAATTTAGTGTTTTAAATTATGTGTTTTGATATTATATGTGTTAGGATATGATTAGAAACATAAACTGATATTTTCATAAAGGTTTATGTGATTTATGTGTGTTGAATTCGAAGCTTGGTGTGGAGAAATAAGTCAAATTGACTTTTTCTCTGCAAAGTTCGCGACACTGTCAGACCTGTCTGCGCAGTGACGCGACCGCGCCGCTCCCAAGGCTTATTGGAGCGCGGCCGCGCTGGTCCTGCAGTTTGGGCAGATGGTTATTTTTTTTAATGTAAAATTTTATGAGATTAATGATGTAATAAATTATTAAGCATGTTCATAAAATTAAAATGCTAAATGGACAATAATGAGTTATATTATTAAAATATAATATATATTTATAATTTGATTAATTATATTATTAAAATAATTATATAATTTAAATTATAATTTGTTTAATTATAATTTAAATTATAATTTGTTTAATTATAATTTAATTAATATGAGTACATAATTATTATTTGATTAATTATGTGAAAATGGAATATGCTCAGGAGATGTGATAATTAATTATTAAACCTAATAATTTAATGGGAATGAGTTAACTTAGATGGGTTAACTAGTTATGTGAATTAGTTATATGATAACTAATTTATATTATTATTTTCAATTACATATATGTAGGGTTAATTATGGAATGTGAGTATAACTTGTAGCTTGCGCTTGAGGCAAGTTCTCTATCCCTAAACTTGTGATTTATATGTAAGTGTTTTAAATTCAAATCTTAATTGTATTTAAGCCTGTCCTTTTATTTCTGCAATGGCTAAGTAATTATTTAAAGTTCACGATTTAACTAAAGTGACCATGACTTAATTGTTCAAGTAAGGTCTATTTTATCTTTCGAATGCTTTAAGTTTAATTATAAAGCATAAGTTACTTCATAATTATGCGAAGAGTATCGATCGATATCACGTAATAATTAAACTTTAAAAATTTTATTGTCAGGATGACGAACGTTGGAGAGTCCAGTCAGGCTAGGGAGGAGTTACCCCAGATGCCTAGGGACAAGGAGCCCAGAGACATCTAGGTTGTTTGGGAGCAGTTGGTTCAGAGAGAGTCGTCTCCATTGATCATCGTAGATGGTCAGGAGCATGAGCCAGTATCTGACCGAGATGATGAGGATGAGTCAGAGGAGGAGGATCCTGAAGAGGAGTTTCCACCTCACTCGACTAACGCTGAGATGTACGAGGAGATCTACAACCGCAACATGGAGCTACATGGTCGAGTCGGAGAGCTTGAAGAACTGGTGGACGAGAGTCGAACGACCATACAGCAGCGGGACAAAACCATTGAAGAGCTGGACAGTGAGCTTGGAAACACAAAGTGGGATCTAGTTCACGCGGAGAGTGACAGAGATGATGCACTGGCCGAGCTAGCAAAGCTGAAGAACGACATCCAAGAGGAGTTGGCAAAGCCTGTCAGAGCAGAGGAAACAAGCTTGAGGGCTACTCAACGTGCAGATAGAGCTGAAAATGAGATTTAAGTGAAGAAGGCCAAGCTGAGGGAGACAGACTATGCCTTCCATATGGCTATAGATAGGGCCCAGGATTGTGTATTTTATTACCCAGCTAAGTTCAAAGATTTATCGTGGTACATGGTGGATCGCAGAACGGTGTTCTGGGTAATGGAAGAAGAGCGTAGAGAGGATGTGCGACGTCTTAACATGCCTAGATAGTAGAGTCTTTAATTATGTGTTTTTTATATAAATAAATGTAAATCCCAGAATTTTAGATAATCACGGGATAAGATAATAATGTGATCCTGTAACTTTTTTAGTTCAGGAAAGATGATGTAAATAGTAGAGATTCTATCTAATTTATGTTTTTAAAACCAAAAATGAATAAAATAACAAAGTTTATTGGCATGTTATGTGTTCAAGTGTGAATTGATTTATTTTAATATTTAAGTTTGAACCTGAATATTAAGAAATGAGTAAAGGATCTAATAAGAATATATCTAAACAGAAAGACGCCTCCTAGAAGAAGACCTACACGTCTACACCCAGAGGGTTCGACGAATAACAACGACAACAACATCAATGATGGGACGAATCCCAATTTGGTTCAGTAGTTAGTGAATTTACTGACGGGAGCGCTTGCGAATCAGCCGCAAGTTCATAACACAACGTTTAAGGAATTTAAGGCAGTAGGACCGCCGAAATTTTAGGGATCGGTAAACCCGATAGATGCCCAAACATGGATAATGGAAATGGAAAAGGTCTTCGATGTGGATAGAGTTAGCGAGGATTAGAAGACGGCTTTCGCGATGTTCATGCTAAAGTCGGAAGCTAGCTTCTGGTGGCAGGCCAACAAGACGAGGGAAGGGGAACGAGTGATAGCGTGGGATCATTTTAAAGAAATGTTCTTTGAGATGTACTTCCCCATTAGCTCGCAGAATCAAATGGAGGTTCAATTCCTAGAGCTGAAATAGGGAGGGATGACAGTGCCGGAATACGCCACGAAATTTAACGAGCTGGCCAGGTTTGCTACGTACCAGGTCAGTACTGATGAGAGGAAGGCTAGAAGGTTCGAGCAGGGATTGAAGCCCTGGATCTACAGCAAAGTCTCTATGTTCCAGCTTAATATGTTTGCAGCTGTACTAGAAAAGGCCATCTTCACTGAAGGAGGAAGCGACGCGGTGACTAAATACAATCAAGACCTGAAGAAAAAGAAGAATGAGACAAAAATCAAGAAGACTGGTGGTAGTAGCACTATCAACCAAAAAAGGAAGTGGAACGATAACACATCTGCTGGGAGACAACAGGGAAACCAGCAAAAAAGAAGGATTGAAGCATGTGCTACATGCGGTAAGAATCACACTAGAGTGTGCTTGAGGTGGAAGCGGGTATGCTTTAATTGTGGTCAGGAAGACCACATTGCGCCGAATTGCCCGAACCCGAAGAAGGGAGCTTGCTACACATGTGGATCTAAGGATCACATGGCCCAAAGTTGCCCTAAGAAGCCAGTTGGAGGGGAAAGGAAATGGCAGCGACAACACTTTGGCTATCGCTGGACCACTGCAGGCGATCCAACCCACTGCTAGGACGTTCAACATGACGGTGCAGGATGCTGTGCAGTCAAAAGATGTGGTGTCAGGTATTATTCCGGTCAATAGTATAAATGCATATATATTATTTGATTCGGGTGCTACTTGTTCATTCATATCTGATGATTTTGCTAAGACCTTAGACTTACCTAAAGAGGAATTAGTTTACCTCTTGAACATAGAGATTGCGAATAGGGAGGTTATTCATGTTAGGTTTATTTACAATAATTGTAGATTGAACATTAAGGGGCATGAATTGAGGGTAATTTTGATTCCGATTAAACTTGGGGAGTTTGACGTAATACTGGGTATGGATTGGTTGTTTAACCATGGGGCGGTAATTGATTGCCAGAAGAAGTCAGTGAGCCTTACGACTCTGTCGAATGTAGTATTCTATGGTAGCAAATCGCCTAGACAAGCAAGTTGTCTGACGATTATGCAAGCCAAGAAGCTATTGAAGCACGGTTATGTAGGTTACTTAGTCTACATAGTAGATACTTGTAAAAAGAGCCCGAAGATAAAAGAGATATCAGTGGTTAGGGAGTTTGTGGACGTATTTCTGAGCAATTTTCCAAGATTTCCGCCAAATAGAGAGATAGAGTTCGTGATCGACTTAGCACCAAGAATTGCGCAGATTTTGAAAGCCCCGTACAGAATGGCTCCAGTCGAGATGAAGGAATTGATGGTTCAACTGCAAGAATTGCTAGACAAAAAGTATATTCAGCCGAGTGTTTCACCGTGGGGGGCGCCGGTATTGTTCGTAAAGAAGAAAGATGGATTAATGAGGCTATACATTGATTATATGGAATTAAATAAAGTTACGATCAAGAATAGGTATCCTTTACCTAGGATCGATGACTTGTTCGATCAATTGAAAGGTGTTAGATACTTATCAAAAATAGATTTGAGAAGTGGATATCATCAGTTGAAGGTAAGAAGATAAGATATACCAAAGACGGCTTTTAGAACTAGGTATGGACATTACGAGTTCTTGGTGATGTCATTTGGTCTAACAAATGCACCAGTGGCATTTATGGACTTAATGAATAGAGTGTTTAAGCCATTTCTAGATAAATTCGTATAGTGTTAATAGATGACATTTTGGTTTATTTCAAAACTGAGGAGGAACACACTGAGCATTTAAGGCTAACATTGGAATCGTTGAGATGGGAGAAGCTATATGCAAAATTCTCAAAATGCAAATTTTGGTTAGAACATGTGCAATTTCTTGGCCACGTGATTGACAAGGATGGGATTTCAGTGGATCCGTCGAAGGTTTAAGCTGTAATGAATTGGGATCAAACGAAGACGCCGTCTGAACTGAGGAGTTTCTTGGGATTAGCATGTTATTACCGAAGATTTATCCAAGACTTTTCCAAGATCGCGACTTCATTGACGAATTTGACTCGTAAAACAGTTAAGTTTGTTTGGACGAAAAAGTGTGAGGAAAGTTTTCAAGAACTGAAGAAGAGGATGAGTACTGCACCTGTGTTGTCATTGCCGGATAGTACAGGAAATTTCGTAGTATACAGTGACGCCTAACATAAGGGATTAGGCTATGTGTTGATGCAGAGCGGCAAAGTCATTGCCTATGCATCACGTCAGTTAAAGGACTATGAGAAAGGGTATCCGACCCATGACTTAGAACTGGCGGCAGTAGTGTTTGCTCTGAAGATTTAGAGACACTACATTTATGGAGAAAAGTGTGAGATATACACAGATCATAAGAGCTTGAAGTATATCTTTACACAGAAAGATTTGAACATGCACCAAAGGAGATGGTTAGAACTAACCAAAGACTACGATTGCGAGATTCTTTACCATCCGAGTAAAGCTAACGTTGTTGCCGACGCGTTAAGCCGGAAGGGTCGTGAGAAGTTAAATATGTTAACTGACCAAGACCAGTTGATAGAAGAGATGGCTAAGTTGGAGCTAGAAGTCAAGTATCCGAAGGAGTCAGATGAGAAGCTATTCCAGGTAACTACTGGTTCAACCTTGGTGGACAAGGTGAAAGAGGCACAACTTTACGATGAGGAGTGAGAAAAGAATAGCAGATGGTGAAGAAATTAAGTTCAAGATCGATAATAATGGACTTCTACGATTTAAAGGGAGAATCTGGGTATCGCCAGTACCAGACGTTAAAGAGGAAATTTTGGGTGAAGCTCATAGTTCAACATATTCGATTCACCCCGGAAGTATGAAGATGTACCAGGATCTCAGGCAGCATTTTTGGTGGCCGAATATAAAGAGAGACGTGACTTAATGCGTTGTGAAATGTTTAACATGCCAGAAAGTTAAAGCAGAACACTAGCGACTGAGTGGATTACTACAACCGCTGGAGATTTTGGAATGGAAGTGGGAGCATATCACGATGGATTTCGTGGTTGGTTTACCAACGACTCAGAAGAGTTTTGATGCGATAATGGGTGATAGTGGATCGACTGGCGAAGTCAGGACATTTCCTACCGATCAAGATTAAGTTTAACTTGGATCAGTTAACAAAGCTATACGTGAAGGAAATTATTTCTGGATACGGTGCTATGGTGTTGATTGTGTCCAACAGAGATCCATGTTTCACGTTAAATTTTTGGAAGCGACTACAAGAGTGCTTGGGATCGCAATTACGAATGAGTACGGCGTACCATCCTCAAACCGATGGCCAGAGTGAAAGAAAAATTCAGACGCTAGAGGACATGCTAAGAGCTTGCATTATGGACTTGAAAGGAAACTGGGACGATCATCTACCGTTGGTGGAGTTCACCTACAACAATAGTTACCATGCAAGTATTGGCATGTTGCCTTACGAAGTATTGTACGGCAGGAAATGCAGGACTCCATTGTGTTGGGATGAAGTCGGTGAATGTCAACTGTTGGGACCAGAATTAGTGCAACAAACAACTGAAAACGTGAAGCTGATCAGAACGAGATTAGTTGCTGCTCAAGACAGACAAAAGAAGTATGCCGATCAACATCGACAGAATCAAGAACTTGTAGCAAGCAACTTCGTTTTCTTGAAGGTATCTCCCTGGAAGGGGAAAATTCGATTTGGCAAGAAGGAAAAGCTGAGTTCCCCATTCATTGGACCTTTCGAGATACTGCGAAGGGTTGGCGCGATAGCTTATGAGGTTGCGTTACCTCCGAAGCTAGACAATATACACAACGTTTTCCACATTTCTGTATTGCGATCGTACAAACACGACTACAAGTATGTAATAGAGTACGAGCCTTTACAGTTTGATAAAGACTTAACATATGAAGAGGTTCCTATTCAAGTAGTTGATAGAAAAGAACAAGAACTTAGAAATAAAGTGATACCTTTTGTTAAGGTAATCTGGTGAAACCACAGTGTTGAAGAAGCTACGTGGGAACTCGAAGATGTAATGAAGAAAACTTATCCCCATTTATTTGTATAATTCCTTGTATGTCGATTCTGGGGGCAGAATCTTTTTAAGGGGGAAGAATGTAACGGTTGAGATATTTTTTTGTGATTTTGGGGACAGAATCCTTTTAAGGAGAGGAGATTGTAACGAATGATAATTTTATATATGAGTTTTAATATTTATTGAATTAAATAAATATTTTAATTTATTTATTTATTGAGTTAAATAAATAATTTATGTGATTGTTGTGGAGTAATTTAATTACGTGCAATATGTTAATTAAAAGAATATTTAAATTATTGTGAAAGCAATTTTTTGGTATAATTCTAATTTAATTGAGATAAATAAATTAAACGAATTTATGTGGTAATTGTTACATGAGATTATGATTAGCGAGTAATTATAATTATTATGTGGCAAATTTTATTTTGTTAATTGATGTTAGCTTTAATTTAATTAAATTAGAATGTTGGGGTTTAATTAAAATAAAGTGTAACATTGAAAGTTATGTATTAAAAGAAATAAAAAGGGTTTTAAATTAATTTTGCCAAACAAGGCCTTTGCACCAATTTTAATCCTGTTTTACCAAACAAGGCCTTAAGTTCTAAAAAGCTATTTTTAAATATAATGAGTTTTTGCCAAACAAAGCCTTAAGGCTTTTGAAATTCAAATAAAATATAACTGACATTGTTAGTAATATAGTGTATTAATATGTTATAATTATTTGTCAGTTATGTATAATATATATCAGTTATAATATACGTTAGTTAAGTTAGAACAAAACAGAGTTAGAAAAAATATACAAAGAGAAGAGAGAAGAGAGAAGAGAGAAGAAGAAGAAGAAGAAGAAGAAGAAGAAGAAGAAGGAGGAGGAGGAGGAGGAAGCTTGAGAAAACATCAACACCATCTTCACCCTCTTCTCCTAATCATCAAGGGTATCCTAATTGTATTGTTATTTTATGTTCTTCCATGTTTTCATAACAAAAAAAAAACTTCTCTGTTAAAAATAGTTTTCATGAAAATTGTGTAACTGTGATTTATACATGTTATATGGTGTATATATATACGCTTATATATGATTTGTATGCTTAATTAGAGAGTTTAATTCATGTAAATATGATGAACATGAATAAATCATGTTCATCAAAAGTTACAGTGAATTGGTTTTGATAAATGGCTCTTTTAAAATCAAAATTCATGTTTGGTTGTAAGTTGTTGTATAAATTGATTATAGATTTTTGTTAATATGTTAAGAAACGAATTCAATATGCTTTGAATTGTATATTTTGATTTAGAAACAAACTCACAGTGTTCAATTTCATCAAGAACACTGAAAAATAGTTTTTCTTCAAAATTAACAAAATTTAGTGTTTTAAATTATGTGTTTTGATATTATATGTGTTAGGATATGATTATAAACATAAATTGATATTTTCACAAAGGTTTATGTGATTTATGTGTGTTGAATTCAGAGCTTGGTGTGAAGAAATAAGCCAAATTGGCTTTTTCTCTGCAAAGTTCGCGACACTGTTAGACCTGTCTGCGCAGTGACGCGGCCGCACCGCTCCCAAGGCTTATTGGAGCGCGGCCGCGCTGGTCCTGCAATTTGGGCAGAGGGTTATTTTTTTTAATGTAAAATTTTATGAGATTAATGATGTAATAAATTATTAATCATGTTCATAAAATTAAAATGCTAAATGGACAATAATGAGTTATATTATTAAAATATAATACATATTTATAATTTGATTAATTATATTATTAAAATAATTATATAATTTAAATTATAATTTGTTTAATTATAATTTAATTAATATGAGTACATAATTATTATTTGATTAATTACGTGAAAATGTAATATGCTCAGGAGATGTGATAATTAATTGTTAAACCTAATAATTTAAAGGAAATGAGTTAACCTAGATGGGTTAACTAATTATGTGAATTAGTTATATGATAACTAATTTATATTATTATTGTCAATTACATATATGTAGGGTTAATTATGGAACGTGAGTATAACTTGTAGCTTGCGCTTGAGGCAAGTTCTCTATCCCTAAACTTGTGATTTATATGTAAGTGTTTTAAATTCAAATCTTAATTGTATTTGAGCCTGTTCTTTTATTTCTGCAATGGACAAGTAATTATTTAAAGTTCACGATTTACCTAAAGTGACCTTGACTTAATTGTTTAAGTAAGGTCTATTTTATCTTTCGAATGATTTAAGTTTAATTCTAAAGCATAAGTTACTTCCTAAATCTTTATTGTTGAATTATTCTAGATTATTGTAAGTCGATTCAACTACTCCTTAGTTAATGGTAGTTGAATTCCAAATTTCCTTTTAAGCTTATCTAAACCAAACTTTTTTTGGTGCGGACTTATTATCAAATACTGAGATTAACAACCCTATTTAATAGGAGATTACCATGCGAAAACGTTAAGATGTTTATGCACAATACATGGTACAAAGGGCTGATCCCCCTAAGTACGAGTTAAGAGTCCATATTGTCTAAAAGACTATTAAAAGTTTTAAATAGAAATATTTATAACCTAAGACATAGTTCAAGGTCTTATGACCCTCAGATGATTTCTATATTCGAGTTCTAAATGTTGATGAAAGAATTATTATTCAATTCTTTATTATTGATGAAAGAAAAGTTATTCAAATCTTTTAAAGTTATTCAGTTTATGTCATTTCTATTATTGTTATTATTCCAAGTGAGCTTTTGTTTGCTCACTCTTGCAATTAAATAACCATTGCAGCTAAAGTCGAGAATGTTGACGCACCGTCAACAAGTAAAAGAAAAAGCAAGATGAACAAGTGAAGACTTGTGATGTTTTGATTATGATGTGTAATAAAATATTATTGTGTTATGTTTTATTTTCTGCACTTATTTATTGACGTTAAGGTTTGCAAACCCTGGGATATTTTGATCAAGTTGTAATCCTTTTGATAAGGAAGATTTTTATTATTTATTCAAGGTTGTAATTTATTTTGCATTCCTTATTTATGGACAGTAGTTATGTTTTATTTAGATAGTGAGCACCAAATCCTGTGAAATTGAAGTACCCGAATTTGGGGGTGTCACACTTGCTGGGCAAATTTATTGCTCATTCTTGCTTTCCTTAAACGTTTCAGTTAAGGCAGAGCCATGTGGACCCTCAGGCAAAGATAAGGGAAGGGGTAAGGCTATGGATTAGCTTTAGTCCTCTACGCTAGAATTTTATTATTATTATGTTGTAATAAGACTTATTTAATATTATGTACTAAGTTATGTTTGAACTTAAGTTATATAATATGTCTTAGTAACAATTACGACACCTTGGGACGAGAATATTTATATTATGTGAATGTAAATTATTCTATTATTCCGTTGTGTGAGATTTTAAATATAGATCGTGATGCACCAAATTCAATGTATAAGTGTCTGAATTTAGGGGTGTCACAAACGTTGATCAAAGGAAGGAATCAAATCAGGAGAACTCAATGAGATCACGAAGGATTTGGAGTTGAACTTGTACCCGTAGAAGCTTAGTTCTACAATGGTATGATTCTATGATTCCTTCTCTTTTGTTTAATTAATAATTGTGTATAAAGGATGATCCGGGTATAAGGTTTGTAAAATTTTAAAATCTATTTTTACCACGCTTTTGCTACTTTGATTGTTATAAACCTAACAGTTTGATGATAAATCATATACTTTGTAACAATCTCATTCATTTATTAATAAAAGTATTATTTAATTAAAGACATTTATTTATCTACATGGTGTTGTTTTTATAATATGTGATAAACTCATAGTTTTAAGCAATGATTTTAGAATCATTATGATGATCATGCTAATGAGATCTAAATTCTTAGATAGCTTAAAACTAAAATAGTTCCCAATCGTTAGATTACTAAAAAGGGGATTAGTGAATCCGGATAGATTGGTACATACGTTGCTCGCTCATTGGATGAGGATGATCGATCTTATGATCATTTGTGTGGAGACACAAAAGCAAGTGTCGACGTCGGGAAAAAATCCGCAGGTCGGATCACAATCCGGATCTTTCTTTCTTCCTAAGTTATCTCTACCCTTACTCTTTTTATTTCTGAAAAAGGTTTTGAAGGATTTTTTAGGAAAAGGCCAACATGTATCATGTCGACGATCTGAACGTTTTACAGAGTCGCCAGTTGGTATATTTGAAATGGTTGTACCAACTCAACCGAGGTTTGTTTGAAAGAGGCCCAATTGCTGGACACTGTCGAAACTTGATCTTTGAAAACAAAGTTTTGAGTTCGGGGGCTTGGTTAAGTGTGGGGAAGGTGTTAGGCACCCCATAACTCCAGTGTAAATACGGTACCGCATCTTTTCAATATTTCTCTTTTAAATCTGCAATGTGTGTGTGAATGCTGGAAGAAAATTGGGTCTATGTTTGATTGAAAGCATGTCTATGCATCGTTGAACCTGTGACGCCCCCAAATTCAGACCGTCACTGATCTCGAATTCGGTTCATCACGTACTAATTCTAATAACAACTAAAATCTCAAACAATGGAATAACAGAATAATTTACATTGATATAACATAAATATTCTCGTCCCAAGTCTCGAAACTATTACTAATACACTTCATAACTTAAACCAAACATTTCTTAATACATAACATTTAAATAAGTCTTAATACTACATAACGAAAACATCCTAAGATAGAAAAGCACAGCTACTCCATAGCCTTGCCTTCGCACTTGTCTTGTCCTGGGGTTCCACCTTGCCCTGCCCTAACTGAAATGTTTATGGGAAGCAAGAGTGAGCAAAAAATTTGCTCAGCAAGTAATATGCCAATAAATGTGAACAGGAATATATACAGTTCTAAATCTCAAGGGTAAAACGGTAATTAATCACTCAGGATTTCAATTAAGAATGTTGTGAACAAAATAAATAGCAATGACTTCCAAATCTATTCTGTGAAGTTGAATAAGGACCACAACGGGTCGAGGAGTTATTAAAGGATTCAAAAGTTTCAACAATTTCAAGTGAATGAATAGATATCACTAAGTGTCGCTGTGGACCAAGGATTTATAAAAGAATCCAAAAAATTCAAAGTTTCAAGTAAATAAATACTGGATACTGAGTGGTCAATAAGAACCACGAACTTCTACTAGAATCACCAAAAATATTTCTGGTAATCTAACCAAGTACAATTAGGGGATCAGCCTATCGTACCTGGAGTTATGCATAACCTACCACACCACTGTCGGCACCCCGACTATATAGTTTCCCTTTTTACAAGGGTTATTCAACTCAGTCAATTTATAAGAGTCCGCACCAAGGCAATTGGTGTGGATTGCTTTCTAATTTATGATATTGGTCTAGCCGAATTAAATGGCGTAGACAATTTCAACAATGTATATAAGAACAATTTATGAGTTCAGTATTCGCAATAATAATTCGAAGAATATAATCGTGATTTAAATCAAACTATGAAACATAAGTTTGTAAGGCAAGAATTATTATAGCACCTATTTACTCGTACGACCAAAGTTAGTACAAGCTCGAATATGTGTTCAATAAAGAGTATGAATCAAATACTTGCTCAATAAAAGAGTAGTCAGATACTTGCAATTAATATACAAGAACGGTTTCAAGGAAATTTTGCACAATGAAAGAGTATAAGTTAGGGAACTTGCTTACGATGTTCCTCGAATAAGTAACCACAAGGATAGGATACTTGCAACTCAATAAAAGTATTGTTCAGATACTTGCACTGTAAATGAGTGTAAGTTAGGAAACTTACACTTTAAAAGAGTGTAAGTTAGAGAACTTGCCTTATGCGTAGTTTACCAACATAAAGCTTATCAACACTTTTCGAATCCTATTATAACATATTTACATGTATAGAATATTCATTAGCTAAATACATTCGGTACGCAAGCTCGATATGTAAGTTACACATACACTTAACACATAATTAGTTTATAAGACATTACAGAATCAAGTAACATAATTATATCCATTAGTTACACAGTTAATCAACATATACTACCTCATATAAGCAATGCTTACATAACTCTTATCCTTGCTACATAGGTATACCACATATAGCATTGTATTAAATCATAACGCTTAATCGATTATGTTATTATTCTCCATGAAATTTCCTCTGTTAAGTTTAAACATCTTCATAGTATGTCATTACGTACTTGTACACACGTAGCACGATATCAGATTATAAGACATCATGAAGTCATCAACATAGTTTCTAATCGTTGCTTTATAGTTCACAAACACCTTTTAGACTTATCATTGGGAAGTTTATAATCAAACGTTCAATTCTATCACTTAGCATGCCTCTTGACACATTACTTAGCATGCCTCTTGACACATTACTTAGCATACTGGTCATATACTACAAGTTAAAGTAATCATATAAGCTAACTGTCAAAAATCAGATCAACAAACTGACTCAATCCTGATTCCAGTATGGCGCAGCTGCGCCATGGCTAAGCCTAGGGCCGGCGCAGCTGCGTAGCCCTCTGGCCAAGCCAAGGCTGAGCTGTTGCCTTGTGGTTTCTGTCTGGTCATGAACGCAACATTCACATATAATATAATAACATATTAAAGGGTCTTGCATACTTTTATTGCGATCTTACACTTATTCTTGATACGCTATGATTTTTTTAACTTATGATTTCAAATGAGCTAAGGCTAATCAAGATCATAAAATCACAAAGGATATAATGTTTGCCATGCATACATGTGAGGTAGTTATGATATAAGTTTGTATGTATGCTTACATAGGTCCTCATTTTATATGCACTTATTTAGTTTTGTTCATTCTTTGAAAACTCGTACGAATCATGTTTTCACGATCTTGTCATGTCATATTACATGGATACACATAACACGTACACACGATAAAGGTCTTTCATGCTTTTACAATCATCATGCGTTCACCTTAATATGTTAGGATTCTCATTTAGGATTTCTAATGAGTTACGGTCAATTGATTACACGAAATCACAAGGTTTCTATATTTATCATATGAACCTACGAGGTAGTCATAACATTTGTAATATGCATGCTTGCACGTATTTGATTTATTTGCATCTAGTTAATATCGCTTATTACTCTAAAACTTGTCTAGACTCATGTTCGATTAACTTCCATTGTATCTAACACATTGTGTGTACATATAGACTAGCTTAGAGATGTTAAGAGTACTATCATGCATAACAAAATATCATAATGTATTCTTTAACATGCTCATGAACGTTAGTTCTTCAAAACTTTCAAGTTTCTCTTTAAAAGTCAACTTGAACTGACTTAACACATGTAAACTATATTTCACTCATGACCTACCCACATATACATGTTCATATGGTCAGAATATAAATATGATACCTATATATCAAAGTTTATTTCAAAAACTATAATTTTCGTTTAGAAATATCCGCTAGTGAGGCCCGTATGTTCATGTTACATTATGAAACATATATACACAATTTAGCATGCTTTTTATACATTTCTAGGTCACAATAATATGTGTCAAAAGTCAGAACCTCAACATCATACATACATGTCAAATTTACTTTTAAAAGCTCTAAGTTCCTTTTTAAATTCTAAGTTCACTTAGCAAGGGATTTTAATGAAGTTAAAACAACCCACGCTATCTCAATAAACACATATACCCATGCTGACATATTCCTCATGCTGGCCTAAGTAGTGTATTTAAGTTAACAATGACCAGATTGCAAACAAAAGTAGGAACTGTCTCTAGAGGCTGGCGCAGCTGCGCTGCGCCTCAGTTATAAACCGGCGTAGCTGCACCGTGCTTCGGCCAGCACCAGTGAGTTCCCTGCTTCGGCAGGTTTCAGCCCAAATCACAAAATTTCTTACGAATTTGCTCTTAGACTAATTACATTACCTTTTTAACACTTGCATTAGCTAATATGACAACCAATTTAACATTATCAATTCACCAAATCATAAATTCCAACTAAAATCAAGAATTAACAATTCTTAGAAATTTCAAAAAATAAGAATTGAAGAACATGAAATATACCTTCTGATAAATTGTGAATGAGCTTGCTGCTAATGAACTTTCCTACCACTATTGTATACTTGCTTTCTATTCTCTCTATAATAACTTACCAATATCTCAGCAAATGAAATAAGAAGGAGAGGAGCTATATTTATAAGCAATTGGATGTCCAGACAATGTTTTTCTCTCCCAAACCAAACCAACGGATTGAAGGATTGCATGAAGGTTGTGAAGGAGTAGGTAATTAGTGGTTGGAATCAATAATGAAAACCACTCCCCCCTTAATGATTGCTATGAAGCTATCCTAGTTTGCTGAGTTTGAGAAGGATGGTAGCCTTTAGCCTTTCACGTGTCTAGGAGAATTGTGGCTCTTATTATGGGACAACAAATACATGCTCAGCTATTGGTCAATGAACTATATGCTACACTTGTGTTATAATACACACACCATGCACTTAAGTTGTATTCACATAATACATGCTTAGGATAAAATTTTAATGTCATCATGTAATTCACCCAAATAATATTTCAATGTAGTAAATGTAATTTGCACACATATAATCCATGTACATTTTATCACAACGGTATAATTTTAATCGGGTATTATCATGTTACATTACTTCATCTATTATTTAATTAAATTATTGAAGTATTTATTAATCAATAATTGTTTATAACATATTCATGAGGTACTAATTAAAGGTTCACTCACACACATTGTCACATAAGCATTATTAATGTAGCTTTCACAACTTAATAACTTTACTATATAGTTTATGTATAATTGTTTAGTCACATTGCACTACACTTTTTATAACATATGTGTAACTACTATGTGTTATACTTTTAATTATCTCATGCTTGCACATAGCAATTAATTGAGCAAATATTATATTAATTAAGTAATCACTATATTATCAATTTATTTCCACAACAAAACTATTAACAATTATGAGATTAATTATCGCGTTCCTCGATAATTAAATAAATATAATCTTATTATATTTATAAACAAGTTACTTATTATTATACGACAAATAATCACATTCTCCAATAGTTTAATAAATACAAATCTCATTATATTTATAAACCATTTTCTTAGTATTATACTATTACTTGCAAAAATAATAAATCAACAGATTATTATTATATTTCTCATAATAATAATTAACAATTAATATAGATTAACTGTTCACTTAATAATTCATTTACTCTATAACTGATTATTATTCATAATAACACTTAATAACATTATTGTACGATTAACTATCACATGTATTGCACTCAATCAAATAATCAATTATAACTCTTATTATACACATCAATTATTTACTTGCAAATGTTTTGTTACTCATAATGACGTATTATAAATAATTACTTATTAATATGCTATTACTAATTACAACGATTAATTAATAATGTAATAATAATTAATCCTTCACTTATTAATTCCTTCATCATTTAATTTATTAAATCACCACCATTTCTCTTCTCACGCCACACAAGGCATTCTACAAGTTCGTTGAATTCCTCCATATTTTCTTCTAAATTCAATTTAATACAATTGAATTACTTATCTCATAACTCATAAACATTTCTGTTCCAATACGTATTCGTTTTCTTATTATATCAAATAAAAGAAAATTTTTAATTATTCATGAAATTCACGGTTCTTAGAGAACCTATATACGAAGGGTTTGATTTGATTTGCAAAAAGTCTTTGATTTGATTTGCAAAAGTATTTTGATTTGATTTGCAAAAGCTTCTTTTTTCAAAAAGATTATTGAAATGATAATTTGAAAGAAGGTTTTCAAACCCTTACGCTAACATAGGAATTGAAGCATATCGATACTTCAATTTTATCTTTCAGCCTTAAGGCTCCATTTGAATGGTGATTTTCGGGCTGCGAAGCATCCTCGACCACAACATATATACAAGTGTCGGTCTCCTCATGGGCATGACAACCATCGGAGGGACTCTGATACAACAAACCATATTTTCACTATGTTGAGACCTTAAATCCGGATAACCATTTTAAGGTCTTTTGTATGTACATTTTTTACAGAAAAATTGGTAGGATACATTTGTAAAGTGGAGTTTGTCCATCGTGGGAATCAGATTCTGATCAGTTTGATCATGAATCCCACGATTCCTAGACTCACATTGGGAGGCTGATAAACTTGCACAGCTCAAATTTGTACAGAAATATATCCTAATATCCCCAGAACCAATGATTCATCAGTAAATCCTGGTTCGCACCTGGCCGAAGCATCTCGTTCCCACTAGATAGTGATCTAAGGGCCGCGAGATAGCTTTTATAACTAAAACTGGAAAAACGCTAGATTTAAATAAATCTCATCCATTCTAGCTTCCTGATTCTTTCTTGACCTATTTTGAACCGTTTTGAAAGCTAGAGTTGGCGAGATTTAAAGAAATCTAGTTCGCCAGCAGAAATGTCAATGCCGATTCATATCAAGTGAATATTTAAAGCAATAATTTAATAAAAATAAGTAAAGCCATATATATAATTATATATATAAGAAAGCTGTAAAGGGCGATGGGTTTTCACTCACAAGCCTGTACTAGAATTGAAGTATATATATAAATTCATAAAAGCTGTAAATAGCCACGGAATGATATAGGCTTTGATAGAATTAAAATATATATATATATATATATATATATATATATATGAAAGCATAAAAAGGGCGATGGGTTTTTATGCCTGTGCCCGGACTGGAAAGTATATATATATAAAGATGTAAAAGCCACGAAATGATCTAGGCTGGACAGAATTGAAATATATATATATATAAAAATAGTAAAGGGCGGTGGGTTTTCACTCCGAGGCCCGGACTGGAAAGTAAATATATATTTAGACAGAAAAATAGTCAAACCAGGAGTAGGAAGATAACCCAGTATAATGAATGGTGCAAAAACAGTAAAAAGGCCATAGAATGATCCAGGCCGAACTGGAATGTAAATATATATATAGACAGAAAAGTAGTCAACCAGGACTGGGAAGATAACCCAGTATGGTGAATGTTGCATATATATGTATATATATATATAAGTAGTAAACTACCGTGAATTTGACATCCGGGCTTGACTGAATTGAAAAGTTAGTATATATACAAAAAAAAAAGCCAAACCCAGACTGGAAAGATAACCCAGTCTGGCGAAGTTGCTCAACACGAAGATGCAATTATATAAAAGCTGCTGGAAGCAACGGATCGTCAATCCGAGTTGTAAAAATGCCAAAAAATTTGTTTAGGTACTAAAATGTACCAAAAGTTAACAAAAACGACCACGGAACTGAGTTCCGGGTATATTTAGAAAACGAAACTTGATATGCAAGTGTATAAAAGTGTGAAGAAGTAATAATAACTTTTTAATCATAAAAATACTCACAATGGACTGCTACACGGGCTTTTTGTCAAATTATAGGCTTTAAACGTCCAAATCTACCGGTTATTTTCTGATATGTGGTAGTATGTGGGTATATTTACGTGTTAGAGTGAAAAAATTTGGGTTTGGAAGACAAGAAAATAGCTATAAAATCAAACGGGCAGGGGTTCAGAGTGTTTTTTAATTGAAAATGAGCTGAGGGTGCACTCATATATATAGACCAGGTGGAAGCGGCTCTATCTGCTGCTACCTCCACTCTACCTATTGCTCCACGTGGTAGGTAGAGGTGGTGGGCTTCGTTACATTGAAGTGCGTGCACTCCGAGCAATGCGATGTCAGATTCAAAACATTTTAACTTTTGATCGGAGAGTCCATTTGAGGCGTGCTATATCTTTCCGGAAAGCCCTCGCCAAGAGTGTGAAATAACATGGGATAAAACCTTTTTCGAGTCCAAACAGATGGCTTCATAACCAGGTCTTTGATTCTCCACATTTTGCACGTTGAGCTGTCTTACGCTATTTTCACTCGGGATCAATGTTATGGTTCTTTCTGACCTTGATGGCATCAGTTCGACTTGGTTTTGACCGAATCAGTTTTAAGCTGGTAAAATGACCATTTTGCCTCTCCAGGGTTGTTTATTGTGCTGGCACGGTCTTCGGCTGTCTTCCCGAGGTTGCTCGCCGAGGTTTGGCTTCTAGCCGATTCTGTTTGCCTCAGGGTCGTCTCCGAAGCTGACTTGGTCTTCCCAAGGTTGACTCTGGGGATAATGTGATGCTTCGAGTTTGTCTCTGAAGGTTGAATTGGCTTCCCAGGGTTATCTTTGGGGCTGAACTAGATCTCTCGGTTGTGACCGGGGCTTAACTGTACCTCCCAGGTTGCGACCAAGGCTGAATTGATATCTCGGTATTAAAATCGGGGTTGATCTTATGGCCCGATATTGAGATTGGGGTTGAACTGATGATCTGGTATTGAGACCGGGGTTGAACTGATGGCCCGATATTGAGATCGGGGTTGAACTGATGGCCCGGTATTAAGACCGGGGTGGAACTGATGGCCCGGTATTGAGACCGGAGATGTGGTTGTCCCGGTATTGGTGACCGGAGTTGAGTTAACATCCCGATATAGGTGATCGGGGCTGAGTTGACATCCCGATATTGGTGACCGGGGTTGAGTTGACATCCCGATATTGGTGATCGGGATTGAGTTAACGATTTTGCCCTTCTACAGGGTTAGTACTAGGAATGCAAAAATTTTGAGTGTCTACAGATGCGCCTCTTTATCATGTTTATGCAATGCAATGGAATGAACATGATAAAGATTTACTAGAAACTTGAAATATGACAGGATATTAATGATGTAAATCGCAATGCAATGAATGTTAAAATGTTTTCGTAAATCGCATTTCGCACTTCGCACTTCGCAAATCACATATCACATCGCAAATCGCATATCGCATATCGCATCGCAAATTGCTTACCCAGACCAGTCATGAATGATGTATGTGTTGGGGCTGATTTCAATGGTTGACTTTCATCAGTGCTGCTGATGTCTATGCTGGTGTTAACTTCAATTGTTTGATTTCTATCGGTGTTGCTGATGCTTTGTTTGATGAAGATAAACTAAAATGTTTTCTACATTTCTGCTGGGGATGACGTCCTTTATGATAGCCTTTGATGTTACCTTGGTTTTAAGACCAATGGTTTCCCCAATCTGTCGATACTATCAGGGGGCAGATTTTCTCTTGGCTGATGTCGTTGTACATTTATGAAGGCTCCTCTGCTAGGGATATATCTCTTTTGCCGAGTTACCTCAGTGGGTGCTCCCGATGCCTATCATGATGATAACTTACACCGGTAGTTTGCAATAGTTCCTACCCTGATGGTAGGGACAATGGTTGATCATTGGACTTTCCCGATACCTACTCGAACGGTAGCAGACTTTTTCATCGAGTTTGTGTATTTAATATTTATGCATTTTTTACTCTATTGGGTATGTATGCCTAACCTTTTAATGGAGATGTGCGCTGATGTAGATCTTGTTGCACATGTGCAGACCAGACATGATATGATGATCTTAATTTATCCTAGGTTGATGCATATGCTTAATTGAATTGATGTAGAACTATACCTCACCCTTTCTAAGGCAATTTAGAGTTTCTTTTCATGCATAGATTTTGATAGGCTTAGCAGCTCTAACTCCCTTATGGCTCCTTTTGTCATTCGCAGAGCAGACTTGGATGTTCCTCTTTCATATGTCGTCTTTGGTGGGGGTCTCGCAGAGGCGGCTATTTCTGAATCTAGATCTGGCATTGGTACCTCTGCCGGTTCAAAAACTGATGGCTTTGCTAGGAGATATCCCGATATCTTCACTGAAGTAGTATTTAACGACTTACATCACTGGTTCCTTCTCTGATGCTACGATGGATTGACGCCAACGGTTTGCTCATTGAGTATGAAAAGGGGCAAGCTCTTTACTTATGACCTTTCTGGATTAGATGCTGGCTGGGCCAATGACCCGGGTGTTACTGACGTTCTATAAGATGTAGCCCATTCTTTCAGTGCCCAGATTTGAATTTCGATGTAGAGGTCTTGACTTGTGAGGACTTGGCGCATGTTGACATGTTTAATGATGTAGATTTCATTTGTCATACCTTTTGTCATCAGGCATCTTTTTTCCCAAGTTAAGGGCTTTCTTGAGAATTTTTCCCTTTTGTGGAGGAACAGCTTATGTCGCCTTGATTTTATTTTTTATTTTTTTTAGGAATTCTCCCTTTTCTTTTGATGAGTAACTTGGTCTCGCCATAGATCCTTTCTATTTCTTGGAATCGGCAATGCCCCAGCTCTTTCGCAGGTTGTTACTGGGGTTCACAGAAAAAACTAGCTTTGTTGACCGCATCCAGAGTGAGCAATATCCTGCACATTAGACAAATAACAAACTGTGCCCAAAATCTGGATGGCTCGGGCCGTCGGGATTAGTATGATCTTGTGAATGAGGCATTTAAAGTTTAGAGTTTATGAAAATGAATGCTTGCATTCAATGCGCTCTTATCTAATCGCTAAAGATCTTGAAAAGGAGTATGTGAATGAATTTTTCCTAAGGAAATCAAAATTTTCATTTAACAAGTTATGAAATCGCAAGAAAACTTTTAAGCGTCCATGGTCATTTTTCATGGGTAGGATCAGATTCAAAAGACTCATCTCCCTTCATCAGAGACACCTCATCTTCACTCTAAACACTACTTCATAAAATTAAACATCATATGACATGCGCACTATGAGTGACGCAACCCTTAGCAGGGGTTTCTCTTCTATAACTTTAGATGATCTCAATTTTATCTTGCAAAATTTTTCTATTTTCCTCGCTTAACTTTGTCTCGTTTTCTTAGGCTTTTCAAAGTTACCCATGTAAAGAGTTTGGACCAATGACTCCTAAACCAAATGGTTTTAGGGCACTAAGTGTTAAGACACCCCTTCGGGTTTACTGGCTCAAGTAACAAAGGCCACACTTCGAGACAAGTCAGGCAGTCTACTCTTTTTGATCCTCACCTGAGCTTGTACAAGATTCATTTTCTTAGGCTCTAAATTACCCGTGTAGCAAGTGTTGGGCCGGTGACTCCCAAACCAGATGGCTTCAGGGCACCAGGTGTAGAGACACCCCTCGGGCTTAATTACTCGAGTAACCTAGGCCACGATTTGGATATACTCAGGTTTTGACTTCTTCTTCTTATAATGCTCATTTTCTTAGGCATTGAGTTACCCATGTAACGAGCGTTGGGCCGATGGCTCCCAAACCAGATGGCTTTAGGGCACCAGGTGTAAAGACACCCCTCAGGCTTAATAACTCAAGTAATCCAGGCCACGATTCGAGACATTAGGCTGGCTACTAATCATCATCCTTCTCGTCATAGTCTCATACCCCATAAATAAGAGTTAGGGTGATCGCAAAGTGCAGACATGCATATGAGGTCAAGTTTGTTCCAAAAAGCACTTTAAACTAGGATATCGTGCCTAATCAAAAGGTCGAATTGTCTTAATTCTCTAATCATTCCCGTGATTCTTGCTCCACGGACGCTTATCAGAATTAATCTAATTCATAACAAGTTAAGCTTCTTCTCTTTTTAAACCTTTTCCTAAGATTCTAACGCAAGATTTAGCTATACTTAACATGTATACCATTGCCAATGCATGTGACTAGAAATTGAAAGCACATAAAGAGATGAAAGAGTCGTACTTTATCAGTGGATCGCAGTATTCTAAGAAAATTATGATTGGAAAAGACAGATTGATCATACCGGATCGCTAATAATGGAAGCTCTAATGATGACAGACCATGATGATGGTGCTGACTGGTGCATTTTCATTGGATGGTTGATAAATGCCCCATTGATGAATTATCAAAACTTCTGAAATTGGTCCAGTCTTGTTGTAAGGGTCTCAACATCGGGTTGTCTTTGATTTTGAACTTGCCCCGGTCTTGCTTGTCATATAGGATGATTGCTTTATTGTATGTTTAATCGATGGGCTGATAAGATGCCAAGATCGCAAAAGTCTTTTACCTCATAACCCACATGGTGAACATGTAGTGGATAGGGGCCTTGATGTTTGGATGCCCCAATCATTTATTCTGACTTGTGGGCGCAATTAACTTTGATGGTTGATATCGAAAGGCCTGCGAATTCCACAGAATTGGACTCAAAGGCTTATGATGGTTGGTGATATGATGGCTTTGACCGGATTTGGTTTGATCTGTGAAGTTTAATCCATGGCCTTTAGCTCAGGGCACAGGTCATCCGGTATGAGATGAACTTTGCCATCACGGTAGCCTATGTGTTTCTATTGGTCAAAGGAGATCAAGTCTTCTCGCACATCAGGAGTGATGAGTTGTTGACACGTTGCATCCTATGATAATTGCCATTTCATCCCTGTGACTAGTCGTCTTGATGTATCGATGTCTCTTCCTTTTAAGACTTGCTCTGGATTTGATGGAACAATATTGAGGTGTCGTTGGGTCCTCTCAATATAGGTCACTGACTCTAGGGGTTTTTCTTGGATGTAGGCCTTTAAGGTTTTGCCTTCATAATTTGACTCCTATGCCGGACGAGTATGAGCGCCTCACGGGTTTGGCGTTAGATATGCCATATGTCAGGACATTCATTAGTGACATGAGATGACCTTTCATGACCGTGACTGGTCTGAGACATAGAGTCGTCACGGAGGAGATTACTGCTGGGCATGCGTTGTCCCTGGACTTTTCGATCAATCGCTTTGGCCAGTTGGACAGCTCAGAGCGATAGTCAGGAGATTTTATCAGTGCCCACAGATAAGTGGCAGTTTGCATGTGTAGACGTTCTGCTGATGTGCGTCACTGCTTGTTTGTACATGCCCCTATAGGGACTACCTGGACACAGGCTTGATGGTAGTGGTTCATGCCCTCAGACAGGGTTGTACGATTCTACCAATGGTATTAGCCGAGACTTTGAGGTTGGATACTTTCTGCCGTATCCATCCAGGGGGATTTTTCAAAGGCAGCGCCGTTCTGCTGTACGTGTGGTTCATGACACATTTGAACCCTATTGGCACTTTTCGACATCATGGGTATTACTTTACCCATGAGATAGCTATGTATTACTCCTTCTGGCCAGCGGAGTGTTCAGATGCGGCATCATAGTCGGGCTTTTTATTGGAGATCTAGCATCCCTTTTTGATTATGCCATGCTCAGGGATGAGTTCTCCCTAGAGCTTTATCACTCATGCAGTTGGCATGGAATGTCAGTGCCGATTCATATCAAATTAATATTTAAAGCAACAATTTAATAAAAATGAGTAAAGCCATATATATATAATTATATATATAAGAAAGCTATAAAGGGCGATGGGTTTTCACTCGCAAGCCCGTACTGGAATTGAAGTATATATATATATATATATATATATATATATATTTATAAAAGCTGTAAATAGCCACGGAATGATCCAGGCTTTGACAAAATTAAAATATATATATATATATATATATATATATGAAAGAGTAAAAAGGGCGATGGGTTTTCACGCCTGTGCCCTGACTAGAAAGTAAATATATATATTTATAAAAAGCAGTAAAAGCCACTAAATGATCCAGGCTTGACAGAATTAAAATATATATATATATATATAGTAAAGGGCGGTGGATTTTCACTCTGAGGCTCGGACTGGAAAGTAAATATATATTTAGATAGAAAAATAGTCAAACCAGGACTAGGAAGATAACCCAGTATAGTGAATGGCGCAAAAATAGTAAAAAGGCCACAGAATGATCCAGGCCGAACTGAAATGTAAATATATATATATATAGACAGAAAGTAGTCAACCAGGACTAGGAAGATAACCCAGTATGGTGAATATTGTATATATATGCATATATATATATAAGTAGTAAACTACCGTGGATTTGACATCCGGACTTGACTGAATTAAAAAGTTAGTATATATACAATTAAATATATACAAAAAAAAAAAAAAGCAAACCCGGACTGGGAAGATAACCCAGTCCGGCAAAGTTGCTCAACACGAAGATGCAAGTTTTGTAAAAGCTGCTGGAAGCGACGGATCGTCAATCCGAGTTGTAG
This sequence comes from Panax stipuleanatus, assembly GCA_020205555.1. Lineage (NCBI taxonomy): Eukaryota > Viridiplantae > Streptophyta > Magnoliopsida > Apiales > Araliaceae > Panax > Panax stipuleanatus. Next base: position 91,115,993 of record CM035117.1, read on the forward strand.
AATTGCCAGAAAATTCGTTTAGGTACTAAAATATACCAAAAGTTAACAAAAAAAGCCACGGAACTGAGTTCCAGGCATATTTAGAAAACAAAACTTGATATGCAAGTGTATAAAAGTGCGAAGAAGTAATAATAACTTTCTGATCGTAAAAATACTCACAATGGACTGCTACACGGGTTTTTTGCCAAATCGTAGGCTTTAAACATCCAAAACTACCAGTTATTTTCTGATATGTGATAGTATGTGGGTATATTTACGTGTTAGAGTGAAAAAATTTGGGTTTGGAAGACAAGAAAATAGCTGAAAAACCAAACGGGCAGTGGTTCAGAGCGTTTCTAAATTAAAAATGAGCTGGGGGTGCACTCATATATATAGACCAGGTGGAAGCAGCTCTATCCGCTGCTGCCTCCACTCTACCTGCCGCTCCACTTGGTAGGTAGAGGTGGTGGGCCTCGTTGCATCGAAGTGCGTGCACTTCGAGCAATGCGATGTCAGATTCAAAACTTTCTAACTTTTAATCGGAGCGTTCGTTTGAGGTGTGCTATATCTTTCCGAAAAGCTTTCGCCAAGAGTGTCCAAATGACATGGGGTTGATCTGATATCCCGGTATTAAAACTGGGGTTGATCTGATGGCCCGGTATTGAGACCGGGGTTAATCTGATGGTTTTGTATTGAGATTGGGGTTAAACTGATGGCCTGGTATTGAGACCGGAGATGTGGTTGTCCCGGTATTGGTGACCGAAGTTGAGTTAACATCCTGATATAGGTGACCGGGACTGAGTTGACATCCCGATATTGGTGACCGAGGTTGAGTTAACGATTTTGCCCTCCTGCAGGGTTAGTACTAGGAATGCAAAAATTTAGAGTGTCTACAGCAAGTATGTAGGTGCTTATTGGAAAATAAGTTCACTGAACGTGGCTCGCTGAGTAATACCTAATGGAGTTTTACTTGGCTATCAATAGGAATTCCTCAAGTGATAGTAGTACAAGTGATCCTTGGATTTGATATCATCATAGTATCTTGTGTATGATAAGTTATACATTGACATGTCTCTTAAGACCTTTAAGGTATATCAAAGGGTATGCTTGGGTATAATAAGTTATATATGGAGATAATGAATGATCAATAAAGAATCTACCGCTTCTAGTAAAACAAGAGAATGTCCAATGTGATTCGATAAAAGAGAACCCAGGAATCATTGGCCAAGGTGGAATGAAATTAGAAAGAAGTTTCTAATTTCATTATTTGGTGTTGTGCATTTAGGATCGAAATACATATAATTAAATAAAATAAGACTTGATAGTAATTCCATGTCTTATATTTAATTGGGACATTGTACAGTGGAAGGATTGAATTGTACGATAACTATTAACTCAAAGGTTCTTTTATGATTAATGTTAAAATCTATATTATCTGAAAAGGTGTTGATCGCTAAGGGGACTTACCCTTATTGTAGAATAAATGTTATTTATATAAATAAATTAAATATTTTAATTTATTTATTTAAATAAGATTAAAATTGTTCTAATTCATTTATTCACAACCGGTTTAATATGGAGAACCTAAAGGTTCACACCATAAAAGAAAGAATATTTATTAAAGAAGCTAATGGCATGATCGTAATAATAAGTTATGTATATTTAATTTAATCTATGGTAATCGAATTAATTAAATAGCTTAATATTTATTATTTAATATTTTGGAAATATTAAATATAAATTAATAAGAGGAGTCTTATTATTATTAGTACTATTATTATTATTATTTGATTCCTGAAGGAGTTTAAGAATTAATTAATAAGATACTCTCATATATATTCCTAATAAGATTAGGAGGTTAATTAATTAAAAGAGTTTAATTAATTATTCCTAATAAGATTGGAAAGCCTAATTAATTAAAAGGGTTTAATTAATTAATATGAAACCCTAATCTTAAATTGTTTAGGAGGGCTGCCTACATCTATAAATAAAAAAGTCTTATTATGGAACAATGTGACACACTTCATTCTAAGAGTTGGGAGAGTACACCATTTCTATAGAGATAGAAACTAGGGTTAGCCAAACACCCATCTTCTTGAATTCTTATTCTTTCTTGGTGGATCATCTCTAGAGGCCAAACACTTGGGTGGCTAACGTTGATCAAAGAAAGGAATCTAACCCAATAAATTCAAGGAGAGCAAGAAAAGATTTGGAGTTATACTCGTATATGAGGAAGCTAGAATCTTTAAGGGTATGAATCTCCTTCTTCATCTCTTTCGTTTAATTAATAATTGCGCGTAAAGGATGATCCGGGTATATGGTTTGTAAAATTTTAAAACCCTGATTTATCATGTTTCCAAGTATTTTATGCAATTTGATTGTGTCCGTAAATCTTACAAACCTAACAGTGGTATCCGAGCCAAACATTTATGCGAGTTATTAATTGTTTAGATTTGATATGTGTTTTGAACAATTTTTTTTGGGCATAATTATTTGCATAGATTCATGTTTTTTTTGGAGAAAACTGCATAATTCGCGAAATGAAAAAAAACTGAATTTGAAGCCTGGCGCTGCTGCGCCGGATTATTAGTAATCTGGGCGCTGCAGCACCGGATCCGGGTAATGTCTGATAACCTCGCGCCGCAGCGCCTGATTAACAAAGTAATTGGGGCGTCGCAGCGCCTGGTCGGACCTTTGGAAGGGGTGACCCGGCGCCGCAGCTCTTGAAATCAATTGATTCTCGGCGCTGAAGCGCCGGTACCCAGAAAATAAATAAAATTTTTATTTTATTTATATATTAGATTTTTAATTAAGATAAAAGGTTTATTTTAAATAGAAATTGGATTCCATATTTTTCAGTAATTCTAAATTTAAATAAAGTATTTTATTTTATTTGGAATTGGATTTCATGATAACTAATTGGAGATGAAATTGAATTCCTTGTTTCCTTAAAAAAGGAGTTTATTTGTGAATTAAGAAAAGGGATTCCATATTTCATTAAATAAAGGAGTTTATTAAGATATGAAATAGGATTTAATATTAATCAAAACAAACTTTTATTTTGATAAGGAATTGGATTCCACATATTTTATTTTTTCCATAACAGTTTTAAAAGTTAAAATAAAGTAGTTTATTTTGACTTGGAATTGGATTCCATGTTAATTAAAATAAAGGAGTTTATTTTGATTAAATAATTTGATTAAAAATAAAGGAGTTTATTTTATTCAAAAATGAATAAATTAAAATAAAAGGTTTATTTTGATTTAAATTTAGATTAAAATAAAAGAGTTTATTTTGATTCAAAGTTGAATTTTATGCTAACCAAAATTTCCCATTAAATTGATATCAATGTATATATTGAATGTTTATTATTCATGAGATGAATGTTTTATTTATTAATGTATATGTTGATGTGTATGATAATAAATTGGGTTGATTATGGACTATTTACCAATATTATTGGATTTTGTTTTAGTCGATTGCATAAATGTATGAGTTTTATTAAATGGGGTCTGCGTACCTCGTCTTCTCTAATTTTCTTGATATAAATTCTATCTCTCTCCTATGTACTTCCCCTTGACTGCTGATCCAGGTTTCTATTTATTGTAAATAGTTTATGTAATAGGATTAGTTAGAATTACTTGAAGAATTGGAGATCAAGGAGCAATGAGCGCATGAAGACCCGTTTGTAATGGAGCCCGAGATTTAAATGTAATAGTTATATTTAAATTTAATTCTTGCACCCCTAGGTTTGACCTTTTAGTTCACTTGGTGGCTCTAGTGAACCAAACTAGAATAAAGTCTATAATCAATCCAAGTAGAATATAGTATTCTATATGTGCATGCTTATTATATATATTATAAAACATGTTCCGCATGTTAATTAATATGACGCGTATTTTATATATATGTGTGCATTCGCGCTAAACAAGATGAGATAAATAATAACAAACCCCTCAAAGGATTTATATTAAGTCCTAAGCGTTCAAAACATATTTGAAATATCGAACGTCGCCTTCTAGAATGATAAATTTAATAGAGTATTAAATATTTAATATGAGTTTATTGTGTCACCACAAGACAAGTATTAAATATTTAAGATGTTGATTTATCACATTTGATGCTTATAACGAAATTAAACAATACTGTTTTGTTGTGTCACCACAAGGATGGTATTTTTTTATTTTAATATATGTAAGTGCTAGGTTGAACTTAACTTAGATAATTTTGGTTCGGATGTGTCACCACTTAATCAAAATAATCTAGAGGCAAAAGGAGTTACATGATGATGTAATTGACTAGAGTTGTCTACTTATTTATTTATATATAGTTTGTTGTGTCACCACAAGGCTATATACATTTGAAATGGGATCCTTATTCTCACTAGCAAATCTTTAATTAAATTTGTCGAACTATATATTGTGAGGGTAATATTGTTTGAAGAAAATAATGGGAGATACCAATTTAAAATAAGACCTAAATTATTTTGTTAATTAATAAATGAATGTATGCTATAATGTTGTTAAATACAAATTTATTTACAGAATTTTATAATGTCTAAATTACTATCACTTCATAGTATATTAGATGCTAATTAACCAGATCGAATTAAACGGTTTGGTTAAGGAATTTGAGAATAGTTCTCAAGGCTAAAAAGTTATCTTATGTCCTTAATACGCCTATTCCTGCAATGGTTGCAGACAATTCCTCTGAGGAAGATATTACTACTTTTAGAAAGTAGCAAGATGATGCATAGTTGGCTCAATGCATCATGCTCGCATCCATGAGTAACGAGCTTCAGCGTCAACATGAACCTATAGATGCTCCTACTATATTCCTATCCTTCAAAGAGTTGAATGGTGAGAAAAGTAGGACTAATAGATATCAGATATCTAAGGAGTTCTTTCGATATAGAATGACTGATGGTACTACAGTACAGACACATGTCCTAAAATTGATCAATTTATTTGAACAATTAGGACAGCAGGGTTTTGTCATGGATGGAGATTTGAGCCAAGATTTGATCTTGCACTCACTCCCGGACTCCTTCTCATAATTATTGTGACTTTTTAGATGTACAAGCTAGATGTCAGCCTCGCTGATTTGCTTAAACATGTTCAAAAACTATTGAGAGTCACTTTCCAACCAAGAAAGACCAAGTCTTACTAGTAGGGGCCAAATGATCTTCTGAAAAGAAGAACGATTCAAAGATGGTAAATAGAAAGGCAAATACAAAGGATAATAAGAACAAAACTAATATAGATAGCAAAGGAGTTTACTTTCACTACAGCAAGCCTGGACACTAGAATATAAACTGCAAGAAATATCTTGCAGAGGCTAACCACAAGAAGCTTAGTGAAGCTTCGGTTACATATACAGGTTTGTCAATGATTGAAATAAATTTTTCAATAAGTAAAGTTTCTACTTGGGTATTGGATACCGGTTATGGTTCTTATAAATATAGATTTATGAAGGGACTAAGTAGAAGTAGAAAGCTAAACAAGGGGAAGTCTTCCTGTGTGTGGGAATAGAGCAAAGGTTGGTACATTAACTATATAAACTTATTGTTTAGCGCTGCCTACGAACAAGTCCTTTAGTTTAAATAATTAACAATTTACTGAATGGAATTTACATACTTGACTTACATGGAAAAAAAATTAAATTGAACAAACTAGTAAAAGAAAAGGAGATGATCATTCAAAGAGTTGAATATTTGTATTTGGTGAAATATAAGTCTGAATCATTTGAAGGGTTCAAAGAATTCAGAAATAAAACTAATTGGCAAGGTTTTAGGATTCTTCGATTGGATCGAGGAATAAATACTTGTGCAATAAGTTTTAAGATCATCTTAAAAGGTTTTTTCACAATGGACATTTTCTGATACACAATAATTGATTGGTGTAGAAAAATCGAACCTTGTTAGATATGGTGCGGTCCATAATTATTTTACCGACATTCCAATATCCTTCTGGGGTAATGACCTAGAAACGGCTGCATATCTACAAAATAAGGTAACCTCAAAATTCGTCCCCAAGAATTCATAATAGTTATGGACAGGGAGGATTCCTAATCTTAAGTATGTTAAGATAAAGGGTTGTCCAGCTTATGTGAAAAGATTTCAAAAGGATAAGCTTGGGACAAGATTTGACAAATACATATTCATGGGCAGCACCGGCCCTTAGTTAAAGCCCAAGGTGCCCAGGCTTTAAACCCACTAAAATTGACAAATTTTTTGGGCCCCAAGAGATATTTTTGTTATGTATATATACACCCAAATAAAAGAGCCCAACCCACATCAGTTTAAATTTAAAGGCCCGCAAAAAATTTACCCAATGAAATAGGCCCAAATCTCAATGGCAGACTTGTAGTTTTGGTATTCTTTCGTATTAATGCTCTTTTGTTCAAGAAAAGTTTTTAGTTTTTTTATGCCTATCTTAATAACAATTCGCAAAAGGCCCATTTTTTTTTGTTATCGCTTTAAGCCCTTAAAAACTCAGGGTCGGCCCTGTTTGTGGGACATCCTAAAGTAAGTTTAGAGTAAATGTTCTATAATCCTACTTAGCAAAAGGTGTTTGTTGCGAAACACGCTGCCTTCTAAGATAAAGGTATTTATCATTGAAGGGCTAGTGGGAGGATAATAGATCTTGAAGGAGTTCAAGAATCACAAATCACTATTAGTCAAAAGTAGGAACATGTAGATAGACCTACTGTACCACAACCGAATCGTGGATCTGGAATAGTACTAAATATACCTGGGAGGTATAGATTCATCATAGATGATGATGATGAGGTACGCATCATAAAGGATGATGATCCAGTAATACACGATAAGGCTAAGAGTTGTAGACACTCAGAGAAATGGCAAATGACCATAAAATTTGAAATAGATCTTTAGAGAAAATGGTAAGGTGGAGACCTATAAGGCCGGACCATTTTTGAAAAGGTTTTCAAATAAAGTCAAGAAGTTGATTGTGATAAGACCTTATTAACGGTAGTAATGCCCAAGTCCATTTGGATTTTACTTGCGATTGTAGCTTAATATTACTATATCTGGCAAATAGACGTGGAGACGCCTTTCCTCAAATATATATATATATATATATATATATATATATATATTAGAAGAAAATGTATGTATGATGCAACCAGATGGATTTGTTTCAATGGTTGAAGCAAATCATATATATGAGCTACAACAATCCATTTATAGATTAAAGCAAGCTTCTCAAAGATGGAACATTTATTTTGATGAGGCAATCAAAAGAGTTTGATTTTATCAAAAACGAGAATGAACCTAGTGTGTACAAAAGGGTCAGTGGGAGCGCTGTGACATTCCTAGTATTATATGTTGATATACTACTGATAAGGAATGACATACCAGTGCTATAATCAGTAAAGATAAAGTTGTCTAACATTCCTCCATGAATGATTTGGGTAAAACATCCTAAATTGGGGATATAAATCTATATAGATAAATTTAAAAGGATTCTCGGCTTAACCCAAGAAACGCATATTCATTTGATGCTAAAGGCATTTAGCATGGTAAACTCCAAGAGATGTCTCATGATGATTAGTCATAGAGTGTATCTCTCTAAAATTATCCTCAATAAAAGAGAGATCGCATGAGTTACTATCATGTATGCAATGAAATGTACGAGACTTGATGTTGATCAGTCATATTCTAGAGATGATCACTGTAAGACAGTGAAAAATATCTTAAAGTACTTAACCGATACTAAGGATGTAATCATGATTCATGATGGGTCTGAATTAAAACTAGAGGACTAAACAAACTCAAGTTTTTTCAGACTGACCAAGACGATAACAAATCCACTTTAGGATAAGTCATTACCTTGAAAGGTGGTGTTGTGAATTGAAAAGGTTCCAAACAATAAAGAGTTGCTGGTTTAATGATAAAGGCCAAGTATATAGCTGTAAATGAAGCTGCAAGTTGATGTTTCAGATAAAAAGTTCATTACAGAACTAGAAATAGTTCTTAAATCTCATCTTGGATCCAAATATGTGTTGTGGCACTTTCATTTGATTAAAGGAATCATTGAAAGAGGAGAAGTCACTATAGAGATAGTGAATTCTCAAGAACAATATTACATATCCATTTACTGAAGCTTATCTAGCAGTAGGATAATCATCACTTAGAGAAGAAAGGTATTAGATACCATGACGATTGGCTTTAGTGCAAGTGGGTGATTGAAAGTAGTATATGTAAGACCCAAAATTTTATGAATAAGATTTAATTTTCTTTATATATTATTTTGAACTAGTAAGGTGTTGATTTGATAAATGTGATAAGTTATGGGTGAGATGTGCAAAGTTTACAAAGTAAGCAAGTGGTTATAAAATATTCGTTGTGTCGGAGAATATTCGTTTGGTCGAGGAATATTCTTTTTGTCGGAGAATATTCGTACGACGGCGCAGTCATTGGTGGACCCCACAACGGAATGAATGTCGGATATAGAAAGTGACAGCAGTAACCTTTTTTATAAAAATAACAATAAAACTGTTACTGTTAGTACTATTGAAATACCCGATGGTTAAAATACAGTAATACGTGGTATTGCACATTAGCACACGGTATTGCACAGTATTTTGAATTATTGATTCTTACGTAGGAAGACACTTACTCAATTATTGTTACAGTAATTACTGTTTAATATTTTATATTATTGATTCAATAATTGCATAATATTTTATTGGTTCAATATTTGCTACGTTGATATTTTATATCCATAAGTGCTACTTTGCTATTTTATATTATTGATTCAATAATTGTCATTGCACATTATTTCAAATTATCAAATCAATAATTCATATTATTTGAATAATATTATTAGATAGCATTATTGGCAATGTCTAAGGAAGTTCTGTCTAGGAAAGGGGTTGATTAATTGCGCGCTAGTAAGGAGAAATCCTTATCAGAAGGCCCCCTCTTTTTTGAGAACGACCTGGTTGTCAATATTGTAGTTCTGTAATATTATTTGTGAATAATTAATTTTTGATATATATGATAAGAAAATATTTATTCAATGTGGATTTAAACGGAGAAATTTTTAACATGTGACATTTGTTGAAAGTTGGTATTTTATCTTGTCCAATAAAATAATTCATTCAAATATATTATTATAATATTACATTATAGTAGTATGATGTGATTATATAATTGTATGATTTTTATAATTTGAATGGTAACATTATTATAGTAAATTCATGGTATAAAAGTTAAACGAGGTGGAAGAGTGCAAATTGAATTTGAACTCTTATGATGCAAACAATGATGTCATCGGAGCGATGAGGTAAGAAATGATGTCATCAGAGCGATGAGGTAAGCAATGATGTCATAGATCGATGATGTAAGCGATGATGTCATAAATTATGGCGAAAAGACTATTTTACACTTACTCTACCGAGCCTATAAATAGAAGCTCATTTCTTCATTATTTCTCACCAATTCACTAAAGCTATAGAGAGACAAAGTATAGAGAGAATAAGAGAGGAAGAAGAAGAGTATTCTGCTATTACAATAGTGCAGTCTCCAAATTTTAAGATAAGGGGTATTATTTCTTTCGTTTTCATGAAGAGAGTTATTTTCTTTCAATATTCGTAAGGGTTGTTATTCCATTCTTTATTATTCTGTTGGAATAACCTGTCTACGCGGACTACCACATGCATGGTGAAATCCTGTTGTTATTCTATTCTTTATTATTCTGTGGGAATAACCTCTCTACGCGGACTACTGCATGCCTGGTGAATAACCCTTCGTATTCAGCTGTTATTAAATTGTGAAAATAATCTGTTTGAGCGGACTACCGCCAGACGGGTGAAAATTCAATTGCAGTTTCGTATATTGTTTCATTTCAGATTTTTAACTCTAAACTTACTACGGTAAGTATTGCTTCTATAATTCCTGAAATGATCATATATTACTTGAGTTTTGCTCTTCATCTAATATTATTTAACTGGAATATTGGTCTGAACTTTCTTGTGAAATTTTTATCTTTTATTGTCAAGTTACTATTCACGAGTTACTATTCATGAGTTACTATTCACGAGTTACTATTCACGAGATACTATTCACGGTAAAAAATATATTTTTTTTCTTCCAAATCATCTTTGATTGGATCCAGGTTTTGATCTTCATTCTTGAACTCTGGATAAATTCTCTAATATTTGTCCTTATCTCACTGGATCTGTTATTCGTATTATTTTTCATCATCCTCAGTTATAAATGGTGATATAACTGAATATCTTTGGCCTGTAGTGCAAAGATGAATAATTACGTGATGAATATCTTTGGCCTGTAGTGCAAAGATGAATGATTACCTGATGAATATCTTTGGCCCGTAGTGCAAAGATGGACAGGTGTTGAGATGAACATGACCAACTGATGATACAAATGAATATCTTTGGCCCGTAGTGCAAAGATGGATATTTGATTCGAGATGTATATTGATTGATGTTACAGGAATAAAATATTGATTATGGACTTTTAAATCAAAGAAGATAGTAGACATCATTCTCTACTTAACTCTTCTAATGAATTGTTATTTTCGCTGCGAATATTGATCTAAAACTTGTTGTCCATAATATTTTATCTAATTTATTGAAGGCTAACGATAATTTATTTTTCATTATCTTAGTCATAATATTCTTTACTGGGCTAGTTGAGCTCACCCTTTTTCTTCCATTATTCTCTTCAGGAAATGAGAATATCGAGGGTACTAGTCGGAGAATGGAGTGATGGTCCGAGTTAGAGCTGTAGAAGTCCTCACTATTTTTTTTATTTAAAATAGTGTGATAATAAATGTAATGAGGACTTAGTTTGAATGCTAATATTTTTTACATGTCTGTATTGACACTCACAGTTGTGTGGTCGTATTTTGCACGACCGTGTGATATAAAAGATTATATTTGAATTTTGTTGAATGTATTTGGCGACTCAAAATGGGTTGAATATTGAACCTATTTTGGAGGCGTCACAATATACACATAAGCCAACCATATTTGATGATAAAGCATATACTTTCCAACAATCTTATTCATTTATTAATAAAAGAATTATTTAATTAAAGGCATTTAATTATTTACATTATGCTGTTATAATAAAATGTGATAAACCCATAGTTTTAAACAATACTTTTAGAATCATGATGATGATCATGATAATGAGATCTAAATTCTTAGATAACTTAAAACTAAAATAGTTCCTAATCGTTGGATTACTAAAAAGGGGATTAGTGAATCCTGATAGATTGGTACATACGTTGCTCGCTCATTGGATGAGGATGATCGATCTCATGATCATTTATGTGAAGACACTAAAGCAAGTATGTAGGTGCTTATTGGAGAATAAGTTCACCGAACGTGGCTCTCTGAGGAATACCTAATGGAGTTTTACTTGTCTATCAATAGGAATTCCTCAAGTGATAGTAGTACAAGTGATCCTTGGACTTGAGATCATCATAGTATCTTGTGTATGATAAGTTATATTTTGACATGTCCCTTAAGACCTTTAAGATATATTGGGAATAATAAGCTATATATGGAGATAATGAATGATCAATAAAGAATCTACCGCTTCTAGTAAAAGAAGAGAATGTCCTATGTGATTCGATAAATGACAACCCAGGAATCATTGGCCAAGGTGAAATGAAATTAGAAAGAAGTTTCTAATTTTATTATTTGGTGTTGTGCATTTAGGATCGAAATACATATAATTAAATAAAATAAGACTTGATAGTAATTCTATGTCTTATATTTAATTGGGACATTGTATGGTGGAAGGATTGAATTGTACGATAACTATTAACTCAAAAGTTCTTTTCTGATTAATGTTAAAATCTATCTTATCTGAAAAGTTGTTGATCGCTAATGGGGCTTATCCTTATTGTAGAATAAATATTATTTATATAAATAAATTAAATATTTTAATTTATTTATTTAAATAAGATTAGAATTGTTCTAATTCATTTATTCACAACCGGTTTAATATGGAGAACCTAAAGGTTCACACCATAAAAGAAAGAATATTTATTAAAGAAGCTAATGGTATAATCGTAATAATACGTTATGTATATTTAATTTAGTCTATGGTAATAAAATTAATTAAATAGCTTAATATTTATTATTTAATATTTTAAAAATATTAAATATAAATTAATAAGAGGAGTCTTATTATTATTAGTACTATTATTATTATTATTTGATTCCTAAAGGAGTTTGAGAATTAATTAATAAGATACTCCCATATATATTCCTAATAAGATTAGGAGGTTAATTAATTAAAAGAGTTTAATTAATTATTCCTAAAAAGATTGGGAAGCCTAATTAATTAAAAGGGTTTAATTAATTAATATGAAACCCTAATCTTAAATTGTTTAGGAGGGTTGCCTACATCTATAAATAAGAAAGTCTTATTATGAAACAATGTGACACGCCTCATTCTAAGAGTTGGGAGAGTACACCTTTTCTATAGAGATAGAAACTAGGGTTTAGCCAAACACCCATCTTCTTGAATTCTTATTCTTTCTTGGTGGATCACCTCTAGAGGCCAAACACTTGGGTGGCTAACGTTGATCAAAGAAAGGAATCTAACCCGATAAATTCAAGGAGAGCAAGAAAAGATTTGGAGTTGTACTTGTATCTGAGGAAGTTAGAATCTTCTAGGGTATGAATCTCCTTCTTCATCTCTTTCGTTTAATTAATAATTGCGCGTAAAGGATGATCCAGGTATATGGTTTGTAAAATTTTAAAACTCTGATTTATCATGTTTCCAATTATTTTATGCAATTTGATTGTGTCCATAAATCTTACAAACCTAACAGTGGTATCCAAGCCAAACCATTATGCGAGTTATTAATTGTTTAGATTTGATATGTATATTGATATATGCTTTGAACAATTTTTTTTGGGCATAATTATTTGCATAGAATCATGTTTTTTTTTGAAGAAAACTGCATAATTCGCAAAATGAAAAAAATTGAATTTAAAGCCTAGCGCCGCTGTGCCGGATTACTTAGTAATCCGGGCGCTGCAGCGCCAGATCCGGGTCATGTCTGATAACCTCGCGCCGCAACGCCTGATTAACAAAGTAATTGGGCATCGCAGCGCCTGGTCGGATCTTTGGAAGCGGTGACCCGGCGCCGCAGCGCTTGAAATCAGTTGATTCTCGGCGCTGCAGCGCCGGTACTCAGAAAATAAATAAAAATTTTATTTTATTTATATATTAGATTTTTAATTAAGATAAAAGGTTTATTTTAAATAGAAATTGGATTCCAAATTTTTCAGTAATTCTAAATTTAAATAAAGTATTTTATTTTATTTGGAATTAGATTAAAATAAAGATGTTTATTTTAATTAGAATTTAATTTCATGCTAACTAATTAGAATTGGAATTGGATTTCATGATAACTAATTGGAGATGAATTTGAATTCCTTGTTTCCTAAAAAAAGGAGTTTATTTGTGAATTAGAAAAAGGGATTCCATGTTTCATTAAATAAAGGAGTTTATTTAGATATGAAATAGGATTTCATATTAATCAAAATAAACTTTTATTTTGATAAGGAATTGGATTCCACATATTTTGTTTTTTCCATAACAGTTTTAAAAGTTAAAATAAAGTAGTTTATTTTGACTTGGAATTGGATTCCATGTTAATTAAAATAAAGGAGTTTATTTTGATTAAATAATTTGATTAAAAATAAAGGAGTTTATTTTATTCAAAAATGGATAAATTAAAATAAAAGGTTTATTTTGATTTAAATTTATATTAAAATAAAAGAGTTTATTTTGATTCAAAGTTGAATTTTATGCTAACTAAAATTTCTAATAAATTGATATCAATGTATATATTGAATGTTTATTATTCATGATATGAATGTTTTATTTATTGATGCATATGTTGATGTGTATGATAATAAATGGGGTTGATTATGGACTATTTACCAATATTATTGGATTTTATTTTAGTCGAATGCATAAATGTATGAGTTTTATTAAATGGGATCTGCGTACCTCGTCTTCTCTAATTTTCTTGATATAAATTCTATCTCTCTCCTATGTACTTCCTCTTGACTGCTGATCCAGGTTTCTATTTATTGTAAATAGTTTATGTAATAGGATTAGTTAGAATTACTTGAAGAATTGGAGATCAAGGAGCAATGAGCGCATGAAGACCCGTTTGTAATAGAGCCCGAGATTTAAATGTAATAGTTATATTTAAATTTAATTCTTGAACCAAATGTTTGACCTTTTGGTTCACTTGGTGGCTCTAGTGAACCAAACTAGAATAAAGTCTATAATCAATCCAAGTAGAATATAGTATTCTATATGTGCATGCTTATTATATATATTATATAAATTATAAAACATGTTCCGCATGTTAATTAATATGACGGGTATTTTATATATATGTGTGTGCATGCGCGCTAAACAAGATGAGATAATCAATAACAAACCCCTCAAAGAATTTATATTAAGTCCTAAGCGTTCAAAATATATTTGAAATATCGAACGTCGCCTTCTAGAATGATAAATTTAATAGAGTATTAAATATTTAATATGAGTTTATTGTGTCACCACAAGGCAAGTATTAAATATTTAAGATGTTGATTTATCACATTTGATGCTTATAACGAAATTGAACAATACTATTTTGTTGTGTCACCACAAGGATGGTATTTTTCTATTTAAATATATGTAAGTTCTAGGTTGGACTTAACTTAGATAATTTTGGTTCGGATGTGTCACCACTTGATCAAAATAATCTAGAGCCAAAAGGAGTTACATGATGACGTAATTAACAAGAGTTGTCTACTTATTTATTTATATATAGTTTGTTGTGTCACCACAAGGCTATATACATTTGAAATGGGATCCTTATTCTCACTAGCAAATCTTTAATTAAATTTGTCGAACTATATATTGTGAGGGTAATATTGTTTGAAGAAAATAATAGGAGATACCAATTTAAAATAAGACCTAAATTATTTTGGTAATTAATAAAATAATGTATGCTATAATGTTGTTAATTATAAATTTATTTATAGAATTTTACAATGTCTAAATTACTATCACTGCATAGCATATTAGATGCTAATTAACCGGATCGAATTAAACTGATTGGTTAAGGAATTTGAGAATAGTTCTCAAGGCTGAAAAGTTATCTTATGTCCTTAATACGCATATCCCTGCAATGGTTGCAGACAATGCCTCTGAGAAAGATATTACTACTTTTAGAAAGTAGCAAGATGATGCATAGTTGGCTCAATGCATCATGCTCGCATCCATGAGTAACGAGCTTCAACGTCAACATGAACCTATAGATGCTCCTACTATATTCCTACACTTTAAAGAGTTGAATGGTGAGGAAAGTAGGACTAATAAATATCAGATATCTAAGGAGCTCTTTCGATATAGAATGACCGATGGTACTACAGTACAGACACATGTCCTAAAATTGATCAATATGTTTGAACAATTAGGACAACAGGATTTTGTCATGGATGGAGAGTTGAGCCAAGATTTGATCTTGCACTCACTCCCGAACTTCTTCTCACAATTATTGTGAATTTTTAGATATACAAGCTAGATGTCAACCTCGCTGATTTGCTTAAACATGTTCAAAAACTGTTAAGAGTCACTTTCCAACCAAGAAAGACCAAGTCTTACTGGTAGGGGCCAAATGATCTTCTGATAAGAAGAACGATTCAAAGATGGTAAATAAAAAGGCAAATACAAAAGATAATAAGAACAAAACTGATACGGATAGCAAAGGAGTTTTCTTTCACTACAACAAGCCTGGACACTAGAATATAAACTGCGAAAAATATCTTGCAGAGGCTAACCACTTGGGTGGCTAACGTTGATCAAAGAAAAGAATCTAACCTAACAAATTCAAGGAGAGCAAGAAAAGATTTGGAGTTGTACTCGTATCTGAGGAAACTAGAATCTTCAAGGGTATGAATCTCCTTCTTCATCTCTTTCGTTTAATTAATAATTGAGCGTAAAGGATGATGCGGGTATATGGTTTTTAAAATTTTAAAACTCAAATTTACCATGCTTCCTTTAATTTTATGCAATTTGATTGTGTCAATGAATCTTACAAACCTAACAGCTACTTTATATGCCACTTCGCCTGCTCTCTTCAAAACTTTAACGATCGTATGAACCTCAGACTCAATTTTTCTTTCTTGCCGAATCATGTTTTACTTTTCCAGGGAAACACTTTCAAAAATACGAATTTTCCAACTTCAAAGTCTCGGTCTTAACGATGCATATTCTGCTTATTTCTTCTAGCGATCTTGAGCTGCTACCAATTTGGCTCTTATTGTTGTTACTACATCAGTCGTTCGTTGAACTAATTCTGGTCCCAAAATTCATCGTTCTCCGACTTCGTCCCAACACAATGGTGTTCTGCATTTCCTTTCGTAGAGAGCTTCATACGGTGGCATACCGATACTCGCATGATAACTATTATTGTAAGCTAATTCTACTAAAGGTAGATGGTCGTCCCAATTCCCTTTGAAGTCCATCACGCAAGCTCTAAGCATATCCTCTAGCGTTTGTATCATTCGCTCACTCTGTCCTTCTAACTGAGGATGATAAGCAGTGCTTAACCTTAACTGTGTTCCCATCCTCTCTTGCAAACTCTTCCAAAAATTATACGTGAAGTGCGGATCTCAATCGGAGATAATTGATACCGGCACTCCATGTCATGAAACGATTTCCTTTACGTACAGGTTTGCTAACTGATTAAGATTGAATCGGATTTTGATTGGTAGAAAATGGGCTTTCTTCGTTAGTCGATCCACGATAACCCAAATGGTAACATAACCTTTCTACATAATCGGAAGTCCCACCACGAAGTCCATCGTAATGTGCTCCCATTTCCACTCCGATATTTCTAGCGATTGTAGTAGACCACTCTGCCTTTGGTCCTCTGCTTTGACTCATTGGCAAGTTAGACACCTACTGATATACTCTACAACTTCTCGTTACAGATTGGGCCACCAAAAGTGCTGTCAAAGATCTCGATACATTTTTGTGCCTCCTGGATGAACAGAATATATTGTATAATTATGTGCTTCGTGCAAGATCTTCTCTCTTAATTCGGTTACAGCTGGCACCCATACTCGACCTTCAAATCTTAGTATACCATCCTTATCCATTTTAAACGGTTCTTCTTCATTTTTTACTATCCTCTTCTCTGTCTTTTCACACTCTCCATCCTTTTCCTGTGATTCTTTTATCCTATCAGACCTTCTAGGTCCCTTGGACTTCTATTTCCAATCTCTCTATTTCTCTTATTAGCTCCTCCTGAGATGTTAACATAAACAACTTCTCCCTTCCCTTTCTATTTAATGCATCGGCTACTACGTTTGCCTTTCCCGAGTGATAAAGAATTTTGCAGTCATAATCTATTATTAAATCCAACCACCAGCTTTGTCGTATGTTTAACTCATTTTGTGTGAAGATATATTTCAGACTCTTGTGGTCTGTGTATATCTCACATTTTTCTCCGTATAAATAGTGCTTCCAAATCTTCAACGCAAACACTACTGCCGCTAACTCCTAGTCATGGGTAGGGTATCACTTTTCGTAATCCTTCAATTGTCGTGATGCATACGCAATGACCTTGCCATATTGCATTAGCACATAGCCAAGTCCCTTGTATGACGCATCACTATACACCACGAAGCCTCTCGCATCATTCGACAATGATAATACAGGCGCCTCGCTCAACCTCTTCTTCAATTCCTTTAAACTTTCTTTGCATTTTTCGGTCCACACAAACTTCACCGTCTTCCTGGTTAGATTGGTCAACGGGGTTGCTATCTTAAAAAAGTCTAGGATAAATCTTCGATAGTACCCGGCTAACCCTAAGAAACTTCTTACCGCCGTTGGTGTCTTCGGCTGTTCCCAATTACTCACTGCCTCCACCTTCGCAAAGTCCACTGAAATTTCATCCTTGTCTATCACGTGTACTAGAAATTGGACTTTCTCAAACCAAAATTCACACTTTGAAAACTTTGTGTACATCTTCTCCCTTCTTAACGCATCTAATACCATCTACAGATGTTCGACGTGTCCTTCCTTTGTCTTCGAGTAAATCAAGATGTCGTCAATGAAAACTACTATGAATTTATCCAAGTATGGCTTGAAAACTCAGTTCATCAAATCTATAAATGTTGCTGGAGCGTTAGTCAACCCAAATGACATCACCAAAAACTCATAATGCCAGTATCGGGTTCGAAATGCCATTTTTGGTATGTCCTCCTCTCATACCTTTAACTAATGATAACGCATTCGCAGATCTATCTTCGAAAAACATTTTAGTCCTTTCAACTGATCGAAAATGTCGTCTATCCTCAGTAACGCATATCTATTCTTGATCGTCACTCTGTTTAATTCTCGATAATCGATACAGAGCCTCATCAATCCATCCTTCTTCTTAACAAACAACACTGGTGCTCCCCAAGGAGACACACTCGGCTGAATATAGCCTTTATCTAGCAATTCTTGCAATTGTATCATCAATTCCTTCATTTTTACCGGTGCCATACGATATGAAGCTTTCGAAATCGAAGCAGTTCCTGGTGCAAAGTTTATTACGAATTCAATTTCTCTGTCTGGCGGAAGACCAAGTAGATCGTCCAGAAATACGTCTTGAAATTCTCTCACCATGGATATATCCTTCATTTCTACCCCCCTTTTTCTGAGTATTTATAATATAGGCTAAATAACCTACACATCCTTTCATTAACAATTTCTTGGCCTTCATCATCGTAAGGCAACACGATTACCTAAGCGATGAGCTATAATAAAACACCACCTTAGACCGGTTTGGAGTCTGAAGGTTCACACTTTTTTCTGATAGTCAATTATTGTCGCATGGTTATATAACCAATCCATTCCTAGTATCACGTCAAATTCTCCCAATCTAATCGGAATTAAGTCTATGCTTAGTTTGTGTCCTCTAAGGTTTGCACAATAATTTCAATAAATGAAATCTACGGGGATTACTTCCTTATTCGTAACTACTATGTTCAACAAGTTTTCTAATCGTTCTCGGAGTAAATTTAATCGACTAGCAAATTCTTCAGACACAAATGAACAGGTAGCACCCGAATCAAATAATATATAGGCAATTATATTATTGATTGGTATAATACCTGACAACATATCCTTCGCATCTACTGCATCTTGAACAGTCATGTTAAAGGTTCTGGCAGTGGATAGGTTGGATTGCGATGGTCCGCAGATTATGAGTTTGCTGCCTACTCCCTGATGGCCACTTCCTCCACTACTCCCTTTCTTTGGACAGTCTTTGATCTGATGCTCGGTTGAGCCACAAGCAAAACATCCCTTGATCTTTTTCAGCTTTGGGCAGTTTGGTGAAATGTGCCCCTCTTGACTGCAGTTGTAGCAAACACTACGTCCCTTCCAGCTCTCCCCTTGATAGTTCTTCCCGCACTTCGAGCATCCCTTAGCTCTCGATGGTTATTTCTGTTGTTATTGTTGTTATCCCACTTCCTCTTTCCTAGATAGCTTCCTCCACTACTACTTCCTCCATGGCTCTCTCCCCCAGTATTCTTGTTCTTTTTCTCCTTGTTGTACAGACTCAAGACCTCACTACCTCCTTCCACAATGATGACCTTCTCCAACAGTGTGGCGAACGAGTCTATTTGGAGAACTGACACCTTGTTAAACAACCAAGGTTTCAATCCTAGTTCAAAGCGTCGAGCTTTCCTTTCTTCGGTATCCACTTGATGCGTTGCAAATCGTGTGAGCTCGTTGAACTTATCCGCGTACTGCGCTACTGTCATATCCCCTTGTTTCAATTCCAAGAACTTCACCTCCATCCTATTATTCATTCTCTTTGGGAAATAATTATCGAAGAACAGTGTCTTAAACCTTTCCTAGGTTATAACTCCTTCTCCAGCTCTTTGCTGATTAGCCTCTCACCAATAGTTGACTTCACCCTTCATTATGTACGTAGCGAACACCGTCTTCTGATCTTAACCCACATGAGCAATAGCGAAGGCTTTCTCCATCTCTTTGATCCAAGTTTGCGCCTCGATAGGATCGATAGCACCAGCAAATTCTGGAGGTCCTACACTCCTAAAATCTTTAAAGTTAGTTACTGGAACCGCTTAGGTGTTATTGCGTACTGGTTCATTGTTTCTCCCTCGAAGGGCTTCTCCTAACAAGTCGACTGGGCGTTGAATAGGGTTTACTTTCTCTCTCTCATTATTGACTGATTCCCCCAGTGCTGTTAGTCTACGTCTTGGCGGCATTTTCTGCATCACAAAATTTCATTCTTATTATCTAATTATATTTCTTAAGTATTTCTTTAATGCAAAAGAAAGCAAAAAAAAATTTATAACACGTTTTCTGAAATAAGAACATTTATATTCATATGCCAAATCATTACATCGATATGATCATTCCTAGCATACTTCTATAAATGTCATCATCTATCCCCTAATATCACAAAAGATGGGGAACACTAATATACTACCCCTCTAATATGAATCTACTCGGGGTTTACATAACTATCACATATCTCACACAAAAGATTGGGATTACACATCAATATATATGTAACATATCTATACTACTGGACACCTAACTGAACAAGTTATCCCATCATCTCGCGCTCCACCGCGCTCTTGTACTACACCTGCCCAATGTGTGCTACCAAATCCCTACTCACGGTATGTTGGGTCTGTCCCTGTTCCACCGGGTAATGGTATACACCATCGATTAATCTCTCCATTATCATTCAAAAGGCGCATCTTCATCTTCTTTTTCTTGCATCTCACCTCCTCCTCTAGGTCGTTGGCCCTATCATCTGCGCCTTCCCACTTCTCCTCAAAGTGGATCCTCTCCATCAGCTCTAGCTCAGGCTGTGTGCGAAGAGCTTCCTTCTCGGCTTTCTCGCTCAGTTCCTTCTCCTTGGACTGTCCTAGCTGCCCTACAAGCTCCGCATTCTGGGAAACCAAATGGTGTATTATAGCTCCTAGCAGGGTCCCTGCTTCCTTGTGATATGCAATTTTGACCTCTAACTCCTGCATCTCGAGTTTCCTTGTATGGTCCTCATCTTTCAGTTTATGCATCTCCATTTGTCTCCCCTGAGCTTCGACCTCTAACTCCTCGACTCTGCATTCTAACTCCAAAATCCGCTCCTCATATTCTCCCAACATCCGGTCCTCGAACGTGGCCTCGTCGAAATCTCCCACTAGCTTATCCTCCATGGGTTACTCCTCAGGATCCGACCTACGGGCCTTGGCTCCATCTCTTCCTCATCCTCATCATCGGTAGCGATCACTGTTGAAATGGGCTCAGCTACCAGAGGTGCATCGTATACCACATGTATATCACGTGGTTCCTCCTTTACGACTCTACTAGGTCCTCCGAGGTCCGACATCCTACAACCACAAACACCAAAACAAACAAACAAACATGCTCGATCAGATCGTCAAAATAAAACATAGATTCATTGTATGGAATGAAAATATATTTCATAATGCTACTAAGTCTCCAAGAAAACTCTACATGAGTTTTATCTCCTTCTATGCTCTAAGTTTTTCTAAGGTTATAGTCTAAGGATTTCTCACTCCTAAGGTTTATAACCTAATGCTCTAATACCAACCTGTGATGCCCCCAAATTCATACACAAATATCTCAAATTTGGTGATTCACGATCTAATTCTAATAATACACTAATAATTCATTCAGCGGAATAATAGAATAATTTACATTGATTTAATATAATTATTCTCATCTCAAGGTCTCGTAACCGTTACTATAGCATTACTTAGATAAGTCTAAGAAATAACTTAAAACATAAATTAATCATTCCGTAATACATCATAATAATAATATTTATAACTTAAAGGACTAAAGCTATTCCGTAGCCTTGCACTTGCCTTTGTCATTCTCTGAGGTACTGCCTTGCTCTGCCTTAACTGTAAACTTTTTATGGAAGCAAGAATGAGCAACAAATTTGCCCAGCAAGTACTATAGCAATAAAGGTGAACAAATATATAGTTTAAAATCTCAAGGGTATAATAGTAAATGATAGTTCGTGAATAACAAGAAGTATCAAATGTCTAAATCGGTTCCTTGAAATGAAATAAGAGTCACTATGGACTAAAAGATATCACCAAGATTCAAAGTTTTAATCATTTCAAAGTTCAAGAAGATTGAACACTGAGTAGTCACTAAGGACTAAAAACTCCTGCTAGAATTAACAGTATTATACTGAAAATCCAATGTACACAAGTACAACAGGTGATCAGCCTAAAGTACCCTACGTTATGCATAACATTTAAACAAGCTTGTATGTGCGCACTTCGGTTCCCCAACAGTTACATAATTTTTCCTTCAATGAAGGTTGTTCATCTCAGTAGATTTATAAGAGTCCGCACCAAGTCAATTGGTTTGGATAGCTTTTTAACACATGATATTAGTCTAGCCGAGTCAAATGGCTTAAACAACTTTTACAATGCATTTAGGAACAATAAGTTCAATGCTTGCAATAAAATCAAGATATAACATTGATTTCCGAACAGTAATAGATATTACTCGATGTAAATATGGTCGATATAGCAACAATTCGGATTTACACAATATGCAAAGTTAAGAGAGTTAGGGAACTTGCCTTAAGCGTAGTTTACCAATCTATAGCTTATCAACACTCCAAAAATCTTATCGTAGTTATGTAACCAATGTATTTATTAGTTATAAAAACTTCCATAAACCAACAATCTCATACATGTTCGACCACATAAGTTAAAGATATACATCTATTTCTATCTTAGTAACACCAATGGGATGACACATTAGTATGCTATCACATCGCGTAGCTACATAACCACCATTTACATAGTTCGTGGAATAACATTAAGAAAGTTTGTAAAAATCTTTAGATTCTTGATTCCACATACCCATTTCATGCTTGAACACTTTAAACATCATTATAATCATTTATTATAACTTAAACTAGTATTATACACATGTTACATGTCTCAGATCACAAGTAAAATAGTCAAATCAGACTATAGGAGGGTGTAGGATGGCGCAGCTGCGTTGTCCCCTTGCCAGACCAGAGCTGAGCTTTGCTCTCCATGTTATGTCTCATTCCTTACCATACCTAGTTATTAACACATAGCATGTACACATGTTAAAGGGTTTTGCATGCTTTTATGATCATTCCAAGTTTACCTTTATAAGTAATGGTTTTAGTTTAGAATTTCTAATGAATTAAGGCCAAAAAAGGTCATGAAATCACGAGGCCTACTATGTTAACCATCTATTCTTATGAGAAGGTCGTATAATCTATAATACGCTTGCTCGCAAGTATTCACATCATTTACACATAGCTAATATCGTTTATCACTTTAAAATATATCTAAACTCATGCTTGAATGATTCTTACATACCCGACTAAGTGAGTGCACAAGTAGGTCATGTATAGTGACATAAGGAGCCTTAGCATGCATTCTTACATGTTCAGAATAACTACACAATATCCACGAACATAGTTTGCCAAAACATTCAAGTTTGCCTTTAAAAGTCGTTTTAAACCAAGTCAAAGCATTCTAACACATATGAAGCAACTTTAAATCTTATGTCATGCACAGTTAGGCTACGTATGCATGTTAAAAAAGTCAGAATCTGAGGTACACAAGGTTAGTCAAATTTTGTTTTCAAAACTCTAAGATTCTTTTAGAAAATATACGTTAAACAAACTAAGGCAACTCATATTGCACAAAGGGACTCCAGACCAAATGTTAAACCTATTTGCATGCATATTTAAGTCAACTAACGTGTTGGAAATTTTTAGATATCAGCAGAAAGAAAAATCTAGAACTGGTGCCCAGCACAGCTACACCGGTGATAAGTAGGTTTTATACCTACTTATTGTCTATCAACTTGCTAAGATTATGGCTTAATCTCAGGAATTCTAGTGTCTTTTGATATGTTTTATCTTTGTTTTATAGATTTCAGTCAGGAAACTCAAATGCCATGGAATGGCATGATAAAGGCATGAATTTGGCATGAAATGGGCTAAAAGGCTTCATGGAGAGCTTATGATGAACCAAAGGTGGACTTGGCGAAAGGAGGCAGGTTATGGCTTGTGAAAAGGGTCTCATTCAGTTGGGAGTGAAGGCAAGTGAAGGCAAAAGAAGGCAGCAAGAAAGCAGAAAAGAGCATCAATGCACCAGCAATGCACCAGAAGCAATGCACCAGAAGAAATGCAGCACCACGCAGCCGCGCCGGTTTGACAAAGGAAAGACGGGCGCCCGCGCCAAGATGCAGTCAGCCCGAATTTTGAAGAAGCTCGCACCCGCGCCCCAAAAGCACTACAAAGTCGCGCAGTCGCGCCCGTCAAGATTAAGGAATTTTATGACTTTTCATTTATTAATTTCTGCTGAGGGTGTATTCTATATATGGGTGTATTTTGCAAAGGACGTGATATTGAGTTTTCATAATTCAGTTTTATTTTACTATTCTAGGATTTAGAGAGCTAGAGAGGGTTTAGAGCTTCACTTCTTCTCTCTTCTAGTTCTAAGTAGATTTCCATTCTAGGTTTATACTTGGATTGATTGTGATCTGAACTGGAGCTTGGAAGCTTATTGTGGACAGAGGAATATCATATTTGCATTCTCATCATCTCTTTATCCCTTTGCTCTCATTTTATATTTTCAATGCTTAGCTCAAATCCCATAATGGTTATTGGTTCAGAGATGAACTAACCACCATTATGAGATTCTAATGGATCTTATAATTTATACTAGTTCAATATACCTCATTGTTATGTGTAATTGATTGTGTATTGAATGCCTAGCATGGTTGTATTGATTGAATAGATGCTTGATCCCCATCTACCATAATAGTTTGTATATAATTGAAAAAGGAAGTACCAACTTAGATTTGACCATGCTAGCATATGTTCATAAAATTTGCATGCGATGAATTTTGTGATTTGTAATCCGGATAGGCATATACCGGCTTACCATATGTAGTCAATTGAGAGTTTGCACTTAAATCGATATGGCTTATAAGTCACATAGACATATAGTGATTTAGGTTTTATTGATGTTTATATGAATTCTATCTCTTTTGTGGATTTTATATGATATAGAATTGGTATATTGAAAGATAGCCATTTCTCACATTCGTGCTCTCGACTAGCATTCTGTAGTAATTGATTAGCATAACATGAGGTGTATAGACTGGATGGAATAATAGGTGAAGTTAGGATCCCATATTTCTCCAATTTGAAT
The DNA here is from genome assembly GCA_020205555.1 of Panax stipuleanatus. NCBI lineage: Eukaryota > Viridiplantae > Streptophyta > Magnoliopsida > Apiales > Araliaceae > Panax > Panax stipuleanatus. The sequence goes on from CM035117.1 coordinate 91,141,283, forward strand.
CCATCGTCTGTTAATTAGTTAATTTTACTTTAAGATCATTCTAGTTATTAATTCACACTTTGATACTCGTTTGAGCAGCCGAAAATAGCTATAGAATTGTTTCATGATAGCTTAAACATAATTGCTTTTCTTCGTGAGAACGATCTTTACTTATCTTATATTACTTGTTGACCGTGTACACTTGCACGCATTTGTATCTGTTTTGTTAACACCGAAATGGACCAACATGTTTTTGGCGCCGTTGCCGGGGAATAGTTGTTATTTTTAGTACTATTGATATCAATTTTTGTTAGATTTGTCTAACTTGAACAATTCACTTCTTATCTCATTTTTATTTTACTTTTATTTGTGTTTCAGGTACTTGTGGTTAGTTTATGCACACTCGATCCACGAATTCTGCGTTGGTGCCTCTACAAGAAAACATCAATGGTAGAGCTTGGAGAGCGAACACAAGAAATACTAACACACAAGAGGAACCTGAACAACCGGTAGAAATGGTAGCCGAGGAACAAAGAGCCGAAAATAGAGCGTTGAGGGAGTACTCAATGCCAAAGATCAATGATTTACAATCCAATATAGTCAGTCCAGCGATAGCTGCAAACACTTTTGAGATCAAACCAGGGACATTTCAGATGGTTCAGAACACAGCCCAGTTTGGGGGTGCAGATACAGAAGATCCTAATGAGCATATCCTTAGTTTTATTGAAATATGCGACACATTCAAATATAACAATGTGACGGATGATGCGATAAAGCTTCGACTATTTCCATTCACCTTGAGGGATAAAGTAAAGAGTTGGTTGCATTCACTACCCTCGGGCTCAATCACTACGTGGGAAGATTTAGCACAAAAGTTTCTCTCCAAATTCTTTCCCATGGCTAAGAATGCTCAGATGAGGAGTGCCCTGTCTCAATTTGCACAACAACAGGGGGAATCTTTATATGAGGCCTGGGAATGATACAAAGAGATGCTAAGGAAATGACCGCATCACGAAATGCCAGAATGGATGGTAATCAGCTCGTTTTATAATGGTTTGGGATGGCAGTCAAGGCCAATCATTGATGCCGTATCAGGAGGAGCTCTATGGGCCAAGATCTATGAAACAACGTATGAATTAATTGAGACCATGGCAGCTAATGAATATCAGAATCCGACCTCTAGAATGTCGCAACCAAAAGTGGCAGGAGTCTTGGATGTGGATGTCGTCACAGTCCTTTCTGCTCAAATAGCGGCAATGTCGAAGAAGATTGACTCTATGGCTGAAAACAGAGTTCAACAAGTTGCGTTTGTATGTGAGTTGTGTGCCGGATCACACCCAACAGAGCAATATGCCATCACTATAGAGTCGGTTTAGTTCGTCAGCAACTATCAAAAGCCTCAGAATCAATTTTTAAACTCCTACCATCCAAACAATAGAAACCATCCTAATTTTAGTTGGAGTAACAACAATCAAAATGCTCAATAGTTGCAACAATCTCAATAACAACCTCCTCAACAACAACCATACCAAGGTGCTCAACAGTCTCAATACCAACCATACCAACAACAAAAAGCTCAGCCACAACAGTCTTAACAACAGTATGCCCCTAGACAGTCACATCCTCCCGGATTTCATCAGTCACAACATCAACACAATTCAGCTCCTAGCCCACAATCAGAGGAGAGAGCTGAGATAGAAGAACTCAAGTTGATGGTTAAGAGCCAAGCGGTGTCTCTAAAAACATTGGAGACTCAAATAGGCTAGATTGCCAATGCAATCGTTAACAGACCGCAAGGGACTCTTCCAAGCAGTACGGAAGCTAATCCAGGAAGGAGAGATGGAAAGGAACAATGCCAAGCCATTATACTAAGGTCTGGGAAGCAGCTTGAAAACCTGGAGACTGGCGCGGTCGTGCCCCAGGAAGAACAAAACCTAGCGCGGGCGCGCCCATGTGCAGAAAATGCTGAGACAAGTTTGAATGATGGGCAAGATGGGGGAAATGCAGTTGAGGCAGAAAAGGCGGTACTTACTGAGAAAACCAAGGCTACACCACAAGTGATCTACCCTCCTGCATCATACCCACAGAGGATTCAGAAGCAGAGACTAGACAAACAATTCGCAAAAATTTTGGAGGTATTCAAGAAATTGCAGATCAACATACCCTTCGCCGAAGCTTTGGAGCAAATGCCGAGCTATGCGAAGTTTATGAAGGGAATCTTATCGAGGAAGAAGAAGCTAGAGGACTATGAAATAGTGGCCTTGACAGAGGAATGCAGTGCAGTCTTACAAAGAAAACTACCTCCAAAGCTCAAGGATCCAGGGAATTTTACGATACCATGCTCTATTGGGAAGTTGTCCTTCAATAAATGCTTATGCGACTTGGGAGCAAGTATAAATTTGATGCCTCTATCGGTGTTCACTCAGTTGGGATTGCCGGCTCCTAAGCCGACAAGCATATCATTGCAGCTAGCCGATAAGTCTATCATCTACCCCAGAGGTATCGTAGAAGATGTGTTGGTGAAGGTAGATAAGTTTATCTTCCCTGCCGATTTTATCATTCTGGATTTCGAAGAGGATAAAAACATACCAATCATTCTTGGTAGACCATTTTTAGCTATTGGGCGAACACTCATAGACGTACAGAAGGGAGAACTGACTATAAGGGTTCAGGACCAAGAGGTCACATTTAATGTCTTCAAGGCTATGAAGTTCCCCACGGATGAAGAATAGTGCTTCAAAGTTGATACTGTAGACAGGGTACTGCATGAGGAGACTGAACAATTGATGAGCATGGATCCATTAGAGAGTGCTCTACGGGGAGACTCTGACTTGGAGGATACTGATGTGGTGGACTATACACAAATTCTGAACACGGTACCTCAAATGAGAAAATTTAAGATTCCCATTGAACCACTCGGACATACTAGGGAGTCATTAGTGCGACTAAAGCCTTCTCTTGAGGTGGCTCCCACACTTGACCTTAAACCTCTTCCTGATCATTTGAGATATGCATATCTGGGAGAATCTCCCACGTTGTCGATTATCATCGCTTCTGCTCTATCATCATGTCAGGAGAGCAAGTTTTTGCGGGTTCTAAGAGAGTTCAAATCAGCTATTGGGTGGACCGTAGCTGACATCAAGGGGATCAGCCCCTCATACTGCATGCACAAGATACTCTTGGAGGATGATAGCAAGCCATCGATAGAGCAACAACAGAGATTGAATCCGATTATGAAAGCGGTTGTCAAAAAGGAGATCCTCAAGTGGTTAGATGCTGGAATAATTTATCCGATCTCAGACAGCTCTTGGGTGAACCTGGTGCAGTGTGTCCCGAAGAAGAGAGGCATGACAGTCGTGTCAAATGAGAAGAATAAACTTATACCTACCAGGACAGTTACGGGGTGGAGGGTCTGCATGGATTATCGCAGACTGAATAAAGCTACAAGGAAGGACCATTTCCCTCTCCCATTCATTGACCAGATGCTGGATAGGCTAGCGGGACATGACTACTATTGCCTCCTAGACGATTATTTAGGGTATAATCAGATCGTTATAGCCCCAGAGGACCAAGAGAAGACTACCTTCACGTGCCCATACGGTACATTTGCATTTAGGAGGATGTCTTTCGAGCTATGCAATGCTCCAGCCACTTTCCAAAGATGCATGATGGCAATATTCTCTGATATGGTCGAACAAAATATAGAAGTCTTCATGGACGACTTCCCCGTCTTTGGAGACTCATTCGATATCTGCTTGGAGAATCTGGTATTGGTCTTAAAGAGGTGTGTTGAGACCAACTTAGTACTGAACTGGGAAAAGTGCCATTTTATGGTACAGGAAGGCATTATTTTGGGCCACAAAGTTTCTGGGAAAGGTTTAGAAGTGGACAGAGCGAAATTGGAGACCATTGAAAGCTTACCGCCACCAACCTCAGTAAAAGGGGTTCGTAGTTTCCTCGGGCACGTAGGATTTTATCGTCGCTTTATAAAAGACTTCTCAAAGATAACTAAGCCTCTGTGCAGTTTACTTGAGAAGGATGTCCCATTCAGATTCGACGAAGAATGCCTAGTTGCCTTTGAGCATTTAAAGAAGAAATTAACTACGGTACCCATCATTACAGCTCCTAACTGGTCTCTTCCATTTTAATTGATGTTCGATGCTAGTGACTTCGCTGTGGGAGTCATTTTGGGACAACGCAAGGATAAGGTTTTTCATGTGGTATAATATGCAAGCTAAACCCTGACGAATGCCCAACTAAACTACACCACCATAGAGAAGGAGCTTCTAGCGGTGGTATACGCTTTTGATAAATTCAGGTCTTATTTGATTGGGACAAGGGTAGTTATATACACCGACCATGCAGCAATCCGATACTTGATTAGTAAGAAAGATGCTAAGCCTCGTCTCATCCGGTGGATACTTCTTCTACAAGAATTTGATTTGGAGATCAAAGACAGAAAGGGGACCGAAAACCAAGTGGCTGACCATTTATCTTGACTGGAAAACCCGGGAATGAACAAAAACGACAAAGTGATGATTAATGAGTCCTTCCCGAACGAACAGTTATTCGTGGTGCAAGGCAAAATGCCCTGGTTTGCGGACTTTGCGAACTTCCTAGTGAGCAATATTATCCCTTCTAACTTCACTAGAGCCCAGAAGAAGAAGTTCCTACATGATGCTAGATGGTATAGTTAGGATGAGCCGTATATGTTTAAGCAGTGTGCTGATAGGATGATCAGATGGTGCATCCCAGAAAGTGAGATGGATAGCATACTTCAAGATTGCCACTCATCAGTTTATGGAGGACACTACGGGGGTCAGAGGACAGCTGCCAAGGTACTTCAGGCAGGCTTTTATTGGCCAACATTGTTTAAAGATGCTTATAACTTCGTCCAGAAATGTGACCGTTGTCAGCGAGTAGGCAATATATCCAAGCAGAACGAGATGCCTTTAAATATGATTCTAAAGGTCGAGATCTTTGACGTCTGGGGGATAGATTTTATGGATCCTTTTGTTTTGTTATGTGGAAATCTATATATCTTGCTGGCAGTGGATTACGTGCCTAAGTGGGTAGAAGTAGCAGCCTTACCTACTAATGATGTTAGAGTGGTCTTGCGTTTTATTCATAAGAGCATATTCACACGCTTCGGGACCCCTAGAGCCATCATGAGTGATGAAGGAACCCATTTTTGTAATCATCAGTTTTCTGCTCTTTTGGCCAAGTATAGGGTGAATCGCTGTATTGCTACGGCGTACCATCCCCAAACAAACGGCCAAGCTGAGGTGTCAAATCGTGACGTGAAACAAATATTAGAGAAAGTTGTAAATCCCACGAGGAAGGATTGGTCCCTCAAGCTTGACGATGCAATGTGGGCATATAGGACTACCTACAAGACGCCACTGAGTATGTTACCATATCTGCTAGTGTATGGGAAGGCCTGTCACCTTCCTATGGAACTTGAACACAAGGCTTACTAGGCCATAAAGAAGCTGAATTTTGACTTGAAGGCTGCAGGGGAGAAGAGGCTTCTCCAACTTAATGAGCTCGATGAATTCAGACTGCAAGCCTATAAAAACTCCAAGCTGTATAAAGAAAAGGGAAAAAAGTGGCACGACCGGAAGATCATGGAAAGGACATTTGAGTCGGGGAAAGCAGTATTGTTGTATAACTCTCGTCTCAGACTCTTTCCTGGAAATCTCAAATTACGGTGGTCGGGCCCCTTCACAGTGAAAACTGTGTTTCCACATGGCGCAGTGGAGATTTTCGACCAATACCCAGACAAGCCTTTCAACGTGAATGGACAAATGTTGAAGCATTATAATGTCAGCAAAGTCAATCGAGAGAAGGTCTCCTCGATTCTTTCCACCACTTGACCAATGCAGACATAGTCGAGCTAATGGACTGTAAACAAGCGCTCGATGGGAGGCACCCCATCATCTCTATCTTCTCTCCCTCATATATAATTCTTATCATATATTTCTATTTCTCCCTCGTATTTAATTCTGGTTACATGACTTTATATTTTCCTTCCTCCTCTCTTAATTCTACGCATTTTGAAAAAGTAGAAAATTTTTGAACAGTTTTGGTGTTAGGAGCTCAGTGCCTATATTTTTTGGACTTAGGCATTATTGCATATATTTTTGGGGTTGGGAGCTCATTGAACATATTTTTGAAGTATTGGCATATTGCATATAAGCATAGATAGTATTTTTGGGGATTCACATACATATGATTCACTAATATAGCATTGCTAAGGATTTAAGCGTACATACATCTTATATAGGCAAATTGTGATTATGGAATCAACTTACATCTCATTTTTTTAAATGCTATGTGTGCAGGAAAGAAATTGCGTTTGAGTTGCTGCTTAAGCCTTCATTCCATGCTGCAGAAAACAAGAAAAAAATTTTGGCTGGGCTCAGGGCAGCGCGGCCGCGCCATCATCAAGGCTTAATACAGGGTGGCCGCGCCAATGTGCAAGCCAAAGAGCAGATTCTGAGAACCCGCGCGGTAGCGCCCCATTCACAGTACCAAGCAGTGCGCTCGCGCCCGACCTCTGTGAACTGCCAGTTTAAAACAAAACCATTTCAAGCCCTAACTCTAGATCTATTCTACTCATTCTCTCAAAATGCACGCACACCCCCCTTCTCAGAGAATATCCTTCGAAATCCCTCTCCTATTCAAAGTTTATCTCTCAATCTTAGTCCTAACCCTATACACATACACTAGCCTTCTCTTTCTCACATATAATCACACTCTCCCCGATTCTATAAAGCCTAACCCTAACTGGCACCCTCATCCTATAATTCCATTCTAGAATTCGTCACAGTGGGATTGCAAATATAGTGTTCAAAAATTCAGACTTTGGAGAATAATTGGCAGCAGTGTTAAGGTTTGCACTACAGAATTTCAGAGACTACATTGGGGTTGTTCTTCAGATTCAGTAATTAAGGTTTGTCAATCAGTTTGTAGAGGTATAAGTTTGGGGGTTTGTCTTCTCCATCCATCATCTAGGGTTTGCACAGTAATTTGTCTGAAATTATCAATGGGGCCAAAGCGAGCACGTTCTGCCACTCCCGCATCGCCCGCTCAGAGTAGTCAGAGCGAAGACACTGTGGAGTTGACTAGGTTCATCAGCCTTGAGGCACAACTGGAGTATTATCGAATTGCGGCAATCTTAAAAGAGCGGGGTCTAAAATAGGCAAAGGAGGATGGCCAATTGCTTGTCATGATCTGAAATATGGGTTGGCAAGGGGTTTGGGCAACACCGCCTCCTGTCCCGTTGGCTATTGTTCATGAATTTTATGCCAACGCCAAGGAGACGCAGAGTGGGTTTTCTTTCGTTCAGGGCAGAAACGTTGACTATCGTCTGGCGGCGATCCATGAGGTGTTTAACTTGCCTTCAAGCCCGACTGATCAAGTGAATTGGGTCGAGGCGGAGCATTTTGAGACTAACCTGGACCAGTTACTCATTGATCTGTGTGCGCCAGGCATGAAGTGGAAGTATAGGCACGGCACAGATGAGCCCACCATTTTCCCCGCCTCCTCTCTGAATAAATACGCCAAGGCATGGAATCTATTCTTATATGCAAATTTGATGCCATCCATTCACCAGCACGAGATTACAGTCGAGAGGGCTATCATTCTTTGGGGGATCATCACTGGGAAGCATATTGATGTCGGCCATTTGCTCCATCAGAATATGTTGCGCTTCATGAGAGGCAGTACCACCGGGACAATTCCACACGCATCAGTGGTGGCTCATCTCTGTTCTGAGGCAGGAATTGAATGGGAGGATGAACAGGTCCAGATGCCGAGTGGGGACATCAATCACGCCACAATTAAGAAGTTCAACAATTGGACTGGTGGCACAGCACACCCGCGAGGAAAAGGGTTCATCCTACAGACTCTTTCAGCAGTTCCCGCGCCGCAGCCAGCAGTAGTAGCCGGTCCTTCCACCGCCAGTATAGGGCTGCAGAATAGCCAGATTAGGCGATTGGAAAGGAGGATGGACGCTTTGCATGGAAATTTCTCTAATTTTGCTGATGGACTAACCCGAGCCCTGGGAGAAGCCTTTGCACAGCAGGGTACGCTAGTAGAATGGCCTGTTTTTGGTTTTGCCATGTCATACCCACTGCCAGATTCACCACCCGAGGAGGGTGGCCATGCCGATACATAGGGGAGTTTCTTTACCCTTTACTTCCAATGCGGACATTGAAAATTTTAAGTTTGGGGGTATTGGGTGTAGTTAGTAGTAGTCGCATATAGTTAATTGCATATAGTTTATTGCATGTTAGGTTGCATAGTAGCTGTATTTTAGTATTTTATTAGTTAAATTTTGCATTAAAAAAATTTTGTTTTATTTTGTTTTGTTTAGTTAGTATGTGTTTATTTGCATTGCATAACATAGTCCCATGTTTTTAGCCTGTTGAATTCCAGTCTGGCCAATGATGACATTGAAATATAATAGATTTTTGAACTCAGTGGATAGTTAAGCTTAGTTATAACGTTATACATGATGTAGTCTATGCCTGTTGCTTTGATGTTACAGGATAGCACGGTATTGTTATCATCTGCTTGTTGGTTAGATTAGTACATGCTTGTCTTCTGAGAGGAAAATTTTGTTTTTAATGATAGAATTGTGTAAGAAAATGAATAATGGACTTAATGACACAGAAATGCAAGTTTGAGGGAAAACATAGGGTATGCATGCTAAAAAGAAAAGAAAAAGAAAAAGAAAAAAATAGAATAAACACCTTGGCTAGCTAAGTCTTGTGGCCTTTGATACTCGAGCAAGTAAGCCCTAGGGGATTGTCTCTACACCCAGTGCCCTAAGGCCTTTATGGTTTGGGATTCGTTGGTCGAAAGCTCGATAAATGGGTATCACTGAAAAGCCTAAGAGGGCTTAGCATTGCACAGTCGGGTGTAGCCACAGGAAAGCGCGAATATCGCCCTCGTATGTGAATAAAAGCATAATAAACTCTTGTTGCACCTTAGCTTGTATCTATGTGTTGGATTGGTCATTGTTTTAAATATATATAAAAAAACATGACTTAAAACCTCAGTTTTCATTCCTTAGAAGTATAGCATGTGGAATCTTCGCCTCTATCAAGCTTATTTGTGACATAGCACACACACACTACATCTTAGCAACATGTTGTGATTTCCAAATTGTATGTCTTTATGCCTGTAGCTTGAGTTGATACTCTGTTCATAGTTCTTGTTATTTCTCTGAGGCGCATCTTATTGGAATTCACAGTATGGCTGAAATTTTGGGATTCATTTTCATGTTAGTTTAGTTGCATATCATGTAGTTTGCATTTATGTCTGTTACTTGAGGGCAAGCAATAGTTCAAGTTTGGAGGTATTTGATAAGTAGGTTTTATACCTACTTATTGTCTATCAACTTGCTAGAACTATGGCTTAATCTCAGGTATTCTAGTGTCTTTTGATATGTTTTATCTTTGTTTTATAGACTTCAGCCAGGAAACTCAAATGCCATGGAATGGCATGATAAAGGCATGAATTTGGCATGAAATGGGCTAAAAGGCTTCATGGAGAGCTTATGATGAACCAAAGGTGGACTTGGCGAAAGGAGGCAGGTTATGGCTTGTGAAAAGGGTCTCATTCAGTTAGGAGTGAAGGCAAGTAAAGGCAAAAGAAAGATGCAAGAAAGCAGAAAAGAGTAGCAATGCACCAGCAGAAATGCAGCACTGCACGACCGGGCCGGTTTGACAAAGGAAAGACGCTCGCCCGCGCCAAGATGCAGTCAGCCCGAATTCTGAAAAAGCGAGCGCCCGCACCCCAAAAGCACTACGGGGCCGCGCGGCCGCGCCGATCAAGATTGAGGAATTTTATGACTTTTCATTTATTCATTTCTGCTGAGGGTGTATTCTATATATGGGTGTATTTTGCAAAGGACGCGATATTCAGTTTTCATAATTCAGTTTTATTTTACTATTCTAGGGTTTAGAGAGCTAGAGAGGGTTTGGAGCTTCGCTTCTTCTCTCTTTTAATTCTAAGTAGATTTCCATTCTAGGGTTTATACTTGGATTGATTGTGATCTGAACTAGAGCTTGGAAGCTTATTGGACAGAGGAATATCAGATTTGCATTCTCATCATCTCTTTATCCCGTTGCTCTCATTTTATATTTTCAATGCTTAGCTCAAATCCCATAATGGTTATTGGTTTCAGAGATGAACTAACCACCATTATGAGATTCTAATGGATCTTATTGTTTAATCTACTTTGATATACCTCTTTGTTATATGTAATTGATTATGTATTGAATGCCTAGCATGGTTGTATTGATTGAATAGATGCTTGATCACAATCTACCGTAATAGTTTGTATGGAATTGAAAGAGGAAGTACCAACTTAGATTTGGCCATGCTAGCATATGTTCATAAAATTTGCATGCGATGAATTTTGTGATTCGTTATCCGGATAGGCATATACCGGCTTACCATATGTAGTTAATTGAGAGTTTGCACTTAAATCGATATGGCTTATAAGTCACATAGACATATAGTGATTTAGGTTTTATTGATATTTATATGAATTCTATCTCTTTTGTGGATTTTATATGATATGGAATTGGTATATTGAAAGATAGTCATTTCTCACATTCGTGCTCTTGACTAGCATTCTGTAGTAATTGATTAGCATAACATGAGGTGTATAAACTGGATGGCATAATAGGTGAAGTTAGGATCCCATAGTTCTCCAATTTGAATCCATCATCTGTTAATTAGTTAATTTTACTTTAAGATCATTCTAGTTATTAATTCACACTTTGATACTCATTTGAGCAGCCGAAAATAGCTATAGAATTGTTTCATGATAGCTTAAACATAATTGCTTTTCTCCGTGGGAATGATCTTTACTTATCTTATATTACTTGTTGACCGTGTACACTTGCACGCGTTTGTATCTATTTTGTTAACACCGAAACGGACCAACAGCCGGTTTGAACTGCCGGATGGGCGCAGCTGCGCCCTTCCTAGGCAATTCCAGGAAAGGCTCTACAACAGCAGAGTTCCAACCCATACACAAAAATCTTCACGCAACAAGCTTATACATTAACCACATTATTCTCATATATGCATATAAACTTAACTAAAATGTTAACATCATTTCAAATATCAATCAACAACATCAACCACATTATAAATGCTTGAATTTCAAAACATGCTTATGAATTATACCTCTTGAAGCTTGAAAGGAAACACCTTCAAATCTCGGATTATACTCTCTCAATTCTTAGCAACACTCTCTCTAATTGAACTCAATAGACAATCTAGCAAAGTGAATTTGATAGGTGGAGGATGATATATATAGAGAATTCCTTACCCATACAAAGACATTGCCCAATATTTGATTCCAATGGAAGAAAAGAGAAGCCAATGGGCAAGAAGAATTTCGTCAAATAGTGATTAACTACTCCCATCAACCCATTCCCCTAGCCATCATGTTGATTTTACTGAGTTTGAGAATAGAGAAATAGGCTAGGCCAATGTCTATACATGTGAATGAAGAAATGGGTCAATGAATATGGGACACTTCCTTTAACTCTCATCATTAGCAACAACGCACTAGTTTATTTAGTTTTTACTTCCTTTTGAGTTTGCAAGTGAAATTTTAATGATGTAATATTATTACATTATGATAAGTTGAGGGTATATATACACATAATTATATAATCCATGTACAATTGGTTAGTCCAAATAATATTTACAATATGTCTGAATATAATTCAGTTGGGTACTAACAACCCATTAATTTCTATAAAACTTCATCATTTCAATTATACATGAATATTGAAATAAATATTTAATAGTAACTATTTATTTACTTAGATTTATTCTTTCCCATATATTTAGAGTACACATTTAATTGTCCCACCATACCTTAAGATGTCACATAAGCTTTTTCATATAACTTTAGAAAATTATTTAATTCAACTTACTTTTACTATATAGTTTTATATAACATTTATTCATATTATAATGTCACACCTTATACTATATCCAATGCATGAAGCAACTATATGGCACTACCACTTACATGATCCTATATCACACATGGTGGCACACATCAACAATTAATTAAACATTAATGTTCATAATAATAATGAGGGAAATAAAATTGTAATTAGTCCATCACTTTACTTATTCATTTCTTTATTAATTTAATTAAATCATCACTTAGTCCACCATTATGCCACACAAGGCATATCACTTAAGCTTAAATTAAGCTTTTCATTATTTTCATCATATTACTTGCTCATCACATATTTAACTCAATTTAATTGAATTATCTCATTCCATATCACAACAATATTTATCTATTTTCAAATAAATATTCAAATTTTTTTAATTTAATTATTAATATTATTCAAAAAAATCTCGAATATTACAGTATGACCATAACTTGGAGTTACAAGATAGGATTGAGGAGTTGGAGGAGTTGGCAGATATACATCAGACCGCTATAAGGCAGAAGGATGATACAATCCAAGATCTTGATGAACGTCTTACAAGTGAGGAAAAGACGCTAACTCAGACAGAGAATCACATGGATCAATTATTGGCTGAGGTTGAAAAAGATGAAGGGTGACTTGAAAGAGGAGTCAGCTAAGCGCGCGAGAGCTGAAAACGCTTGGTTGAAGTGATAAGTGGATTTTATGACCACTTATTTGGATAGTAACCAACTCATTATGTTGCTTAAACTCAAGTATCATCATGCCTTTTATGTGTTTTTGCTTTATTTTGTGATTTTCAGGTTTAGAAACTCTCCAGGTGCAAATTGAGCTTAAAAGGGCAAAAGAACACTTAAATGGGACAAAGCACTGAAATGGGCTTAAAGCATGAAGATAGCATGGGTGAAGAAGCAATGAAGGTGATGCCACGAGTCTAGAGGCCAAAAGGAGCAAGAATGGCATTTGAAGCTAAAATGGGAAGGAAATACAATCCGGACATAGTTTGGGTGGTTCATATTCATTTCATGTTCTTGGATTGGTACTTCATTCATATTGTAGAGCATCTTATAAGCTTTTCGGAACATCTTGAATCATCCAAATCGGAGTTCGGAGGCGAGAGTTATGCCCCGTATACCAACGAACGCCAAACCTCATGGTTTTGAGTTTTCATGCACAGCTGTCACTTGGAGCTCAATTTCAGCCTTCATCCATCCATTATTTCTTAATGGTCAAAGAATGAAAGTTGTATACCTCTTTTATAGCTTCGATTGGACAGGTGGCATGCCTCGTAACTCCTCCCGGATCAAAAGTTATGGCCGTTTTACCAGAGGACTCTACAACAGAAAATGCTTGGCTCGGGCGCGCGGATTGTAGGGCATTTTTGGGCGCGGCCGCGCCAGTCTTCAGCTGTGCCAGACTTGACTTTTCAATTGAACGAAACTTGGCTTTTGATTGGGATATAAGGGGGCTCGTTTGTGGCAAGAAAGGGGATGATATATTGGCCCTAAGCCCTAGTTCCTCTCTTTTCTTCCTTTACATCTTGTTTAGTCTAGATTGATTAGAGAGTAGATTAGTGCTAGTTTAGTTAGTTAGTTAGATTCTAGGGTTAGATTAGAGAAGAAGATTGAAGCAAGAGATTGACATTGAAGATCCACACTTGGAGAAAGAACAAAGATTTGCAATTTCTATCTCTTCACTCTCCTTGTAGTCAATTTGTATTTGGATAATGTATAATCTACTTGTGGATAATATATTCGAGTTGTCTATGACTTAAATCATATTTTGAGGTTTCAATGGAACCTAATGAGTAGTTTAATTTGATATTCCTTCCATGATGGTTTTATTTGATTATTATGTGTTTGTCTATTGCGATGTATGATTTCATTGCTTAATTGAGTCATGACCAATTACTGTGATAACCCACATAGTATTGAAAGACAAAGTGTGGGTTTAGATCTAATCGTAGTAGCGGGCGATTGTACGTTCACATGGTGTTGGACGTATGATTTGTGCTTAGGATAGACATATACCGAAGCGCCGCTCGTAGTCAATAGAGGACTTGACCTTAAACCCTATTTATTTGTAAACACCATAGACATATAGGGGTATAGATAATGTGGGTGTTCACGTGCGTTCTATCATCTGTGGATTGCATGTGATATAGATTAGGTGCATCGAAAGATGGCCTTCTCTTACCTTCGTGTTCTCGGCTAACAACTGTAATGATTAATTTGACCTAATTGGAAGTGTGTCGACTTAGACGAATCATTAGGGGAAATTAGAATCTCTTATCTTCATTATCTGATTCTACCTTAGGATTACTTAGTTTAAGTTTAATTCCTTGCCTAGTTAACTTAGTTTAAATTTATTCTCTTTACCGCCCGTTTAAATAAGACCGAGATGATTATAGACTATTGATTTGGCGACCTTTTATCTGTTAATTCCTCGTGGGAACGATATATGTACTTTTACTTTATTACTTGTTGACCGCGTATACTTGCGCGTTAATTGTGTCATCTAAATCGGACCAACAAGTTTTTGGCACCGTTGCCGGGGAATTATTTGATAATTGTTTGCCAACATTAGTTTAATCAAATAGTCTTAATTTAAACTTTTTATTTTTGTTTAATTCTCTTCCTATATTCTCTTCTTAGGTACAATGGACTTGAATTTCTATCCATGGAATGGTACAAGGCAAGAGCAACCAAGGGAAGCATACACTGATGGCGTCAACCCAATCGCAACACTTTCAGCACAGCTAGAGGAGCTCTCGAGGAAGCTAGATATTGTTTCAGCTCAACAGTGTCGAGAGCCAGTTATTTCTCATGAGTATGGTGTTGGGAGCTGCATGAGCCATCAGGAGCCTATCAGTTTTGGACAGGAGCAGTATGGGGGTGGTTATTCCTACTCCAAGCCGTATCCCCCTTATCAGCCAGATTGGGGGTATCACCCAGACCCTTCAGCTTCATCAGGCTATTATCAAGACCAATATTGGGATCCAAATCCCATTACGCCCCACAATGCACTTTCCAGACTCCAGTTTACGAGCCTCAATACAATTTTGAGGGTGACACAGAAAAGGCAAGCTTGGAGGAAGGAGGTGACATATCACTGAAGGACATCTTGATTGAGCAACAGAAGTCAGTCAAGAATATCCAGAACTGGGAAGAGCAAATTAGTAGGGCCTTGATGATAGAGGATGAGCAAGGGCAGACCCATAATGTGAGCTATCAAGATCAATACGAGCCAAGTCCAAATTTTGCACCCGAACCCACTTATCAATCCCCATGTTTACAAGGAGATCAGTCAACAATGGACTTCATGTATGCAAGCTCAGAAAACCAAGAGGAGTTATTTGGGAGCCAGGAACCATCAAATCAAAATTTTCAATATCAGATGGCCCCAATCAACTATGCTTCTACCAGTGAGCCTCAATACAGGGAGCCCGTGGTTGAAACAGAAAAGGAAGGATTGAACACTATATGGGGTAGCTCATTAGCATCAACAAAGGAGATCTTGGTCGAACAAGAGCAGTCAATTGAGGATCTTCAGACTTGGGTAGAGAAAATTAGCACAGCTTTAAGGAATGAGGAGGTGATTGAGTAAGTAAATGAAGCTCAAGATAGTCAAAGTCCAATGCCTCAGATGACTGAAGCCGTGAGTAATGATCCCCAGGATACTTGGTGCTATGAAATGGATGCAGAAACTGATGGAGATTCAGAAGTGCACTTGCAACTGGATGAGCAGAAGGCAATGGATATCGAGGAGACGATTGGGGATGTGGAAAATGAAAGTGAACTGACAATAACAATTCCCCAAGAGCCTTCTCCGCCGAAGTTTGAAACACCAGTCAAGTTTGCACACCCTTGCCCCCTTGGTAGCCACATTACAGATACGGATCTCTATGATATGAGAGAGTCCGCCAGCTTCAAACTATGGTGGTCAGAAGAGAAGAGAATAGAAGAAGAGTCCGTTGTGTGGTCTATACCTCCATGCCCCGATCATTTCACCTACACAATGGAACCCTTGCCTAGCTCCCCAACCTTCAGGACGGGGAATTCTTTTACTTATCCAATGCTAGGCAGTTTAAATCTTCATCCGCTCCTACTGGGAAGCCGCCAAAGTCACACAGCTATTCTGATGGATGGAGGGGTTCTCCAGTATCGTCAGGGAGTTGGGTAGCAGTGGGCAGACACAGTCGAGCTAGAGGACTATAAATCAAGCGCTAGATGGGAGGCACCCCATCATTTCTCTCTTTCTTGGTTTAATTCTCCATTACCTACTTCACATCATCCCTCTCTCTATCTCTTTGTTTAATTCTCCATTTACATGCTTTCTATCACATTTCCCTCCCCCTCGTTTAATTCTTATTAGTTAATATTTAGTTTAAATTTTTGCATACTGTAGGAATTAGGAGTTCATTGCCTACATTTTTGAACTTAGGCATGAATGCGTATATTTTTGGGATTACAAAACTTATAGCATACTTTTGATGCACTTGCATTGCATATGCACCTTTAGAGAATTTTTAGGAATTTAATGCAAATATCTTTCCATGGTTAATTCTCTTGATGTAAATAGATAATGTACTTTTGATAATGTATGGGGGCTTAATAAATGTTATATGTCGTTCTCAGGGTCAATCCATGCTACAAGAAGCAAAGCTCAAAGGCCAATCAAGTGCACAGAGTAAAGGCTGCAGAAACAAAAAACAGCAGGCCGCGCGGCCGCGGCCATTTAAGCCTGCATCCGCGCGCGGCCGCGCCTAGCACAAAAAAAGCCTAACTTAAGGAAAATCTTGCAAATTTTGGGGGGGCATCGCTTCATGTAAATTATCAACAGCACACAAGCCTCTTATCCCAAACCCTCAAGTTCCTTCATGCAATCCCCCATCTCTTCCATTTCATGCAATCCCCTCCACTACAAGCCTTAGTTTTGAAAACCTCCTACCTCCTCAATCCAAAGTACCAATTCTCATCCACCTCATCCTCTCAACCTGATCAATTGAGATATTGAGTGTGGGATCTCTAGCAGAGCAAGATTGATTTGGAGTTGGGTTGGTTCGTTGAGTACAGTGCTGAGCGGGGTTTATTTTGCCAGAGCAGAAAGAGAGACGGGGGAAACTTCTGAGAGGGCGCCATTTCATTTCATGCAGCATCAGATGCCAAATAGGGGAGTTCCTTTTTACCTTTACCTTCAATGAGGACATTAAATAGTTTAAGTTTGGGGGTATTGGCTTTATTTTGCATATAGGGTAGTTGCATTCATATTGCATATTGTGTTTGTTTATTTAGTGCATGTAGGTTGTAAATAGTTAAAATTTGTGAAAATTTTAAAAAAAATCTTTTGTTTTTACATTCTGTGTTAGAGCATACTGCATGAATCTAGTTTTCAGTTGGTTAGTTATGTATGTTGCCTGTGAAGAAACTGAAATCACTTGATTGTTGAACTGATTTGAGACTTAAGCCTGATTTCATGGTCATATATGTAAATCTTTACCTGTCAGATACTGTGTAACCAGTAAGCACGATAGAGTAAACACCATGATATGCTAAGTTTAAATGTTTACATACTTGTCTTCTGGTGGGAAATCTATGTTTTAATAAAAGAGTTTCAGTTCTCATATGATAATAACTAGACTATTAAAAGCTTAAGTTTGGGGGAAGCAGGGGGCATGTATGATATATGCGGGGAGATGGAGCGTAAGACGCACTCCCTTGCAGGAAAAAAAAAGAAAAAGAAAACAAAAGAAAATGCATTGAAAAAGAAAAAAATAAAATAAACACTTCGGCAACGTCAAGTTCTGTGGCCTTTGATATTCGAGCAAGTAAGCCCTAGGGGTGTCTCTACACCCAGCACCCTAAGGCCGTCTGGTCTGGGAGTCGTTGGTCGAAAGCTCGCTACATGGATATCATTGAAGAGCCTAAGAGAACTAGGCATTGCACGGTCGATAGTGTACACAGAAAAGTGCGAATACGCCCTCGTGAGGTAATAAAAGCCTAATGAAAACCCCCTGTTGACTCTTAACTCTAGTAATACATGGTTTAGTTAGAACTTATATGATTTGCTGTCTTTCTTAAGTTAAATCTTGTTTTTCCCCTAAGAAGCATAGTATGTGAATTATTTGTCTGAATGCATATCTAATGGTTGCTAGGCACACAACGCACAATACATCAGTGTTGACAGTTTTGGATTTGCAGAATATGCCTTATGGTCTTATTTTGGGTAGCTTATCTATTCGACTATCTCGTGATTTTCTGAGGCATTGCTTTGAAAGTTCAATACTGGCTGGGAACTTGGATTCGCATTCATGATAACGTAGGTTGCATACATTGTAGATACTACATTGCATCTTTTGTTTAGTTTTGTTTTGGTTACTTGAGGGCAAGCAACGTTTAAGTTTGGGGGTATTTGATAAGTGGATTTTATGACCACTTATTCGGATAGTAACCAACTCATTATGTTGCTTAAACTCAAGTATCATTGTGCCTTTTATGTGTTTTTGCTTTGTTTTGTGATTTTCAGGTTTAGAAACTCTCCGGGTGCAAATTGAGCTTAAAAGGGCAAAAGAACACTTAAATGGGACAAAGCACTGAAATGGGCTTAAAGCATGAAGATAGCATGGGTGAAGAAGCAATGAAGGTGATGCCACGAGTCTAGAGGCCAAAAGGAGCAAGAATGGCATTTGAAGCTAAAATGGGAAGGAAATGCAATTCGGATATCGTTTGGGTGGTTCATGTTCATTTCATGTTCTTGGATTGGTACTTGATTCATATTGTAGAGCATCTTATAAGCTTTCCGGAACATCTTGAATCATCCAAATCGGAGTTCGAAGGCGAGAGTTATGCCCCGTATACCAACGGACGCCAAACCTCATGGTTTTGAGTTTTCATGCACATCTGTCACTTGGAGCTCAATTTCAGCCTTCATCCATCCATTATTTCTCAATGCTCAAAGAATAAAAGTTGTAGAGCTCTTCAATAGCTTCGATTGGACAGGTGGAAGGCCTCGTAACGCCTCCCGGATCAAAAGTTATGGCCGTTTTACCAGAGGACTCTGCAGCAGAAAATGCTTGGCGCGAGTGCGCGGATTATAGGGCATTTTTGGGCACAGCCGGGCCAATCTTCAGCTGTGCCAGACTTGACTTTTCAATTGAACGGAACTTGGCTTTTGATTGGGATATAAGGGGGCTCGTTTGTGGCAAGAAAGGGGATGATATATTGGCCCTAAGCCCTAGTTCCTCTCTTTTCTTCCTTTACATCTTGTTTAGTCTAGATTGATTAGAGAGTAGATTAGTGCTAGTTTAGTTAGTTAGTTAGATTCTAGGGTTAGATTAGAGAAGAAGATTGAAGCAAGAGATTGACATTGAAGATCCACACTTGGAGAAAGAACAAATATTTGCAATTTCTATCTCTTCACTCTCCTTGTAGTCAATTTGTATTTGGATAATGTATAATCTACTTATGGATAATATATTCGAGTTGTCTATAACTTAAATCATATTTTGAGGTTTCAATGGAACCTAATGAGTAGTTTAATTTGATATTCCTTCCATGATGGTCTTATTTGATTACTATGTGTTTGTCTATTGCGATGTATGCTTTCATTGCTTAATTGAGTCATGACCAATTACTGTGATAACCCACATGGGATTGAAAGACAAAGTGTGGGTTTAGATCTAATCGTAGTAGCGGGCGATTGTACGTTCACATGGTGTTGGACGTATGATTTGTGCTTAGGATAGACATATACCGAAGCGCCGCTCGTAGTCAATAGAGGACTTGACCTTAAACCCTATTTATTTTTAAACATCATAGACATATAGGGGTTTAGATAATGTGGGTGTTCACGTGCGTTCTATCATCTGTGGATTGCACATGATATAGATTAGGTCCATCGAAAGATGGCCTTCTCTTACCTTCGTGTTCTCGGCTAACAACTGTAATGATTAATTTGACCTAATTGGAAGTGTGTCGACTTAGACGAATCATTAGGGGAAATTGGAATCTCTTATCTTCATTATCTGATTCTACCTTAGGATTACTTAGTTTAAGTTTAATTCCTTGCCTAGTTAACTTAGTTTAAATTCATTCTCTTTACCGCCCGTTTAAATAAGACCGAGATGATTATGGACTATTGATTTGGCGACCTTTTATCTGTTAATTCCTCGTGGGAACGATATATGTACTTTCACTTTATTACTTGTTGACCGCGTATACTTGCGCGTTAATTGTGTCATCTAAATCGGACCAACATGAAGGCTTCTCAGCATGTAGACCGTGTTGAAAACGAGGTGACGAGTGCATGATATTCATTTATTTTGATTCCTTTATACGTAGTCTATTGCATGTTTGGTTGTCAACAAGGGCTTAATAGGTCTGTTTATGGGTTTCAGGTCAAAATGGTGCTGAAACAAGAAAAATAGGAAGATTGTTGGGTTTTTAATGTTATGTTGGATTCATGGTCTTGGCTTGATACTTAGATTTTATTCTAGAGCTATTCCTTAGCTTTTCGTAACATCTTGAATCGGCCCAATCGGAGTTCATATAAAAAAATTATGACCTTTTTACCAAGCGAAAGTTGAAACCTCAAAGTTTGAAAGTTGCAATTTACATAGTAGTCACTTGGAGCCGATTTCAACCTTGATCCAATCAGAATCTATCAATTCTCAAAGAATAAAAGTTGTAGATCTCGTCGAGAGCTTCGTTTTGATAAGTAGCAGGCCCCGTAACTCTTTCTAGATCAAAAGTTATGCTCATTTTACCAAAGGATGTCGCAACAGAAAATGGAAACTCGCCCCGGCGCGATTTGCTAGGCTAAAAACTTGCCCCGACGAGTTCTTCTCTCCCAAACTTCGCCCCGAAGAGTTTTTATAAAGGAAAACTTTGCCCCGGCTAGTTCTTCTCTGCCAAACTTCTCCCTGGCAAGTTTATATGAAGAAAAATGCGCCCCGGCAAGATTGTCGGCAAGAAAACAGTAATTTCTAGTTTTGGAAAGTTTTAGGCAAACTTCTAATACGATTTGGATTGCAAACTTTTATATTTTGAGGGATTGTATTAGATTTTATAAGGGCATGTAAGACCTAATAGAAAGCGGATCATCTCATATCATCTTCTACATTGATCTAAACCCTAGTTTTGGAGGATCAACGATGTCGAACTAATTTCTCAATTCAATTCTAAAGGGATGTTGAACCTTATTTACAATTAACGGTTTGATCAAGTTTACTTTATTTATTTTTTCGTATGTGAGATTTATTCTGATTATCTACATAAACTTCTTGTATGCTATACTATCTGATTAATTTGATATGTCCAGTTAGATTAGTCTGATAAATATCATCTGCTAGATTAAGATATATATTAAGCAAACGATGTATGTCTAATCATAAGTAGCAATTAATGATACTTGATTGTGGAAAATCTTTTGGGTATTGTTAAGGTTTTCAGAAGACATGTTAAATAATTCCTGATTGTGCAATTATTGCTTGGAGCAATCTAATTCTCATTCTTCATGCTTCTATTGTATTAAATTTATACTGATAGTTCTGGGTTATATGATAGTTAGGATCTTTTGTTGGCGATCGTCGCATTAGATTTACGCATGATGAGAATTTCGGATAATTAGTGATCGCGGTTATCTAGGGTTGTTAATCTCATTGAAAGATAAATATTGTAAAACTTGATTAATCCATGATTGTGAAAAGGTGATACTGAACTGAAGAATTGAAGATTTTTACTTATTGATATTTCTTCTAAATTTACTTTTGTTAATTTAGTTATTCAAAACAAAACCCCCAATTCATTGAAAAATAGTTGGATAAATATAAAATAATACACTCTCTATGGGATCGATACTTGCTTATTGCTATACTCATTCTTGTGATAGTATAGTAGAGGTAAGGTATTAATTTAAGAGTGCTAACGACAGCTCCCAAATTTTGGCGCTGTTGCCGGAGAGTGTTATTTGTTTTTGCTTATTCTTTGTTTTTTGTTTTTTTATTTTTGTTTTATAACTCAATTCTCTCATTCTATTGACTTAAATTTTTATCAAGAGATAGAGAAAATTGCAGATACAGAAGAAGCTTTTGTTCCATCACTTGAAGAGGGAAGAATGGCGGTGCCAAACACCAACATGACATTAAAAGAACTGGCTACTCCTGATCTAAATCAATCATCCTTGTGTATTGAATATCCTACTTTAGATGCTGCTTTTGAACTTAATTCTAGACTAATTCATCTTTTGCCTACTTTTCGTGGTCTTACAAGTGAAGATCCATATAAGTATCTAAAGGAGTTCCATGTGATGTGTTCTACGGTGAAATCACGAGGAGTGACAGAGGAGCATATCAAGTTTAAAATTTTTCCATTCTCATTAGCAGATTTGGCTAAAGACTGGTTATACTATCTACTTTCAGGATCGATACGATCATGAACTGATATGCAAAGGCTATTCTTGGAGAAGTACTTTCCTGCTTCGAGAGTCGCCAGCTTACGAAAGGAGATATGTGGGATCAGGCAATTCAATGGAGAGAATCTCTATGAGTATTGTGAAAGGTTCAAGAAGTTGTGTTCCAGCTATCCACCTCACGGAATTGATGATCATTACTTGATACAGAACTTTTATGAGGGGTTGCTACTAATGGATAGAAGCATGATTGATGCAGCAAGTGGAGGAGCATTGGTAGCCAAAAGTCCAGAAGCTGCAAGGAACTTAATTGCAAACATGGCAGCAAACTCACAGCAGTATGGAACTAGAATAGATCATCCACCTCGAAGGGAAAATGGGGTAAGCACGAGTAATATTGAGCAAAAAAATTCTGATTTAACTGCTTTGGTTCTATAAATGGCTACAAGAAATATGCACGTTGCAAATGTGTGTGGAGTTTGTTCAAAGTCAATGCATATTAGTGATGTTTGTCCAATAATGCATGCAGATGAAACTATGCAACAAGTCAATGCTGTGGGAACATTCGTAGGACAACATTCACACCAATATGATCTTCGGGCAGACATCTACAATCCTGGATGGAAGGATCATTCCGGCTTAAGCTATGAAGATAATAGGCCACCAATGCAAACATATCTCGAAGCAGTACCTGCCAATTCTGCACCATCCCTTGAGGATATGGTCAAAGCTTCTATGAATACAACAATTCCAGCAAGAGACACGGACTTTCATTCACAATCTGGAGATCCAAGTGGGTCAACTGACTACCACAGTTAGTAGATTGGATTCTCAAGGCTCAAGGAAGTTACCTTCTCAAACTATTGTTACACCACTACACCAAAAATGGTCTTTAGTGAAGGACAAATCCTTCACAAGACATAATATATCACTCAAAAAAGATTTATTGCGAAGAAATATTTTCTTCACACGATTGTTCGCATAAGACCTCATCACAATAGGGTATCCTTCGCTAAGTAATAACTAAATATTTTTTGTGAGTGATATATTATGAAAAACTTTTTTTTCACAAATTATATTTGGTAATGAAATATTGTTATTTAATGAAAGATTGGTTTCTTTCATGAATAATATTTTAAGAAAGATTATTTAAAATTGGTAAATAACTTTATTTCCTCACAAATAATATATTGTAAAAAATAAATTTATTTAACGAGAGAATATATTCCTTCACTAATTAAAAATTGAGAATCTTTCTTCAATTTAGCGAGAGAAAAAATTCTTCACTGATGACTAACTAATTGGCCAGAAATTTTTTTAATGAGAAATAATTTTTCATTAATGTCCATTTCTGATGTAAAATCCTTCACAGGTTATAAATTTGTAAATAAAAAATTAATTGATAAATAATCAAAATTCATTACAAATTATAATTAATTTTCAAATCAATAATTTCATATTTATTATTATTATTAATTACTATAATAAATATTAAATTTAATATTTCAAGTTAATATAAATATCATACTCGTTTCAAACTAATTGATTAACTAATGCATAAAAAGTCAATAATTAAAACCAATACTCTATATATAAATAGATAATGTTAAGTCACCATAACTACAGAATTTGTTATTGTATCTTGGTCTTCCAAGAACCATAATACTTACAAAATTTATTAACTAATATAAAAAAATTGAAGGTGGTCCGATGTTTTAGCTCCATGATGGATTTCACCAGGCAAAGGCTGACCTTAGGGGTACACATTCTTACAGTCCTCCAGGCTTCACTTCTGCAAATCACAATTGATAAAGGCATAAGAACAAGAGCAATTTCACCTTTTCCAATATGTTAACTTTGAAGTAAGGTTATTCCGAGGACATGTGCTAAGTTTAAGTATACATATAAAATAGTCACGTGCTAAGTTTAAGTATGACATCAATTAATCATTCAACCTTTTAAAAAAACACTCTAAAATTACTAATCCAAATCAGAATTCATCAAATGCCAATTTCATCCCACACCATCATGCTAAACTTGATTTAGCCATTTATTTCATGTTAAACTCTCCTTTTAAGTAAATTTCCCCTCAAATTAAGCAGGGCCATAAAAACTTAAGAATAATAAAGCAAGATTAGGAAAAGGTGCTAGCATGATGAATCCTCAAAATAAATAGCCGCTAGCATAAAGGATGCACACTTTAAGTACCATACAAAAAGAAATATTCCTAATTCATCCTTAAGCAAATGTGAAATGCAAACATCAAATGGTCATTTAAGTGAGGCAGACCATCTTGCTAAAAATTTGAGAATTTATAGACACTCTGGATGAGTTATATGTAATGACTTCGTGTAGTCTTTATTATCTATATGAATACAGTTCATGGTTTCTTATAACCTCTATTAGTCTTTGAACAAACTTCTTAAACTTGAGGGTATGCTCGTTATTTTCCAAATGCTCATATATTATTCTGCAGCATAATTCTTGAATTTGGAAAGAAAAGTTACTTAGTGTCTGCTCTTAATATTTTTGAAGCATCCAAGCAGGATATGGGTAGTCCTAATATGTACATCTACTGCACAATAATAGATGTTTGTGGTCTTTGTAGTGACTTTTTGAGATCGAGGTCTATTTATGAGGTGCTTGCCAAAAACTGGTTCACAAGCTTCGCACACTTAGTTATTTATCTCTTACATGTTTAATATCTCTAATAGATAACACTTGTGCGTGTACATGCATGTGTATCTGAGTTGTTTTCAACTTAATATTTAGTCATTTGACATTACTAACCCAACCACATGCAGACCAGATCAAAATCCATTCTTGCAGCTTGGCTACTTTTCAATTGAACAGTGCAAACATAAGATATAAGAATGTGTATAAACCTTAGGTTGCGCTTTTTACCCATACTTATAAAAGTATACTCCCCAAAAAGATAGCATTGTGCCCCATGTATCTTTTGATTCTTTCCACAAATTATGTATTAACTGTAGTAAATTTTAGCTCATTAAGAGAAGGATATCTCAACAAAGACGTATCTAGCTTTTGATGTAGCAATAATAATAATGGCTTCATGTGGGATGGTCCTGGACAGTCTTTGAATATCTCCACAGCAGCGACAAAATCATATTGAATTACTATCACATCCAGCAATCCCTTGCTTGTGATGTAATTTAATCCTTTTAAGTATAACCCACAACTAAGCTATACAATAGTACTTGTCCAGTAGTGTTTATCTTCCAATATAAGGAGTAATAAATTCTCATTTCTCCATCAAAAGCACTTTATCTATAAAAGTCGTCACCATACTAGTACACATATCAAGTCATAGTCTCCGCAAAGTGACACATATGGCAAACAATTTTTTAAAAAAATGCTAACCATCCAAAACAGACTTTCTAGACTCGCTTTACACGGCCTTAAAACTGGCCTGTTGGTCAGTTTTCCAACTGAAGCCAACATCAAAACAAGCTCCAAAATAGTTTTTAAATTCAATTTAACTTACCCAATTTATTTAAACTACTTCAATATACACATATATAGCTTACCTTGATAATAGCCTAGCACAATTCTTTCTTTTTAAACGAAACAGTTCTAAGAGGAATATCATCAAACATCACATGTGCATCCATTTTCGAGACAGAGTTCATAGAGGTTTCCACATGTCTAAACCCAAATTTTCCTCCCATATTACTCCGCACAACAACAACTAATCTCCTTCTTACTAAAATTTCGATTATCACAGCAATTAAATTCTCAATTTTACATAAAACATTCAATCTTTGCTTTTAAACTCAAAAATTATAACTTTACCTTATCATAATGGTGTAATGGGCTGAACCTTGCTCTTATAGACTAGCTATATACCTCCTTTTCACTGCCCCTGCTACGCGAACTAAGCCCCATTCCAGATTATACTTTAGCTTCTTGTGAATTTCCTTGTTCTAGCCGAAACAAGTAAGGTTTTGATGAAGTTTTTGGGAATTTTACGAGAGCTTAAGGAATAAGATGGAACGGGAATGGAACATAAAGAGAGAGAACATAGAGTGATTTGAAGAGAGAAAATATCATTGGCATAGCTTCCCTTTAGTAAATAATGGTTATTGCTTAGTCATGATTTTAACATTCCCTTTTCTTGACAACTCCAACTTACTTAACTCAGTCATCCTAATAAACTTAGAGTAGGCCACCTCAAGCTTATTAAATATCAGCTTTCATTCCCAACCACCACTTATCTTAATTCCATCCTAACATATTTTAAAGTCTCACATTACTAACATACAAAATATATATGTTATATTATTATATTTACTCATAATACTTTCATTACTTCACATATTATTATTACCCATCCTTTGATTAAAATAACTAGTATCTTATAACATAACCCATTTCACTAATTTATGAAATAAATTTCATACTTAATATAATTCTCCTTACTTAAATATTCAATATTTACATTACCAATCACTTGAATTATTATATTTATAATAATTACATTCCCTCATTTTTATTTCTTAAATTGTTCTTAAACAATTTATTTGATAAAAATATATTACTCACTTAAATCAAATAAGTAATTTAATTAATATTATTTGATTTATTTACACATATTATGCCATTAAATATACATAACACCATTTATCTTCCCAAATAGCTAAATAATCATTTCGTTACTTCTTTAATTATTAAATTATTTAATAAACATAATATTTTTCTTATAAAATGATTAACTAAAATATAAATTAATCTCTTTCTTACAAATTTTCTATTTTTCATTTTTTTTCCCTTTCTAAATCTTAAATAATTCATAGCATTAATATTTTATAATTATATTTAACTATAATAAAATCATAAAACATATATTTGTAATAAAATATTATTTTATTCACAAATATATATTATACAATATTTCCGGATCTCACAGGCACTTTCAAGAAGCTCACTACCACTTGAGTTACCCCTTGGAGATCCACACAGAAAATTTAAATTTAAAGAATGAGTTCATATTTAAACTATGGAATTAAAGTAACTACCCAAACCATAAGGTGAAAGTAAAGGAACTGACAACAAACCAACAACCAAAAACAATGTTTGAACCAACCCCTAAAAATTTTATGGCCCTGGCTTTAAGGAAGTTAAAGAAAACATAAATGAGATCTTTATGATGATGAAATCAGAAGATATGATTGGGTCTCTTGTCAACTGCACATAATATAGTCAAACATGACACTATCATCATAAGTATCACAGATGGAGTGCATTTTGATACTTCAGTCCAAATTTAGAAAAATCCATTCATGTTATTATGTCGACACATTTAACCAGATACTAAGTCATTCTAAAGAGTCGCATAAACCTCAAGCAGTGAAAAAATGTTAACAACCAAGAAGAGATAACTGGTCATACTTACAATCCGAACAAGGTTGAGTGCTTTTTGGCCAGATCCAGCTGAATCTCTTTTACTCCACAAGTGGTGTTCTTCCTTTCCCACCTTTTTGATCATTTTCCTTCATTCAGCACTAAGAAAACTTAGTGAATCTATTTTAAGAAACTAGAAACATCATTATAGTGACAGCATATTAAAGAGCTTCAGCAAACCATTTGATACATATAAAACACCACCAAGGCTAAAAATACTGCAAAAGTTGAAATTGTTAATGCCATCATTGGTATTGACCTAAACGCTTTAAAAGTTACGCTTTTCTCTGGCAGTAACAAATATCGCTCAGGAAACTACGATTCACAAAAATAAGAAGCAAGATGTTGCGAATGAACCAAGTTGAAGTCATACATTTCAATTGAACAAAAAAATGAAAACTGATAATGTTCACAAATGTTACCGAAAGAAGTCACTTACTTTTCAACAGCATTGGAATCTTTATAAGGTTTTATAGGGAGTTACCAGTTGCCTATATGTTAGGAAAGAGGAACCTGTTAGATCAAGACCAAATTATTTTTAAAACATTTATAATAAAGTATTCAGAAAAGAGAACAAGAAGACACTATAAATAATTCCAGCTCACATTTGTTGTGAAGATAGTTAACGATGGAGCCTTCAGCTTGCAAAATACTCTGCATTTTTCCAATGGTAACAATAGTTCCACTGTGCTCAACCCAAACTGGAATGGTATACAAATTTCATAAATTATAAATTTATATCCATATTACAAGTTGGAGTTCAAGGGAAAAAAGAAGAAACTATTGCTAACCTGATTTTGTCCAAATAAGGAATTTTGGAATGAAATTGGATCTATACGAACAAAAGCCATCAAAATTCTATTTCAGGCCTTAGTTATTACAAACTAGGGATCCTATGACGGAGGAGAGAGACGAGCAAGAAGGGCATGCGTTTTTTCCTATTTCACAGTTGGTATGTCGTTGGAGAAATTCTTGCATGGTGAAGAATTAAAGCTAGTCATATCTTTAAAAAACATTCATGTTCTGCAAATGTAAATAACAATCAGTTATTTATTTGGAACAGACCTATATTATCTGTAGTATTTCCTTATAAATCCACAATAACAGCATAACTATAAGAAAGGAGTAAATAATGTGATATGGCATATCAAGTAACGCAAGAACCGACCAAAATAACCACATGAACTTATTACAAAAGCTCCGAATTTGTGTAAACCAGAGCTTCCACTTGTTACAAAGGTTAATTTTTAAAACAAGCTCAACATTAAAATAATGCTCTAATAATCTTCATACCATTCAAAATTCATTATCAAACAACTTAGTCAAATAACTGCTAAAATAATTTGTCTAATTTAGACTTATAGCATTATAATGTTAGAAAATTAGTTTCTTAGAATCCCCCTTTTCATGGTCCCGTAGTCAAGTATGTGACGATCAGTAAAGAAGAAACAGGAAAAGCTATGCACACAATTTAGTCTCGTTTTTGCCAACAAAAATCTTGAACAGATAGTTACAACCAGATTTAAACTTTCAAAAAGGCTCAGTTAGTTCTGAGTTGTAACATATACCCCCTCATTAACTAGAATCTGATACTCCCTCCATTCTATAAAAAGAGTCTCATTTTGCAACAAAAAATAAATAAAATGTTCTACAAAAAGAGTTTTCTTTTTATTGATAATAGTATAAAATGACATAATATTTAACAACACAATTTCAATACCATACCACCACTACTACACTAAACACTATCAGCATAAGTATCACAAATACCAAATAGAAATCACCTAAACATGGCACTATGAGCATAAGTATCAGCTCAAAAGCCCTAAGAAAAATCAACTCACTCACAAGTCACCAAACTAAATAGATTTCACAACTTCACAGCTTTTTACATGTACACCATACTTTAACTCAGATGTCAATTAATGCATAACAAAAGATTAAATTCTAGTTTATTAAAACATGATTTGCCTAATCACAGAGAAAACACAAACAAATACACACGTACATACATGTCTTTGTATATAAATCATTTCAGCAAGTAATGGAGAATATGGAGGAACAAAGTTGTTGAAAAAAAAAAATTACCTTCGAATAAATTGACGGGACTTTGGGTCTTCGCAGTTAGGGCTTCTGCAGTTGGGACAGAAAGAGCAGATTCTTGATGCTAAGATGAAGCTTGGGGGGGGGGGGAATTTTGGGATTAATGGTAATCCCTTTAGCCGTAGGAAACATTATTCACACAATCATTTATCGATCTCGCTAATCGTGGCAAAGTTTGGGTCTAAGTTTTTCTTTCTCCCGCCTAAACTATGGCTAAGGAAGAGAGGGGTAACCCAAATTGGTAGAGAAAAACCTAACTAGCCTATATATGGTCTGGTTAAAACATCGAATTTTGGCTAAGGAAGAGACCCAATTGATCTCTTGCTTTCCTCTCCAGACCACGCACGCACCGAAGAACACCGAAGACGACTCTGTTCCACACACACATAGGAATATCTGTTCCCAAAAAAAAAAAAGAGTATATAACATTTTTAAAAAAACAATTTTTTTACAAGTAATATTATATGTAAAGTTATCATTATTTTAAAAACTTAACATTTGTAATATAATTCACAAAAAAAAGTTATAATTATTATAATTTTATTTATTGTCGATTTACAATATTTTAAAATTTAAATTATTGCAACTTAATATTTTAATTAATACTGTAAATTACTTAAAAATTACTATTAATAATAATTTTATTATTAAAATATTAATTATATTATAATTTGAATCGTAGTATATTATAAATTAAAGAATAAATTCAAACTTAACTCTTTTTGTAACGAGTATTTTTTTGCCATTTGTGTTATATTCCACAAATTAAAGAGAACCACTATATACTTTCTTCTTTTTTCTCTTTCTTTTGTCATGAACAATTATTGTATGAAATTTAAAGTTTAACGTAGTGTAAAGTTATTTACTTTATAATTTATTAAAAGAAATAGTTATTATTGTAAGTTACTTAAAAAATATTATTAAAAGTAAATTTACTACTATAAAAAATTTAATGTATTTATATTACAATTTATATTTACCAAAATTAATTCAAAAAAAATTATTTATAATAAAACAGCGACCAATTTTATCTCTCGCAAAAAATCTCTAAACAATAATATATAGTGAGTAATAATTCCTTCATTAATAGATTTTTTCCTCGCAATTTTTGAGCATAAATTGACGCAAAAAAAACCTTCTATCACCTTAATTTTGCAAGAAAAAATATAAATTGTGAAGAATGTTTCTTTCGCTAATAACTATATTGTCACTATATTTTTTTCCTTCACTGTTCCTTCGCTAGAAAACTTCTCATATGAAGGAATAAATTCCGTCACAAAATTTCCTTCGCTATAGAACAATGTGACACACTTCATTCCAAGAGTTGAGAGAGTACACCTTTTCTATAGAGATAGAAACTAGGGTTTAGCCAAACACCCATCTTCTTGAATTCTTATTCTTTCTTGGTGGATCACCTCTAGAGGCCAAACACTTGGATGACTAATGTTGATCAAAGGAAGGAATCTAACTCGGTAAATTCAATGAGAGCAAGAAAAGATTTGGAGTTGAACTCGTACCTGAGGAAGCTAAAATCTTCAAGGGTATGAATCTCCTTCTTCATCTCTTTCGTTTAATTAATAATTGCCCATAAAGGATGATCCGGGTATATGGTTTGTAAAATTTTAAAACTCTGATTTACCATGCTTTCGTTTATTTTATACAATTTGATTGTGTCCATGAATCTTGCAAACCTAACAGCTACCTTATACGCCACTTCGCCTACTCTCTTCAAAACTTTGAACTGTCGTATGAACTCGGACTCAATTTCCCTTTCTTGCCGAATCGTATCTTCCCTTTCCAGGGAGACACTTTCAAAAATACGAAACTGTCAACTTCAAAGTCTCGGTCTTAACGTTGCAAATCTGCATATTTCTTCTAGCGATATTGAGCTGCTACTAATTTGGCTCTTATTGTTGTTACTACATTGGTCTTTTGTTGAACTAACTCTGGCCCCAAAATTCGTCGTTCTCCGACTTCGTCCCAACACAACGGTGTTCTGCATTTCCTTTCGTAGAGAGCTTCGTACGGTGGCATACCGATCCTCGCATGATAACTATTGTTGTAAGCAAATTCTACTAAAGGTAGATGGTCGTCCCAATTCCCTTTGAAGTCCACCACGCAAGCTCTAAGCATATCCTCTAGCGTTTGTATCGTTCGCTCACTCTGTCCGTCTGTCTAAGGATGATAAGCAGTGCTTAACCTTAACTGTGTTCCCATCCTCTCTTGCAAACTCTTCCAAAAATTAGACGTGAAGCGCGGATCTCGATCGGAGACAATTGATACCGGCACTCCATGTCGTGAAATGATTTTTGTTTATGTACAGGTTTGCTAACTGATTAAGATTGAATTGGATTTTGATTGGTAGAAAATGCGTCGTCTTTGTTAGTCAATCCACGATAACCCAAATGGTATCATAACCTTTCTGCGTGATCGGAAGTCCCACCACGAAGTTCATCGTAATGTGCTCCCATTTTCACTCTGGTATTTCTAGTGGTTGTAGTAGACCACTATGCCTCTGGTTCTCTGCTTTGACTCATTGGCAAGTTAGACACCTACTGACACACTCTGCAACTTCTCGTTTCAGATTGGGCCACCAAAAGTGCTGTCGAATATCTCGATACATTTTTGTGCCTCCTAGATGAACAGAATATGTCGTATAATTATGTGCTTCGTGCAAGATCTCCTCTCTTAATTCGGTTACAGCTGGCACCCATACTCGACCTTCAAATCACAGTATACTGTCCTTATCCATTTTGAACCTTCCTTCTTCATTTTCTACTATCCTCTTCTTTATCTTTTCACACTCTCCATCTTTTTCCTGTGATTTTTTTATCCTATCAGACCTTTTGGGTCCCTTGACTTCTATTTCCAATCTCTCCATTTCTTTTATTAGCTCCTCCTGGGATGTTAACGCAAACAACTTCTCCCTTCCCTTTCTATTCAATGAGTCGGCTACTACGTTCGCCTTTCTTGGGTGATAAAGAATTTCGCAGTCATAATCCTTTATTAATTCCAACCACCAGCTTTGTCGCATGTTTAACTCGTTTTGTGTGAAGACATATTTCAGACTCTTGTGGTCTGTGTATATCTCATATTTTTCTCCGTACAAATAGTGCTTCCAAATCTTCAGCGCAAAAACTACTGCCGTTAACTCCAAGTCATGGGTAGGGTATCACTTTTCGTTATCCTTCAATTGTCGTGATGCATACGCAATGACCTTGCCATATTGCATTAGCACACATCCAAGTCCCTTGTGCGAGGCATCACTATACACCACGAAGCCTCCCGCATCATCCGACAATGATAATGCAGGCGCTTCGCTCAACCTCTTCTTCAATTCCTTTAAACTTTCTTTGCATTTTTTGGTCCACACAAACTTCACCGTCTTCCTCGTTAGATTGGTCAACGGGGTTGCTATCTTAAAAAAGTTTAGGATAAATC
This sequence comes from Panax stipuleanatus, assembly GCA_020205555.1. NCBI lineage: Eukaryota > Viridiplantae > Streptophyta > Magnoliopsida > Apiales > Araliaceae > Panax > Panax stipuleanatus. The sequence goes on from CM035117.1 coordinate 91,174,618, forward strand.
TTCGATAGTACCCGGCTATCCCTAAGAAACTTCTTACCTCCGTTGGTGTCTTCGGCTGTTCCCAATTACTTACTGCCTCTACCTTCGCAGGGTTCACTGAAATTTCATCCTTGTCTATCACGTGTACTAGAAATTGGACTTTCTCCGTCCAAAATTCACACTTTGAAAACTTTGTGTACATCTTCTCCCTTCTTAACGCTTCTAATACCATCTGCAGATGTTTTGCGTGTCCTTCCTTTGTCTTCGAGTAAATCAAGATGTCGTCAATGAAAACTACTATGAATTTATCCAAGTATGGCTTGAAAACTCAGTTCATCAAATCCATAAATGCTACTGGAGCGTTAGTCAACCCAAATGACATCACCAAAAACTCATAATGTCCATATCGGGTTCGGAACGCTATTGTTGGTATGTCCTCCTCCTGTACCTTTAACTGATGATAACCCGTTCGCAGATCTATCTTTAAAAAACATTTTACTCCTTTCAACTGATCGAAAAGGTCGTCTATCCTCAGTAACGAATATCTATTCTTGATTGTCACTCTGTTCAATTCTTGATAATCGATATAGAGCCTCATCGATCCATCCTTCTTCTTAACAAACAACACTGGTGCTCCCTAAGGAGACACACTCGGCTGAATATAGCCCTTATCTAGCAATTCTTATAATTGTATCATCAATTCCTTCATTTTTACTGGCGCCATACGATATGGAGCTTTCGAAATCGGTGCAGTTCCTGGTGCTAAGTTTATTACGAATTTGATTTCTCTGTCTGGTGGAAGACAAAGCAGATCGTCCAAAAATACGTCTTGAAATTCTCTCACCACGGATATATCCTTCATTTCTACCCCTTTTTTCTGAGTATTTGCAATATATGCTAAATAACCTACACATCCTTTTATTAACAATTTCTTGACCTGCATCATTGTAAGGCAACACGATTGCCTAAGCAATGAGCTACAATAAAACACCACCTTAGACCAATTTGGAGTCTGAAGGTTCACACTTTTCTTCTGACAGTCAATTATCGCCGCATGGTTATATAACCAATCCATTCCTAGTATCACGTCAAATTCTCCCAATCTAATCAGAATTAAGTCTCTGCTTAGTTTGTGTCCTCTAAGGTTTGCACAACAATTTCGGTAAACGAACTCTACGGGGATTACTTCCTTATTCGCAACTACTATGTTCAATAAGTTTTCTAATCGTTCTCGGAGTAAATTTAATCGACTAGCAAATTCTTCAGACACAAATGAACAGGTAGCATCCGAATCAAATAATACATATGCAATTATATTATTGATCGGTATAATACCTGACACCACATCCTTCGCAGCTACTGCATCTTGAACAGTCATGTTAAAGGTTCTGGCAATGGATCGGTTAGATTGCGATGGTCCACCGATCAGGAGCTTGCTGCCTCCTCCTTGATGGCCACTTCCTCCGCTGCTCCCTTTCTTTGGACAGTCTTTGATCTGATGCTCAGTTGAGCCACAAGAAAAACAACCCTTGATCTTTTCGGCTTTAGGCAATTTGGTGAAATGTGCCCCTCCTGACCGCAGTTGTAGCAAACACCGTCTTCTGATCTTCACCCACATGAGCAATGGCGAAGGCTTTCTCCATCTCTTTGATCCAAGTCTGCGCCTTGATAGGATCGGTAGTACCCGCAAATTCTGGAGGTCCTACACTCCTAAAATCTTTAAAGTTGGTTACCAGAACCTCTTGGGGGTTATTGCGTACTGGTTCATTGTTTCTCCCTCGAAGGGTTTCTCCTAACAAGTCGACTGGGCGTTGAATAGGGTCTATTTGCTCTATCTCATTATTGACCGATTCCTCTGGTGTTGTTAGTCTACGTCTGGGCGGTATTTTTTGTATCACAAAATTTCATTCTTATTATCTAATTATATTTCTTAAGTATTTCTTTAATGCAAAAGAAAGCACAAAAAAAATTTATAACATGTTTTCTGAAATAAGAACATTTATATTCATATGCCAAATCATTACATCGATATGATCATTCCTAGCATACTTCTATAAATGTCATCAACTATCCCCTAATATCACAAAAGATGGGGAACACTGATATACTACCCCTCTAACATGAACCTACTCGGGGTTTACATAACTATCATATATCTCACACAAAAGATTGGGATTACACATCAATACATATGTAACCATATCTATACTACTGGTGTTGGGTTTGTATGTAACGCAATCATGCAATCAAATCACATAATAGGGCGGAAGCGTAAAAACTAGGTTTTCAAAATTTATACAAACCCATAACCATGATCATGCTTTGTGCTTGTTATCAATAACAGAAAAGAGAGAACATGGAATTATACCTTTGAAGATCTAAGCTTCCTCAGGTACAAGTTCTACTCCTTGATTCCTTTGATTCCTCTGATAGTGGCTCCTTCCCTTGAATAATGTCAGCCACCCAAATGTTTGGCCTCTAACGGTGATCCACCAAGGAAGATGAAGAACTCAAGAAGATGGGTATTGGCTTAACCCTTGTTTCTATCTCTATAGAATATGTGTACTCCCAACTCTTGGAAAATTTCACATGTATTCCTTATTTCTGATATAAGACTCTCTTATAT